>JBAMJR010000350.1:10037500-10515000 GCA_038501785.1 Myoxocephalus aenaeus | reverse complement strand
GAGAGAGTGTGGTGCTCTGATAAAAAACGCAAAAAGACAAAAAGGAAGTATGCTCCTCCAAGTGGCGAGAAGAGAGGGAAAGGGAAACGAGACGAGAACTCCCACCGAGTGCCCAGACACACCATGGACACCTGAGGAGAGCGGAGATCGACTCGCACACACACACACACACACACACACACACACACACACACACACACACACACACACACACACACAAACATACTCGAAAGGTCAGACTCAATCCGTGTTTGCACCATGTAAAATGTATTTACTTTGCTTTCTACCATTGCAGTAACAGAAAAACAACAGTACTGTAGCAGGTTGTCTAGCTGTTGTAGCGACATCTATCAGTGGTTTGACTGTGATGTTTCCACTTATTTTAAAATGTAACATTTTGCCTTTTGGCATGGAGTAGACTGATTATGTGGTGCAGACCCTGTGTAAATAAATACATTCAATGTCAGTGTCAGAGCAGCAGAGGACCTGGAAGGAGATGGAGGACTGATTTATCCATGTTGCCTCTGATCTGAAAAGAGAGAATTTAATATTTAAGCTGCTGTGGACTGACCCAGCCCAACTCAGCTGTCAACCCAAACGCGCACAGAGACCCACGGCCCACCTCTCATTCAATGGCTCAATATGACAAACTCTTATATCTATTATGAGATAAAACTATGTTAAGGTAAAGGCCTTCTAATCTTTTTTTGGTACTATGATAACTTATTTCTTTTTTTGTTGTTTTTGATGTCATAAACTGGAAAATATTATGTTTTGTATAGTAAATAATGCCTTGAGCTTCATTATAATGCTAATTTGATGACAGTATGGTCATCCATGTGGTGTGTGTGTGTGTGGTTACAATAGCCGCAAAGCATACACTTGATGCTGCAATGCCACTATTATTGATATTTGAGGCATGTTTTAATTATAATTATGCCCTCAATGGAATAATTACTATTTCAGCACTTAAATGTTACAGTAGATGAAAAGTGGTCCCATCAGTGAATATAATTGTTATTGTAAGTGTCTACATTTACATCAACAGATCAAGTGTACCAACAGTATTGTATTGTATGTATTGTATATTGTATATATCTAAAATCCAAGGTGGTCTTTGTCTGCACATCTGGTAACTATAACTGTGTATTCAAAGGCCTCCTTCTCTGCTGGCTGTTCCCTTCTTTTTCCTTCTGTTTCTCACTCTCTCCCTTACTTGTTTTCTCCTGCTATCACACCCTCTCTCTTCTCATGCCTTTTGTTCGTCTGTAACGACGTTGCAGATGGGATTCATAATTACCACAACAAAACACCAATGGAAAACACCACATTTCTCCCAGAAGAAAAAAGTAAAATAGGGTGACCATCCAGGCTTGCAATTAGCAAAACTGATGAGTCAGCCTCATGAATATTCAGTTAATCCTGAGATGACAAAAAACATTAAACACTCTGTTGTTACATTGTAGGGGTTTTGCAAAGAAACAGAGTCTGAAGGACCACCTCCTTTTCCATGTCGTGCCTTATTTATCTCTTAATTTTGTCACTTTAGAGTTTTGACCTTTTTGTATTCCCTGTGTTCATAGTGGAGTAAAAACAATCGTGTTTAATACAGTCACTCCTCATTCTGTTTGAATGTATTTCAACTAAGACCTTTGACTTGGATTGAACATGTTGTATCTGCTATACTGAATACCTGCCATTAAAAAAAAAATGGACCACGCTTCCCTGGTGTCACGTCTGTGGTTTAGCCATCAATAATGACAAAGTATACTCAGTGTACGTCCACACACACAACCATATTGAGAGATTGAGCCAATGAAGCAGAAAGAAAGAGGTAGAGAGAGAAAGAGTCGAGTGCAGCTGTCACTTAGATTAAAACATACTTTTTCATAATTACGTAATGCTGTATTTCTATTTGATAGAGGAAGTACGTTAAACGCGATACTAAAGAAGTTGCGTCCTAATATTGTAGAATGAATATGCTGGTGAAATAAAAAATCCAAACAACCAATAAGGACTAGTTATGATTGGATTTTTTACTCATGGTGAGCTGCACACAAGGTTTTCATGCTCATTCAAATTCTGACCGGGTCTACCTGAGTCGGTAGGGTGCTGTAGGCATTTGAGAATGGGATTCATGCTGCTGATTTATTCCACATGGCTACCATAGCAACAAGCTCTGAACCAGTTCAGCTCCCCTCCTCATCAAAGCTCTCCCCCTCGCTCTCTGTCAACTTTCAACAGTTACTCCGGCCCCTGGCCCCTCAGCCAATGGTCCCTGTAGCAGCTACTAGATCACACTCTAATGTATGAGGCCGGTTCTCTGATCTAAACTTTGAAGTGGCTTCCTTTCTTCTGGTACTGAAAGCTGGCATTTGACAGCTGGATGGAGCTCCTGATCCCACAGATTGATGCCATTTAGGTACAGATGCAAAAACCAAGATGAATCTGAAGCTGCACGTATTTGTTTTAGACGTCATATATATTTCATGGTTCAAGAGGCCAATGTGATGAAATGCTCTGAATTCATTCATTGATCTACAAAAGGGATTAAAAGGTCAAAAGACAAAACAATAAACAGGCTGCTCTACATGTTTCTGTCGCTGTGTAAAGATGACAGTGCTTTTCCTTTTCCCACTCCTTTGATGTAATCACGCAGTGCTGTTTCTATTAGGAGCACCAGAACACTTTATTACGAGGAAAAATATCACAGCGGGAATGACAACCAGTAAACGAGCCTCTGCAACCAGCAACACGCTACATGCTGTCAGTATGTGCAGTACAGTGTAATGGATGTGTTTATGTGTACATGTTTTTGCGACTTTTGTTGGCATTTGCGTCCAAGCCTTGATGGGTATGTCAGTGTGAATAAGAATGAAAGCTCAGCAGAAATGAACAGAAAGATGTCTCTCCCTCTCTAACCTCACACATTAAGCACTCAGCCATGGCAAAATGTGTCTCGCTTTCATGCCTTTTGCTTCATATAAACTATGGATTAAAGCGTTTGAGAAATAAATTGTTGGAAATAAAATAAATAATAATGTTCATATTCTGGATTTACTTGCTCAGCCTTCATTTAGGTTATCATTGCAGCTCCCTGTCCCGCTGCAGTGCTTTTAATATTTCCAAAAGATTCACCTTGTTGGATTTTCTCCGATCTCCAGTTTAGTATTTGTTTATGTGTCAAGCCTTTGTTCTTTCTCTTTAGATGTTCTCAACAGGTGCAAAAAGTGAATGTTAAACATCAAGTGATCCGATAAGTTATTATCAGTAGAGGCACAGGCGGTAGCTTGGCTTGCATATCAGGTTAGGACTAAAAAGACTTTCAAGTAAGGTATGCTCTTGTTACCAATAGATATGATGACACACACACACACAAAATACACAAAATACAAAGGGATTCTGAAATAATACAGACGTGACCAAACTGTAGACACAAGCAGCGTGTCAACATGTACTATGTGTTATCTCGCTGACACAGCTGTCTCTGAGGTACAGAATTGGCCCTCGGCAGTTAGTAGCTACAATAAATAACCAGCATTAGGAGAGGTTGGACTGACTGCTGCGAAATATCATTTAGCAATGTTGTATTTATGTATCTACTTGTGTACATTATCTTTGGGTTGTTTATCTCCCACATATGACTTCCAAAAGTATATACAACATACAGCCTAATAACAATTCAATCCATTTACTCAACATGATTCACTATGCCACATGCCTGTGTGTGTGCCTCGCTGTGATTCCTGGTAGGAGTTTGTATATAAAAGATGCATACCACCCATGATACTGTGATGTTTCCCACAGCTCACAAACCCCGGAGAGGAAAGCCGAGGGAGTGAGAAAGATGGGAGACGTAGATCATATGGCCTTTTTTTACTGCCGGTATTCAAGGGAAAGCAGAGAGCGAATCAGTGAGAGAGAAGTGTGAAAGTGTGAAGTGAGCGAAGGGTTGAAAAGTAAAAGGAAAGGAAAACAGAGGAGCGTGTATGTGTGATGTGAATATCTGTGCTCCCCACACCTTGGGGCTTTGCCTCTCATGGGACCAACACGTCTTTGAATTATAGTGCTGCCTGATCTGGCAACCTGAACTTTACGTCTGCCAAGAGAAGTGGGACAGGTACCCGATACAAGTAAGAAACACAGATGCCTTTAACACGCTGAAAGCATACATGTCGGACGGATATATAAATTAATAATGCTGTTTAGCACAACCGAGAAAATAATTTATTGCGATGTCTTTTTATTTTTTGGAATGCCTTTCCAGCGGAATGTATGAATATAAAACTATGCAACCTATTCGGCCGCTTGTCTTTGTGTCACTGTGTTCAGTGAAGGCAATGCCCATGCCATGGATGTGTGTGAATTACATATGTGTGACGCATGTGCTGTGTCATTAATCTGGGTGTAATCACTACATCCGTGTCCCTGTGACGGTTGCTCTCTCCTCTAATCCACCTCTTTATCCCTGCATCTTTCTCATTACATCACTCTGACCTCTGCACAGTGGCAGCCCCAACAGCTGGTCAAGGCTGTCAAACAACAAATAGCAACGTGCAGTCAATCAATACACAATATCTACTCTATATAAATCATAAAGTGTAGCATTATACTCCAATTGCTATACACATACTCCTATAATACACATTGGATACTGGTTTTACTAACTAAAGCTTGACTATGAATACAGACACATGAAATATGAATGCTTGAAGCGGTTCACTCAGGCAGGTAGTGTAGTAGCAGGAATTCCTCTATATCCATAGTCCCAAAAGATTTGTATGACCGCAAAAAAGTGTATGTATTGAAGATGCAAGGTCTTGCATGTGAGTAAGCATACAAGCTTCCGCTGGAGTGAGTTGGGTGTTGACTGAGCAGCTTCACTCGTCTAATCAATATATCTACCAACATGGAAAGGTGCATTTTATACTGAATTGTTTAAAAAAAACAAAAAAACAGTGAGAAAGTGAAAGAGAGTATGAAGAAATGTATCTAACTATCTGCCCTGAAAAGGGTCATTCTTTATTAAAAAAATATATATTATTAAGTAGGAATTCCATGAAATTAGTCTACCTCACTGATATTTAAGAGTAGACTTAAGACTTTCCTCTTTGATAGCGCTTATAGTTAGGGCTGGCTCAGGTTTGCCCGGGTCCAGTCCCTAGATATGCTGCTATAGGCCTAGACTGCTGGGGGACATTTTAGGATACACTGAGCTCCTCTCTCCTCCTCTCCTCCTCTCCTCTTCTCCTCTTCTTTCTCTCCTTCTGGATAAATTATTGTCTCTTCAAAGCACATTACTAACTCTGCTTCTTTCCGGGAGCCTCTGTGCTTCCTCGCCTTAAGTTTCCATGGATCGTGGCTGTCTGGAACCGGTCCTGCTTCCTGCCATGGCGGCCCTGCTGATGCCCCTCCTCTCTACCCCTCCTTCTGCTGACATGGATCGTGGTAATCTGGATCGTGGTCCATGCCTACTACTCATTATATGAATCATTTCTGTCATATTCATTGAATGTGCTGTAACTCTGGTAACGTTACTCATTTTGGTCACATGGCATCTATTGCTTCTGTCCATCCGGGGAGAGGGATCCTCCTCTGTTGCTCTCCCTCAGGTTTCTTCCCTTTTTTCCCTGTTAAAGGGTTCTTAGTATCTTTATTTGGGGGACTGTTTCCTGATCCGATGTGAGGTCCCGGGACAGGGGATGCAAATTTGTATTTGTGATTTTGGGCTATACAACATAAACTGAATTGAATTGAATTGAATTGAATATGCTATGATCCCTGAATCATTTATTTAAATGCCAAAAAGCTAAGTCATAAGAAATCAAAGATTATCAGATAGCTGTAATATTTTGATGAAGATGAAACATAGTTTTCTCCAGCTGTAGAGTGGAGATACTAGATGAGGAAAACTAAGCTCAAGACAACATTTTGACTAAATCAGCCAGTCCCCTGACTCAAAGCTGCAGTAAGAGACTCGGCTTAAGGCCGCAAGTTGCTAACAGATGTTGCGCCCACAGAAGGAGTAAGGATTTACATGAGTGATCTAATTAAAAGTATTCAGCAGATTTTTCACCCTTTGTGACATTTTAAGACACATTCTTCAAAGAGTCTTGTGCTACATTTCTAAATGATTAAATTAGATTGGTCTCAAATGTAATACATCACTGATTAACTACCAGCTTTACCTTGCTTTTGTCACCCAATTCCTGTTGCACAGAACCTTTACTCTACAAAAAAATCTTAATTTTGCGAATATGCCTCAGCAATGTATGAAAAGACTTCATCAAGTATCCATATTTGCATAAAATATTCCTGCAAATTGGTTTTACTTATATGTGTTCAAATGTGTTGGAGATTTGCTCCAATTCATTTCTGACACCCTGTTGTATTTGCAGCACCCGTCTGAGCTGATGGCATTTCATGATAGCATGAAACAGGTCAACTATGAAATGAATTCCCTCAATGGAATATTTCACTCCTCAAAGCACTAGTGTATCTGTATCTGTGGATTATTACAGAATACCTTGACATTTAAAATAAAGAGCCTTTTAGTGGGGCTGCCTGTTTTACCATATCTGAAGTGATTTATCTGTAACAGTTTACAGTATCCTTCAATGTTCTGTCAGTATCATACTACTATACTCATTCCTTTTGAGGGAATATTTTGTTGACTTACTTATTACTTTATTCTACAAGGTACAATATTATGCAACAAACAGTAAGCATCACGATTATCATTAATGTAATTTTAATTTCTGAGAAATTTTAGGCTGCCTGTATCTGTTCCATCATTGCACTTTAGCACAAGTTTCCATTTTTGGTAATGGAGTTCTAGACATTTATAATTTATAAATTCACATTTGAGTCATATCGGTTTCAAGTCACATAATTAGTTTTCTCCTTTCAAAGGCACTGTCAGGATCTTGTCACAGTCTTAAATACATACCAACACTGTAAATAAAAAAGACACCTTATAGGCAGAAGCAGTGTAAATGCACACATGAACATTTTATATATATATATATATATATATATATATATATTATACAAACAGCTGTAAGATACTCTGGAAGAGCATGAGCACATGTCTGTGAGTCTAGCAAAACCAACCAGCTTGCATTCAAGAAGAGATTTCTGCTGTAGCTGTATGGAAGTTACACTTGAAGCCAAGCTGCATACATTTGAAAAATGATCCTCATAATGGACTGTTCAAACATTTTATGAGGCACTTTTTCCAGTGAATACATCAGGAACCAATAACACAGCAATGTGTACGCATTACAGCAGCAGGCAGCTGGGAGCCTGTGGCCGCTGGTGAATATTTGATGAGAGAATGGATCCTCTCCCTGGGCAGGTTGAGTACAGTGTGCATACTCAATCACACACGAGCACACACAGACACATGCGTATACACAAATGCACACACACACACACACACACACACACACACACACACACACACACACACACACACACACACACGCACACACGCACACACACACACGCACACATACCAGGTGGTACAGTTTCTCTGCTGTTCCACAGTCGTACGCCAAGAAGGTACCAATGAAGATGATATTAGAGTGCACTGCATACCTGCCGATGAAAAGAACACCAGAAAGTGATGCCTCTTATTCTCCATGCTCTGCCTCTTAGAAATCATGGACACACACGTATGCACATATAAGGTCAACTTATCTTCGTCACCAGTGTTTTTCAAGTGGTTTGAGAGGAATAGAGAGAGTCAAGACAAGGATGCCTCGAAATAGAGAAATACCACGTACAATTGTTCATTCATTTATATTCAGCTTTGCCACTATTTCCACACTTCTAGGATCACACCAGTATTTCTAAACGTTTGAGCCCATTTACTATAAACCCCTTTTGAGGCTTGATTGTGTTGTTTTTTTCTGTGTCACTGCAACGCAGACTTTTTCAAATAGATGTGCACTTAGAAATGCATTAGCATATTTTAGCATGAAGAGGGTCACACATCTCTGACAACAAAGCAATCAAACATGGTGCTCATTTTGATAGACTCAAGCATGTTGTAAGCCTTTGCAAGTTGTTTTTCATACTGTTGTGAAATGAATGAAAATCAGCCCGAGCATGGTAAATACAAATAAAAAATCTAAAACTGTAGTTTACATTAAAAAGGTGTTATTGTTGCAGTATTGTATAGCATGTGTAGTTTGTCCAGCTCCTGTAAACCTTTAAAAACAATGCTATTGAATCATTTTTGATTTCTTGGGAAGAAACATATTAACTTGGTACAGTACCTGCCTGTTAACAGAGCATGGTTTGCCTCTGACACTGTACACTGGAGGCTGGAGTCCTCAGGTAGTCTAAACCCCCATCTTATTTTACACCTCTTCAATTATATACAGCCTGCTGTCTAGACCTTGTCACTGCACTTCGACAAATATTCTGATGTTCATCTCCCTGCAGAACGGCAAACAACACCGTTTATCAAACAGCAATATATTCTGGACGATATACCAACAACAATTATAATGTTATCTATTCAGTGGAAGGGTGCATATGTTTTCAGTTATATGGCTGGAATTTGTATTTAAAAGTCTTGTCCACTCTGCCATTATAAGGAAAGCATTTCTGAGAACATAATGCAAATCTGTGCAAATTGTAATGCCTTTTAATATTACAGATTTATAGTGACAACAAGAAAGAGGTCTGACTCCAGGCCTTTGCCAGTTTCAATGAAGGCATACATTAGCACTGGAGCATCTGCAGCTCTGCTACACCCTCCTCCATTTTCTATTTAGAGCAACTCCTTCTCCACTCCATTTCTGTCCTCACATCTGCCAATGATTTTCCTCCTCCTTATCTTTATGGTATTCATCAATTTAATGTTCTCATTTCCATTATCTGATGTAGTTTTTTTTTTTCATCCCACTCTTTCCCACTCTTGTTGTCATTCCCTCCCACTCCTCTCCCCTTTGCAAGTCTGACTCTGATCAGCAGTGCTTTTCTGCTCACTGATTTGTTTGAATTTGGGGGCGTGAACTGTGTAATCCATATAATTCTCCCATGACATAGCAGCTAAGGGAGGTACTGGTGGGAAAAGTGAGATAAAAATAGCAAAAGTGGTGATCAGGGTGTACTGATGCCTTGTGGACGCTGTTCCTTTAAGAGTATTTTTAGTATGTCAGAAGGCAATGGTCACTGTTCATGAAAAAACAGACTGGGTGGATTTAAAGACTTGTGCAGTGTTCTGGCATGAAGTGGAGGAAGAGAAAAGGCAAAGCACAAACCAGCAGACTACCAAGGCTTGGCAACCCGTGTATCGTGCTCATTCTCACACAATCACGTTATCAGTCAGTCAATTACATTGTTGGTACATTTATAATGTATGACACTGTTTTGAATCAGTCCATGATGCATCAACTTAATTTGGTATTATTATTATTATTATTATTATTATTATTATTATTATTATTATTATTATTATTGTTGTTATTGTTACTCATATTATTAATAATAATATAATTGTCATTACTATAAGTAGACTTAAATGTCATACTTGAAAACCAATAGATCAATTGTCAACTTCAATTTAATTTGTCATTTTGTTGCATTCCATGGTGTCATGAGTGCATATTTTCCCCTCCTCGGTGCAAATATGTAAATTTAATGACACTGGCGTGTGTGTGATCAAGTTACTGTATTGATTACATGGTGACCCTGCCAAACACAGACACAGAGACCTAGATACCTAGAGAGGACAGCAATACACCTCCATGCAGGTTACTGCTCCAAACCGCTCGGGCTCTGCTCCAGAGAAAACCATGCCGGGGAAAAACTGCTTCGCTTTTCTCAAGGGTCAACGTCAGAGGTATGTCTCTTTTTGTGAAATAGTTCCTGAAGCAAAACACTTTGCCATTTGTGAGGGACTCTTAGATTGTTTTGTTGTTGTTGTTGTTGTTGTTGTTGTTGTGGAAGTTGCAGTCTCATCCATGAGAACTACAGCTGAGAGAGTTAAAAACTGCTTGACAGCATTAAGCTCCAGTGTGTCGGCTTAATTAAAATGAGAGAGAGATAAGTACAGCTTCTGAGCTGGTTGTGCGGGGGCTAGGATAGGGCTCGATCGTGCAGGGAAGAATACAAATGCGCCGTAAAGGTGATGTCTTTCTGAGTGGACAGAAAGGCAATGCTGCAGAGAGGACAACCACAGAGGCACCTCAGCGTCTGTCAGGTGAGACATGCCCTCATGTCTAGATTAATGTATTGGAAAATGGAATTCAGAAATAAATCCATTATAGTCAGCATTAATGGAGGCTGGGTTTGTCCCTTGGCATCAAGGTGGCCTGATGGTTATTCACTTTTGGCTTTTAGCAGGTCCAGGATTGAAACCTGTGTGGGCCAAAATACTTGCAGGGTAGGTTACAGTACAAACTAAACTACTAAAAGGCATTTAGGTGTTAATACATGTTTCTGTATGGGCCCTGTGATGGACTGGTGACCTGTGGAGGATACCCCACCTCTCTTCCTATAGGCTCCAGATACCTGCACCTTGAACAGGTTAGGTTTCTTCTCATGGAGATCATCTTTCAATGTGAGCTGTGCCATACTGGAGTTACTGTGAACTTCATTTAAATGTAAACTGGAATTACATGATTTTGGACAAGCGTTAAGGCCTGCCGTTAAATGAGTAACACTCTTTCGTAGCACTCTTTCATAACACTCCTCATAATTAATATTTATTCTTTATATCAAATGGTAGCCTTCCTTTTTCAGATGTGGATGCATATGTGTGAATGTTATACCTTAACTGAAGAAAGCATGTGACTTGAAATGGTGAACATGGGGAAAAAATCTATTACTACAAGCTTCTAGAAAATAAATGTAGGCTTTGTGTCTCCATTAGGACTACTAAACCACACCACAGAAAAGGAACCAGAGTGACTGACGCTAATCATCCCTTGAAATACCTTCTGGGTATTCTGTCTGTTTCTTTAGGGAATCTGCTTGGATGGAAAGGAACTGGAAAAATCATATTAAAAATACCTTTGATGGTAATTTTATCTAGGTCCCTTGTGTTATTATACTCACTGCACATGTGGTAAAGCCAGACAAAAGAAATCTGCAGGTGAAACATGTTTTAATACTCAACCTTTTCAAATTGTTCCAGCTTTAATTCGTTTCACTCCTCAATACACACGAGAGCATGCAATTCGTTTTCGGGTTTGTCTCTACGAACGAGTGATGCTGTTAAAGTCTATGATGCTTCAGCTGTGTGAGCGCAGGATTTAAGTCTGGTCTGGCGTTATCAGAGTGTGCGTGGGAGAAAAAGTATGGTGACAGAAGAGATTTTAGTTATTGCTTTTAGACTGACAAGAAGGGAGCGATCAAAAGAAAAGAACATGATGGTGCCGCATCTGGTGATTGCCTGCTGTCTTACATAATATTGTTGACTGACAAACACGACTCACTTGTGGAGCAGGATGAAAGCAGTTTAACAACACCAAACTTGCATTTTTAAACAGCTGTTTCTTGAACCAGCAGTTATGTATGTATCTCAGAATATATTGGTTCAAGGGTTAAACAAAACATACAGATACATCAGGCACCAAACATATTTTCTATTTTGATACTCCACAAAAACAGGAAGGGTATCATCATTTATTATGTCTACTAAAACCATTTCCAAATAACACATTGTGAGGATGAGAAATAAGTAGTGTGAGATTATTTAAAGGATTTCCGGACCATATACAAACCCACTGCAAAGCGAGAGCATATTTCCCCAGATGGAGATTGTACTGATGAATGTTTCCTGTGTGTGTGTGTGTGTGTGTGTGTGTGTGTGTGTGTGTGTCTGCAATAAAGACAAATCTGGCACTTTCCAAAGAGCTACCAGCGATTCTGCCTCTCACACATCACACATGACGTAACTCTTCCACACGCCCACACACCACTTGCGCTCCATCCTTCCCACACTTCTCTTTCACGCTTACCACATACCGAATAGGAATTCATCTATTGTATGTCGTGTGTAAATGTCCATGTGACTATGGGGCGAGGGTCTGTTCAGAAATGAGATATTGTCCTTTAATGGGGACCAATCATTGATGTTGAATAATCTGTCTTGTGGCAGAAGGGTGAGCTATGGAGGTGAGAATTAGTTTTCCTCCTTATTTTCTGGTGCAACGTTTCTCTTGCCATTTCAGTAAATAAAGTTGTCTTAAGATAGATAGATAGATAGATAGATAGATAGATAGATAGATAGATAGATAGATAGATAGATAGATAGATATCAATTTTACATAGTTGTGTAATCATATACTTTTCAAGAATCATGGTCAGTTCATGGTTGGCCACACGTCTCTGCATGTTTATTCACAGTCCTGCAGCTGGAAGGAGGAAAGAAGAAAGCGAGCTAGTTTTGTATCACTTTGACAGTGGCACACGATAGGATCGCCCAGATTGTCTCTTCACATCTCATCTGCTTTGTAGGAAAACTCTTGTGGGAGAAATTCCAGAATAAGAAGGCCAGCACAGGAAGAAGAGACAGGTTACACAGACTGAAGAGGTGTGTGTGTGTGTGCCTGTGGGTGTTCACTTCCGATTACGTACATATCCATTACGTACTCAACAAACTAAAATGCTTTAATTCAGGCCCAAGAGGAAATGCCCAGACGGTGTATGTTTAGTGGAGGAATTGCTGCGTACTGAAGAAAGGCGTCTAGTGCAAAGTGCATTTGTCTTTTGCATTTTGCTTGACAAGTATTGAGTGACGTCCAAAGATGGAATCGTTGTGGATTAAATCCATCATATTGTGCATGGTGTTTCAGGTCTGGAGGCAAGTGGATGGAGAAATTAGGCAAAGACAATGAATAAAAAAAAAGGCCATTTTAATCATAGTTCTGCAATGTTGAGTTATGCTGAAATGGGTTGTGTGCTAGCATTAAGCCACGGTTGACAGATGGATGGTGTTTAAGATATACGAGAGGGACACGCATGATCTATCAGTGTCTGACAATATTTGTTGTTTGATCATATCAGGTAATATTTCCAATAGGACAAACACATGGCGAGCTCATTTTGAGAGATGATGTGTATTTGGAATATAAATATAAAGACAGGTATCAATCCGAAGAGACAATACATGTTGACTCACTGCTAGCCTGTCTGATGATTCATTTGCAGTATATGAAACATAAATGTGATGTGAGTATTTTGAAACAATTTTGAATATAAAATACAAATAGCCATGTGAAATACAACTAATATCGCTCTCATGGCTCAGCACATTATACCCCTCTACTCACGATAGTAAATATGACAATGGTCGCTGAGAAAATGTGCAACATGCACGCACGAGGTGGGGTGGGGGTGGGAAGTCTGAAGGTCTTCGACGCGGATCACACGTGACTCCCGGGAAATAAATCGCCTTGTCCCCTTTAATTTCAATTTCCGTGCGTGATATATATTGTGATCACCTGTCAGATGCGGCGCCTGCGCACTGGAGTGGGAGGCGGAGTGGATGCTGATCGCTCTCTATCTGCTGCCCTGTGCCCTCCATCCCTCGGCGATCAGACAGACACGGACAGGGGAAATCCGAGGAGCGGTGGGCGGAGGATAGGGAGACAGACCTGCTGTTTAATGAAGGTACAATTTCCTTCGCTTTCACTGGAATACCGCGCTTTGCGTTTGACATTGTGACCGTGGAGGGTGAAGGATGCTCAACTGCAGGATGGGAGGAGATGAGTAGCGGGGACACAGCGGAGATTAGAGGGTATTTCAGGAGACGCCGCCGATGGCATGGCTTTTGCTGTGTTTCCTCGCTTATATATAGGCTGGTTTCATGTTCCGGAATGTAGGAGCGTTTAGACTTTTTCCAATATCTGAAAAGACTCCCGGTCAAGGGCACACAAGTAGGTGATAATATGTTGGTTTGTTTGGTTGTTGTTGTATTATCTCTGCTCACCCGTGTGCACGGAGTTGTCATCACCTCGCACCCTCTATGGACTGACATGTTATCGGGTTTAGTGTAGTCGGGCGTAATGCATGCCGCTTTTTCACGAGGCTACTACGGTAAAACGCGGTGGATCCGCTTCACCGCCTCTGGGTGAACCATCGCTGCCAGAGTGGACTGAGCGTATACACGTTCAATTCAGCTGTTTGCTATTTATTTTTAATGTTCATCACTGACCGTCATTGCCCTTATTGCTGCTTTTTCAAAGGAGAGTATCCGTATTCACTTCCCATGCATTACATGTGACGGGCCCCTACCCGGATGTGCCTGCAGTTTCTCCAGAGAGAGCGCTAGATTTCCTGTTTACTCGTCTTACTGCTGTAAAACACATGCATGAGATTTCTCACTCGCCAACACTCGGTGCCATTTGGGTGATGGGTGACATCCGAGAATGTGATTAGCAGCGAAAGTCGGATTATTTGACAGCGGAAGAAACATGTAACCCATGAGTCCACCTTGCATAGTCATTTGAATTAGGTTTGCAGAGTAGCCGGGTCCAATGAGAGCTATATCACGCTCCTGTGTTACACATTGGTCAGTATTGTATTGCTGGCTGAAAGGGTTCTCTGAGGTTTTGTGAACGCTGTGATTACCGAGCGGCTCTGACCCTGTCCGTGGTCCTGAAAGCAACAGTCGAAGCAGAGTAAATCAAAGTGAGGCTGAATCATTAATTAATGGCTTTCTCCGTATAACGGTGACGATTGTTATGCAAATGGTGATTGCCTCAACCGAAATGGAAGTAAATTGTGCTTGTCAAGCGCTGTGGTGTGTCACAAACTCGTTTTCTGTGTGCAGTTTACGGATTTAGACAGAGATGGGTTAGCCATGTGATAATATGTATGTGGAGTTGTTAGATGTTATAATTATGTCTCAATATGTATACACAGGATAAAAAACTCACCTTTGAAATGTAATCTGTTAATGAGTGATACTATGTTTTCTCTACAGCCTTTATATTTTAGACGCTGTTGCTTCAGGTTTTTATTTTGTTTACCAGACATCATATTAGCTCAGACAGTACAGCAATGTGGTTCACAAATCCTCGTGCTCTCTTTCATTATCCCTCCCTCTCGTCTTGTTCCCTGTCATCTCACACTTCCTCTATGTCTGTTTCTCGTGCATTTAGGAAGTCTGATGTAGATGCTGAGCCAGAGGAGAGCCCAGGGAGCAGCAGCAGCAGCGGGGCTGTAGATGCCCTCTCCACAGCCCCGTCACCAGCCCCCCCCCAGGCCTCTGCGGGAGAGCCAGGACAGAGTGGAGACAGCTCCTGCTTTGACTCCGACAGCCCTATAGATTCAAGCTCCTGCGAGGAGGAGGGGGAGGGGGAGGGGGAGGAGGGGTGGGAGGGGGAGGAGGACCCAGCTATGTTCTCCTCCAAATTCCTTAGTGGGGCCAACCCCCTGAATGCCGTGTCCTCTGCTGTCAATAAGTTTGGTTTATTTGGAGATGATAGGGAGGGAGATAAGAATAAGAAAGCACCTTCTCAGCAAGGGGTGAAGCCATCTGGAGAACAGCAGCCAGGAGCAGGCTCAGGCAAAGGCCCTCAACAGCAGCAGGGACCACAAAAAGCAGGACAGGGCACCCCTATGCAAAAGGGACAGCCACTCCCTAAAGAAGGATCACCACAGCTGCACGGGAATGGACAGGCTGGACCCCCAAACAAGCCTGGTGGGCATCCAGCTGCTCCAAAGGCAGGGACACAGCCTGAAGGCCAGCTTAAAAGAGAGCCTCAACAAAGTCAACCTAAGGGCCCACCACAGCCAGGTTCACCTAAGCCTGGAGCTCAACAACAGATTGGGAAGAGTGGAGCTCAACCAGGTTCTCCAAAAGCATCATCACAACAGGTTCCACCTAAGACAGGGATCCAACAACAAGGGCCTGCTAAGACTGGTACACAGCAACAACAACAACAACCTGCAAAGACTGGGGTGCAAGAGTCCACAAAAGTTGCCTCACAAAAAACTGGCTCACAGCACAAGTCACCTGAAGTAGGACAGCAACAGCAGGGGTCACCAAGAATTGGACAACAACAACAGGGCTCACCTAAACTTTCACAGCAACAACAGGGTTTCCCTAAAGTTGCACAGCAAGGCTCACCTAAAGTGGGACAACAACAGCAAGGCTTAAGGACTACACCCCATCAGCAGTCCTCGGACAAGCCTGGGTCACAACAACAAGGCCCAAAGGGACCTGATACGCCTGGCCTGTGCCGAGCAGGGTCTTCATCACCGGGACCAACCAAAGCTGGACCTCAGTCAAAAGCAGTAGCTAAGTCCCTTTGCCCAGTGTGTAACACAACAGAACTAAATATGCACACCAAGGAATCGCCTAACCATAAAACCTGTTCACAGTGTAAAACCGAAGTGTGCAGCTTGTGTGGCTTCAGCCCTCCAGACTCTGATGTACGTAATGGCTTAGTATTTTGCTTATGTATAATTTGTTTTATTTCTATATGAGTATGCTTTGTTAAAAAACTAAATGTGCATGCATTTTACTTCTGTAAAGTATATATATTACAGTACATTTTTCTATCAATATAATTATCTTTGATGGCAAATTAAAATTATTTTGCTATTCACTGCAGTCATGGTAGTGCAGTAATTGCTGAAAGTCCGTTTGACGTGAAGTTAAACTGCAATTGCAAAACTCCACTATATTCATCTATATATTATAATACTATGTTCTAATAATAACCAATTGAATTAGAGGAAATTAACAACAAATTGGTATTGAAATTATTCAATGTTATAAGTAATAACATGCATTTGTAATGGCACTTTTTTTTCTTGTACCTTTATATGCATTAATATGTCATCCTTGTCATTTTTTAATAGGGACGTGAGTGGCTTTGTCTTCCCTGCCAGATACAGAGAGCTCAAGGAGCTTCTGAACGACAGGGACCGTCTATGAAAAAGCCTACGCCCAACAAGGTTTCAGCTGCTCAAAACCAGACACCATCTCCTGCTGCATCTGTCAAAAAAGAGGTGGCAGCCCCAGGTTCACCTCAGAAAATGCAGTCTACATTGGCAAAAGTGCCAGCCAAGGGTGAAGCTACTAAAGTTCCAGAAAGTCAAAAACAGGCCAGCCCAGCGTCTGTTCAGAAAATGACACCTGAGACCACATCTGGGTCTCTCAAACCAGATCAGACTAGTCAAAGTGGACGCAAGCAAAGCAGCGCCCAGCAAGAGTCAGGAGGATTATTTGGCTTGGGTGGAGTTAAAACTGAAGCTGGAAAGCCTGAAGCGTCAGTGACTGGAAAGATGTTTGGTTTTGGTTCCTCCATTTTCAGTTCTGCATCTAATTTGATAGCCTCTGCTGTTCAGGATGAGCCTAAAACCACACCACCAGTTTCTCCCAAAATGCAGTCTACAAAAGAGACCAAACCAGCTACTGTCCAAAAGTCAGTCAAAGACAAGACACAAGAGCCACCCCAGCAGGCAAAGGCTAATCCAGCAAGACCGGTCGAAGTGGACAAAACTCCATCAGAGACTCCAAAGGCATCAGCGACCTCCCACAATGTCGCTCAATCCACTTGTCCACTCTGTAAAATGGTGCTCAATATGGGCTCGAAGGACCCTCCCAACTACAACACCTGCACTGAATGCAAAAGCACTGTCTGCAACCAATGTGGATTTAACCCCATGCCAAATGTCAATAAGGTAAGACACATGTTATCTTGATTAAATTAACTAACAACTGAATTAATTAATAATCAAAGAAAAAGAGGAAGGAAAGGAAGTAAACAAAAAAAGAATTAAGTTACATACATCACTATATAATATTATGATTTTGGAAACAAATTGCTATTGTTTTATGAGTAATTAGATTGATTCTAAATAACTGGTAGGTTGGTTTAGTCACATTATTGCCTCCAAAGTGGTCATTACTTGGATACAGAACAGATGATACTTGTAAATTAAGCTATTTTAATATGTTAAGTTCCCTTTTGATGCTCAGAGTAGTTAAGCAATTTTCATTTCATTGTTTGGGATGGTAATCCCAAATGAAATAATTCATGAATAGATGACATGGCAGGAATATTGTTTAGGCTACAGACTTATGACAGAGGAATGTTTGAGATATCATATATTTGGTGTTTTTGTCATGAAAAACACATTTATTGGAGTGGTATCTGTCTTTGTTTGTTTTCTGGGCAATGTCAAATCCTCTACTAAAGTTGCAAAGCTGTGAAGCCATTTTAATTCCATATCCTACTCACAGTGCCTCTGGTCTCTAAACAGCAAGATGGCTATGTGTCAGACCCTCGACCAGACCTGGCAGACGATGGCTAGTCACACATACAAATGCAACTCCACATACCTCTAGCTTCACTGTGGTTTCCTGTAGTCTTAACCTTCTTTGAAGTAAACATAATTGTGCAATAAATAACCTTTTTGGGGTAATAATATTACCATTATTGCATGGTCACATAAATCATTTACAAATAATTGATTCAAGGCTCTTGGAGAGAGAGTTTATCATTTAAACTGTAAAGGAATTGTCTTGAGGGAATACCACATACAGTACAAGGTAAATGGACATGGCATGCTGGCGCTCAAAGGACTTGACATTTGACTCTGTAATTCAATGCACAGTTAGTAAGCTACCTTGCCAAGGACAGTCCAAGGCTACTTGATCTCGTGATACTGCTTCCACAACTAATGGCTAAAACAGTGGTAAACCAAGATCAGGATGGGGAGTCCCCTTTTGCATTTTGCAAGCACTCTGTGAAAGTGGATGTTTTAGATATAGTCTAAACCACTGAAACTTTGGCAGTACTGCCATTTGGTTTACTTTTTTATGAGCTTTTATTAGCTTTTTTATGATGATATAATTAGTCGATTTAATTAAACACATTTAATTAAATACAAACATCTTATATGCAATTTTCTCAAATACTGCGGCAAATAATGGATGTAACCAGAGTCGGCTCACTGTATTCCATGGTTCTACGTGTGTGTGTGTGTGTGTGTGTGTGTGTGTGTGTGTGTGTGTGTGTGTGTGTGTGTGTGTGTGTGTGTGTGTGTGTGTGTGTGTGTGTGTGTGCTTTTCTGTTCAGATTAGGATGCCTCAACTCCTAGATTATCTATTTCTTTATTTTTTTGTTTACATTTCAAACATGTACATGTATAATTTGTTTGTTTGTTGTGTTTTTTAAGGGAAAGGAGTGGCTTTGTCTAAACTGCCAGGTGAAACGAGCTGCCAGTGGAATTGAACCTCAGAAAGACACATCTTTGGTCAATTCCTCATTTAAAAAAACTACTCCAGCACAGCCTGCACTACGAAAGACATCTGCACCAGGCTCTCCTCAGATGAAAGTATCTACACCTACAGTACAACCAGTCAAGGCTGACACTGCTAAAGGACCAGACAGTTATAAACAGGCTAGCCCCGGTCCTGGTCAGAAAACACCTCAGGAGAGCCGGGCGACAGCTTCACAGAAACAACCAGACCAGACAAGCCAAACTGCACAAAAGCAGAGGAATGCCACAGTAGCTACAGAGAAAGAGTCAGGAATGTTCTTTGGTTTTGGTGGTTCTAAAAGTCAGCCCGATGCGACAAAGCCTGCAGTTACTGGGAAAATGTTTGGTTTTGGTTCCTCCGTCTTCAGTTCTGCATCTACTTTGATAACCTCAGTTGTTCAAGATGAGCCCAAAACTACACCACCACGTTCTCCCAAAATGTCTGCTGCAAAGGACTCTAAATACCCTACTGCCAATATATCAGAACAAGAGAAGAAACCAGAACAACCCCAGCAGGCCAAGAGTTCTCCATCAGTACAGCTGAAAGCGGAAAAACTTCCATCAGAGCCCCCAAAGAGAGCATCCTCTTCCCCAGTTGTTTCCAAAGCAGGCCAGTCTACGTGTCCTCTATGTAAAGCGGAACTCAATGTGGGCTCTAAAGATCCTCCCAACTACAACACCTGTACCGAGTGCAAACACGCTGTCTGTAACCAATGTGGTTTTAATCCTATGACAAATGTTAAAGAGGTAAGATAAGAGTACTGTAGATTACAGAAAAGTTACTTGAACAGTGATTGTTGCATTGCTTTATTATTATTACTGTAATTAAAATATTGTTAGAAATAACTTAGAAGTAAAATACTTTCAATCGTATAACAACACTGATCTAAATTTGACTATTTACCTGTTTGCTCAAATATAGGTGAAGGAGTGGTTATGTCTCAACTGCCAGATGCAGAGAGCCCTCGGAGCAGCTGAGCCTCCAGGAACTCCTATGATGAAACTACTGGCCTCACCAAATAAAGTCCCTGCACCTGCCAATGCCATAAATAAGGAAACTCCCCCACTAGATAAACCTCAAAAGAAAGACATTCAAATAGCTGCTGAATCAAGGAAGACCTCCGCACCAGGCTCCCCTCAGAGGAAACCACCAACACCAGCAAAGCAGACAGCAGAGACGGAAGTCATGAAAGGACCGGAGAGTCAGAAACAGGTCCGGCCAGCACCTGGTCAGAAAACTCCAATTCAAAGCCGTAAGACAGGTCCTCAGACACCACAGGACCATACAAGTCAAACTGGACATAAGCAGAATAATACTACCTCAGCTACACAAGAGGAATCCAGAGGGTTATTTGGATTTGGCAGTCCTAAACCTCAACCTGATGGCGCAAAACCTGCTGGATCATTGGGTGGAAAAATGTTTGGCTTTGGTTCCTCCATCTTCAGTTCTGCATCCACTTTAATAAACACAGCTGTCCAAGATGATTCCAAAACAACCCCACCAGTGTCTCCCAAGATGCCTGCTGCAAAGCAAACCACATCTCAGCTTGCTGATAAACAAGAACAGGAGAAGAAACTACAGCCCATGACCTCTTCATCTCATCAAGCCAAAGTAGAAAAAGCTCTATCAGAGCCTCCAAAAGATGCAGCTGTTTCCTCAGTTATTCGCAAAGCAGGCCAACCTACCTGTCCACTCTGTAAGGTGGAACTCAACTTTGGCTCTAAGCAACCTCCCAACTACAACAAGTGCACTGAATGCAAGAACAACGTCTGTAACCAATGTGGATTTAATCCAATGCCAAATGTTTCAGAGGTAATAACAGCAAAGATTAATTTAATTTAAATATAAAATCAAATACAAAATTATGAGGCGTAAAAGTAACAAATGGCAGCCCATAATTGAATAGGAATACACCATGATCTATAAAGTGCATATATTGACATAATAAAATGATTGCATGCTGGTGTTGTAAATGTTTCGTAATTTAATTTCAATTTTGTTGTTGTTGTAGGTAAAAGAATGGTTATGCCTGGACTGTCAGATGCAGAGAGCTCTTAGTGCGTCTGAACTCACAGGACCTCACAATACAGCTAACACAAGTTCCCCATCAGCTGTGCAGCAGAAGATAACAGCTCCCAATCAAGTGGAAACTCTAAAGGGGTTATCAAAATCTGATGCACCTTCAAGTCCCACACCAGGTTCTCCTCAGAAGACACAGTCAATTAAGGCTGCTAAAGGACAAGAACGTGACACACATGCTAGCCATGACACACATGCTAGCCCCACTCCTGGCCGGAAAACTCCTCTAGATATTCGAGGGGGATCAGCTTCTCAGAAACCAACTGACCAGGCAAGTGAACCTGGACTAAAGCAGAGTAAGGTCAACCCAGATTCAAAGCAGGAGTCAGGAAACGTATTTGGTCTGAGTGGTCCTACAACAAAGAGTGATGCCTCAAAAACAACTGAGTCAGTGTCTGGCAAGATGTTTGGCTTTGGTTCCTCCATTTTCAGCTCAGCATCAACTTTGATATCATCCGCTGTTCAGGAAGAATCACGTTCTACACCACCAGGCTCTCGTAAGATGTCTGCACCAACACAAGCCTCGCCCAAGATGTCTGCTGTACCCAATATTTCTCCAAAAACTACACCAGCAGTTTCCCCCAAAATGTCCCCAGCAAGAGAGCCCAAAACCCTGGAGAAGAAACCAGAATTATTCCAACAGAACAAACATGACAAAGCTCCATTGCAGCCACCAAAGGCAGCAACAATCTCCAAAACATCTTCTAACACAAGCCAGGCCACCTGTCCACTGTGTAAGGTTGAGATTAACATCAGCTCCAAGGACTTTCCAAACTACAACACCTGCACTGAGTGCAAGACCACAGTCTGTACCCAATGTGGATTTAACTTAATGTCTATAGGCAAGGTAAGTGAAGGAATATATAAACAATACATAAATTATTAACATACTGTATGCATTTATACTATAATCGGTGATCGTGGTCTTTTTTACGATTACCTCATTGACCAGTAGTGCAGTTTTGAGGAGTCTGTTGCTCTAAATACTCAGGTTGTTGTCAATTACTACAATGTTTAATTGCAAAGCAACATATAACTGGTGTTTACTGTATTTTAGGGAAATGAGTGGCTATGTCTTAACTGTCAGATGAAAAGGGCAGTTGGAGCATCTGAGCCTCCAGGGCCTCCCACATTGAAGATCCAAACATCTACTAGTAAAGTTCCTTCACCTGCTGCAGTCCAGTTGAAGGTCGATCCAGGCCCTGCTGTAGTAAAGAAAGAGACGTCAGAACCAGTCTCACCACAGATAAAACAGTCACCATCTGTGCAGTCAGTGAAACGTGAAGATGCTTCTGTACCATTGAAACAGGCCAGCCCAGCACCTGATCATAAAACACCACAGGAAATACAGAAGGCCGGTCTAAGGAAGCCACCAGATCAGGCAAGCCAACATGGAAGCAAGCAACCTGATTCTGAAAAGCCTGCAGAGTCAGTAACAAATAGGCAGACTGAACCTAAGCAGAGTGATGCCTCAGTAGTGACACAGCAACAGGAAGGACGTTTCTTTGGTTTTGGTGGCGGTAAGACTCAACCCGAACCTGGAAAGCAGGCAGAGTCAGCGACTGGGAAGATGTTTGGCTTTGGCTCTTCGATCTTCAGTTCTGCATCTACTTTGAGAACCTCAGCCGTTCAAGACCAGCCCAAAACTACTCCTCCATTGTCTCCCAAGATGTCTCCAGCAAAAGAGATCAAGTCCCCCAGTGCCCAGAAGCTTGAGCAGCAGAATAAAACAGGGTCATCCCAGCAGACCAAGACACCTCCATCAGTACCGGCCAATTTGAGCAAAGCCCCATCAGATTCTCCAAAGGTCGCAGCAGCTGTCAAACCAGGCCACTCTACATGCCCACTCTGTAAGGTGGAACTCAACGTGGTTTCCAAAGATCCACCCAACTACAATACCTGCACTGAATGCAAGAACCTTGTCTGTAACCAGTGTGGATTTAACCCTACGCCAAATGAAGCAGCGGTAAGACTAGAGAAAATTCTCATTTCAACTTCATTTTACATTTGACTGCTGACAGACTTTAAAAAGTGTCCCTTGCTGGATCTTTATTCTGTTCAAATGATGCATGCCATTGTTCATTATTGTCTGGGAATATTCAAATTTGTAAACCCTTGTAATACTCGTTTTAGCTAAATTTACAGGTGCTGAAATATAACAGAACATGAATATAAAACATAATTATACACAGATTATCTAACAGTTTTTTTTAAACCTTTTTCTGTTTTTGTTTTTGTTTTTTTAGGTAAAGGAGTGGCTATGTCTGACCTGCCAGATGCAGCGTGCTCTAGGCACAACACAGTCCCAAGGAGTTACTTCTGTCAACTCCCAGATACTTGCAAAACCCCAAAAGAAAGAAATAATCAACCCAATTAAAAATGAAAACAAAGACTCACCTCAAAGGGAACTGTCTGTTGCAGCAAAGCCAGCTATAGCCGACGCTGCTAACAAGCCAGCGGGTCAGAAACAGCCCAGCCCAGTTCCTTCTCAGAAAAGGCCACAAGAGACCCAGAAAACACCAGCTCCTAATAAATCACCAGACCAGACAAGGCAAACTGAAGGCAAGCAGAGTAATGCCACAGCAGCGTCACAGCGAGATACAGGAGGCTTCTTTGGTTTTGGTGGTGGTAAAACTCAACCAGCGACTGGGAAAATGTTAGGCTTTGGTTCTTCCATCTTCAGTTCTGCATCCACTTTAATAACCTCAGCTGTTCAGGACCAGCCCAAGACCACTCCACCAGTTTCTCCCAAGATGTCCCCAGCAAAAGGGACCAAATCCCCTGATGCCCAAAAGAAAGAAGAACCGACAAAGTCAGAACAACCCCAGCAGACCAAGACCAAAGTGGACAAAGCTTCATCAGAGCCTCCAAAGGTTGCAGCAGTCTCCAAAGCCACTGGCAGACTAGGACCTTCTACCTGTCCACTCTGTAAGGTCGAACTCAACATGGGGTCCAAGGATCCACCTAACTACAATTCCTGCACTGAATGCAAGAACACTGTCTGTAACCAGTGTGGATTTAACCCAATGACAAATGTATCAGAAGTAAGTGTGATTTTCTTTCCTTATAATATCTACATTTTATATAATTGTATATTCAAAACATAATAAAAACACACATAAAAAAATATATTATGATAAAATGTAGAAATGTCTACATAAATGTCACTGTGCTGTACTATGATGTTATCGTACAAAACCATGTATGTTTAAAAGACACACTTACAAAATAATATGGTTTCCCCCTCAGATGGAGTGGTTGTGTCTGACTTGTCAGATGCAAAGAGCTCTCAAAGCAGCCGAATCAGTAGAGCCTCCATTGATGAAACCTCAGGCTTCACCCAACAAAGTGTCCACACCTGCTGTTGCCCAAAAAGACATTATTTACACACAAAAGGGAGAAGTGACAGAAATAAATCCAAAGGACTGTCTAACACCAAGTGCACCACAAAAGAAAGAAGAAACTACAACTTCAGTTCAAATGGACATCACCCTAAAATCATCACCTGCAAAAGAGACCCCAGGTACTGTTTCAGCCCCCACAAAACTGGATAAAACTGCTTCAGCACCTACCAAGGAGGTTCCAACCTCATTTACACCTCCCGTCAAAGAGACGACAGCTGTAGTTTCAGACCTCAAGAAACCATTGCCTGCTCAAGCTCTTCCTGTCAACAAAGATATTGGAACTTCTCTCCAGAAGAAAAATAATTTCACTCCACCAAGTTCCCCTGCACCTAACAAACTATCAGAAAAGAAAGAGGAGAAATCTAAAATAGTTGAGAAATCAGCTGATAAACCAGTCCCATCTTCTGATGAAGTACAGCCCCAAAAAGCTCGAAATAAAGAATCAAACTCTGTTGAAACATCCCTTGCCAAATCTGCTCCACCAGCAGCACAGCCAACAAGTCAAGAATCAGGAGGTTTCTTCGGCTTTGGTAGTCCTAAAACTCAGCGTGCTGCCTCAAAAACAACTGAAGCTGTGACTGGGAAGATGTTGGGATTTGGTTCATCGCTCTTCAGCTCAGCATCCACCTTGATAACATCTGCAGTTAAGGAGGAGTCCCGCACAACACCACCAAGTTCCCGTAAAATGTCTGCCCCAGCGCAAGTCTCTGGCAAGATGGCAAAATCACAAATTTCTCCAAATTCCAGCCCCCCAGTTTCTCCGAGGATAACTTCAGCAAAAGAGACCAAACTGCCTGCTGCTCAGGAACCACCTCCGGATAAGATACCAGATCAACCTCAGCAGACCAAGGCTCTCCAATCAGTACAGGCCAAAGTGGACAAAGATCCAACAGAGCGTTCAAAACCAGAAGCCTCCCAAGCGGCTCCCAAAGCTGGTCAGTCTACTTGTCCACTCTGTAAGGCGGAACTTAATATGGGCTCCAAAGATCTTCCCAACTACAACACCTGCTCCGAATGCAAAAGCACTGTCTGCAAGAAATGTGGATTTAATCAAATGCAAACTGTTGCAAAGGTAATTAAATGACTGTAGCATTCTGCATTTTTGGTCACTAGACAGTTGTTCTGCTTTATTTGTATACATTGGCACAGGTAGAAGTCGCAGGTTAAATATTTAATTGACATTTGAAATAGAACATATTGTAAAAGTTTTTTTTTAAGTATTTTAATTAATATAATATACAGTTACATGTGTTCCTTGTTTCACTGTTGTCACTTCGAGATGAACAAAGTATTTATTTGGATCAATACAACAATAGTTGTAATGTTTGTCAGTAACAAATGCAACTAATGTTACACATGTTCTGTGTTTGTTTTTCAGGCGAAAGAATGGCTTTGTCTAAACTGCCAGATGCAGAGAGCACTTGGAGCTTCTGAACCTCTAGGCCTTCCCATGATAAAACATAAACCTTCACCAAGCAAAGTGGTTCCTGCCACAACACAGAAGAAAGAGACACCACTGTCAACTTCTCAGGAAGGCATCAATAAACCAGCCTCACCCAAAATTGAGCGTGTTAATATTACCACAACCCAGGAAACTGAATCCCCAGCCGTTGGTGCACCAGCAAAGAAAGTAACCCCTGCAGCTGCTTCATTACCTGACAAAACAGTTCCACCCACTACCACACAGGCTGATGTTTCACCAGCTTCAGAAAAGCCTTCTGAAGACACACATAAAAGACAACCTAGTACACCCCAGCAACAGCCTCCCAAAGCTGTGACATCTGCTCCTCCACCAGATCCAGAGGCAGAAAAGCCGTCCCCACAACAGCCGCCAAAAGCTGTGACCTCTATTGCTAAGTCTGCTCCTCCTCCAGATCCAGAGGCAGAAAAGACCTACCCACAACAGCCTCCGAAAGCTATCGCAAAGTCTGCTCCTACACCAGATCAAGAAGTGGGAAGGCTACTGCCAAAACAGCCTCCTAAAGTTGGTACTTCTCCAGCCAAATCTTCAACACCACCAGCTCAGCCTGCAAAACAGGCATCGGGTGGCTTATTTAGTTTTGGTAGTCCTAAAACACAACCTGCTGCTGCAAAGCCTGCTGAGTCAGTGTCTGGAAAGATGTTTGGCTTCGGGTCTTCTTTCCTAAGCTCTGCATCCACTTTGATAACCTCAGCTGTCCAGGATGAACCTAAGACTACACCACCAACTCCACGTAAGATGTCTACTACAGCCCATGACTCACCTAGAACTACACCGCTAGCCTCCCCTAAAATGTTACCTGCAAAAGACAATAAGCCACCCGTTGTCCAGAAAACTGAAGAGAAGAAACTAGACACACCACAGCAGGAAAAGACTCCTTCAACAGTACAAGCCAAAGTGGACAAAGCTCTATCAGAGCCCCCTAAGGCACAAACAGACATCCAAGGTGCTCCAAAAGCAGTTTCAACCATCTGTCCACTGTGTCAGGTCAACCTCAACATGGGCTCCAAAGATCCTCCCAACTACAACACTTGCACAGCATGCAAGACTACTGCCTGTAACCAATGTGGATTTAATACAATGGCAATTGTTGCAGAGGTAAGTCACTGTCACTACAAGTCTGCTACTAAAAAAGAAATATAATTTGACATACATTGTTTTGTTAACCTCTTGGTTTTTATTGTACAGCAGGTTTATTATGTCTATCCTATGAGTATCATAATTGCCAAACCTACATTAATTAGGAATCAACCGATGTCATCTTTAAAATAGGCATGATTTTAGTTGATATGAATTACAGATCATTGATTAAACACTTGACATGAAGATGCTGAAAGTGGTTCAATATCCTCTCAACTCTTTTAGTGATGAAATTACATGAATTTTTATCTGTAACAAATTTGCCCTTTGGTTTGTGAAAATGCTGTGTTGTTGCTTGTTTTTAATCAATGATACATTGTATTGCACTTCTTTCAGGTGAAAGAATGGCTTTGTTTGAACTGTCAGATGCAGAGAGCCCTAGGAGCATCTGGGCCCACTGGACATCCTGTCGTGAAACCACAGACCCCCCCATGCAAGGTTCCTGGTTCTGAACTGAAGGATATACTGCAGGAGACGTCTACAGAATCTACAGCAACCAAAAAAGAGCTCACTAAAGCAACGCCACATAAAAACGAAACCCCCAAAGCTGAGGCTCCAGTGCCGATTGCAGTCCAACAGAGGGAGACAACACAACAAGATTTTGTGGAAAAGACGCAGGTCCTTTTGGGTACTGAACAAGGGCAAGGCCAAAGCCAGGGCGTGGCTGGCCAGCAGCAACCTGTTGGAAAATCCCCACAAGTACAGCTTTCTCAAACTCTAAAGCCAGAAGTTAAGGCAGGTCTTGCTAACCAAGAAATTGGAAAACCACCACAACAGCCCTCACAATCTGCAACCCCTATTGCCAAATCTGCACCTCCACCAGCCCAGCCTGCTAAAAAGGAGACCGGAGGCTTTTTTGGCTTAGGTAGTCCTAAAACACAACCTGCTGCTGCAAAGCCTGCTGAGTCAATGTCTGGAAAGATGTTTGGCTTTGGGTCTTCTTTCCTAAGCTCTGCATCCACTGTGATAACCTCAGCTGTCCAGGATGAACCTAAGACTACACCACCAACTCCACGTAAGATGTCTACTACAGCCCATGACTCACCTAGAACTACACCGCTTGCCTCCCCTAAAATGTTACCTGCAAAGGACAACAAGCCACCCGCTGTCCAGAAAACTGAAGATAATATACTAGAGAAACCACAGCATGAAAAGACTCCTTCAACAGTACAAGCCAAAGTGGACAAAGCTCTATCAGAGCCCCCTAAGGCACAAACAGACATCCAAGGTGCTCCAAAAGCAGTTTCAACCATCTGTCCACTGTGTCAGGTCAACCTCAACATGGGCTCCAAAGATCCTCCCAACTACAACACTTGCACAGCATGCAAGACTACTGCCTGTAACCAATGTGGATTTAATACAATGGCAATTGTTGCAGAGGTAAGTCACTGTCCCTACAAGTCTGCTACTGAAAACAAATATAGTTTGACATACATTGTTTTGTTAACCTCATGGTTTGTACTGTATAGCAGGTTTATTTTGTCTATCCTATGAGTATCATAATTGCCAAACCTACATTAATTAGGAATCAACCGATTTCATCTTTAAAATAGGCATGATTTTAGTTGATATGAATTACAGATCATTGATTAAACACTTGACATGAAGATGCTGAAAGTGGTTCAATATCCTCTCAACTCTTTTAGTGATGAAATTACATACAATTTTATCGGTAACAAATTTGCTCTTTGGTTTGTCAAAACGCTGTGTTGTTGCTTGTTTTTAAACAAATACATTATATTGCACTTCTTTCAGGTGAAAGAATGGCTTTGTCTGAACTGTCAGATGCAAAGAGCCCTAGGAGCATCAGAGCCAGCTGGACATCCTGTCGTGAAACCACAGACCCCCCCATGTAAGGTTCCTGGTTCTGAACTGAAGAATATACTGCAGGAGAAGTCTACAGAATCTACAGCAGTCAAAAAAGAGGTCACTCAAGCGACTCCACAGAAAAATTATACCCCCAAAGCTGAGGCTCCAGTGCCGATTGCAGTCCAACAGACGGAGACAACACAAGGAGATTCTGTGGAAAAGACACAGGTCTTCCTGGGTATTGAACAAGGGCAAGGCCAAAGCCAGGACGTGGCTGGCCAGCAGCAACCAGATGGAAAAGCTCCACAAGTACAGCTTTCTCAAACTCTAAAGCCAGAAGTTAAGGCAGGTTTTGCTAACCAAGCAATTGGAAAACCACCACAACAGCCCTCACAATCTGCAACCCCTATTGTCAAATCTGCACCTCCACCAGCTCAGCCTGCTAAAAAGGAGACAGGAGGCTTTTTTGGCTTAGGTAGTCCTAAAACACAACATGCTGCTGCAAAGCCTGCTGAGTCAGCATCTGGAAAGATGTTTGGCTTCGGGTCTTCTTTCCTAAGCTCTGCATCCACTGTGATAACCTCAACTGTCCAGGATGAACCTCAGACAACACCACCAACTCCATGTAAGATGTCTACTACAGCCCATGACTCACCTAGAACTACACCGCTAGCCTCCCCTAAAATGTTACCTGCAAAAGACAACAAGCCACCCGCTGTCAAGAAAACTGAAGAGAAGAAACTAGAGACACCACAGCAGGAAAAGACTCCTTCAACAGTACAAGCCAAAGTGGACAAAGCTCTATCAGAGCCCCCTAAGGCACAAACAGACATCCAAGGTGCTCCAAAAGCAGTTTCAACCATCTGTCCACTGTGTCAGGTCAACCTCAACATGGGCTCCAAAGATCCTCCCAACTACAACACTTGCACAGCATGCAAGACTACTGCCTGTAACCAATGTGGATTTAATACAATGGCAATTGTTGCAGAGGTAAGTCACTGTCCCTACAAGTCTGCTACTGAAAACAAATATAATTTGACATACATTGTTTTGTTAACCTCATGGTTTGTACTGTATAGCAGGTTTATTTTGTCTATCCTATGAGTATCATAATTGCCAAACTTACATTAATTAGGAATCAACTGATTTCAGTGGCGGCTGGTGGATTTTTCTTTGGGTAGGGCCAGCCAATCAATTTCAGCAAACATCCCGTATGATTCAATGCAAAAAAACCGCATTACTACTTTGCAGTTAAATATTTAACATTTATTCCAACACTTTGACATAATAAGGACATCTTATTAATACAATTCAGTATGTGTGTGTGTGTGTATATATATATATATATATATATATATATATATATATATATATATATATATATATATATATACACACACACACATACATACATATACACACACACTCACTCATCTTTACATAATTTCTTAAATTCACCTTTTTAAAAAGTCACTTGCATATGATAGATACCCATGTGTTTTACATCTAAAATTGCAGAACAATCTCAGCTCTCTATATAATGAAGCACCATTGACATACGACACAAGTGTAAAGTGATAATATGGCCCTAAAGCTGAAACATTGACACTTTATTTTTGAAATTCTTCATATCTCTTGTGAAAACATACCTTTACTCATGTGGACGAACTGTGTTGGTGCTAGAAATTGTTTTACCAAAGGTCTTAGGTTCACAAAAGCAGTGGAATATATGAATAAAATGGAAGATACAGGTAAATAAAGGTCTAAACACAAATGTATTATAATATATGGTGGAGATGTGCTCTGTGGCTGCTGTTGTGGCCGGCCGGTGGTGGAGATCGGTTTGCAGGGAGAGACGGACTGGGAGTCTGCATGTTGTCCACTGGACCCTGGTTGCTGTGACTCCTCTCTGTAAAATAAATTCACTACTAGTCAGTATATAGTGACAATATTTGATTTGCCCCGTTCACTCTAGACAGTAAAACGACTTCCGGCACGAGTTACGTGTTAACGTTGCTAAGCTAAGCTAACGTCAACAAACTAAGTTAGTTACAGTCTTACAAAAACGTCACTGAGATCCAACACTACTAGTGGTACTAAGTTCACTGAAAGAAAGTTAACGGTGTTAGTGACAATATTTGATTTGCACCGTTCAGTCTTAGATACGTAAAACAACATCCGGCATGAGTTACGTGTTAACGTTGCTAAGCTAAGCTAACGTCAACAAACGTTAGTTACTGTCTTACAAACACACAATGGCGATCCAACACTACTAGTCGTACTGTGTTCACTGAAAGAAAGTTAACGGTGATAGGGACAAAAGTTGATTGTGCACCGTTCAGTCTTAAACACGCAAGACAACATCCAACACTGCATGAGCTATCTCATCGTTAGCTACCTCCCCTTAGCTTCCTGTTAGCAGCAGTGATAGCTTGCTACAGGTCACGTTACTAACATAAATATGCTAATGCAAAGTTCAGTAAATACACTTACCCATCCCACATGGATCCCTTTGCTTGACGTTGTCCACGTAGTGAGCGGCCATCGTAAGCTTGGGCGATCGGTTTGTCCGTGTGGGAGAACGGTGCTCAGCCTCTCCATAAGCGCTGTAGCGACTGATCTGGGACCAGGAGTTTCACCAGGAGTCTCTCCGCTATAGTTATTCTCTCAAACGGGTCTTGGAGGAGAGAATTGATCTCGTTAGGGTTGAGTCTTCTTGAAGAGTAGTGCTGGTGCTGGGCTTACTCATGACGTTAAAATGGCTGCGAGACAAGAGAAGCCGGCGAGAGCACAAGACAAGAACACGCGAGATGAGGACGAGAGACTAGCTGTGAACGCGCACCGGGGCCTGGCCCCGCAGAAGTCCTTTTTAGGCCGCGGATTGGATAAATGATATGTCCATCATTTTATGTCTTTAATCAGTGATTGGCTAAACTGCGTATCAGACCCGTCTTTCTTTGGCCAAAATAACTTCGGCCCCGGCATGTGCACGCGCATTGGAGAGCAGCAGAGACCTACACTAGCAACAGAGCCAGGTGCATGAGCAGGAACAAGGAGCAGGAAAAGCATATATTTTGCGCAGATATCCTATTTTACAAATATTACTGGGTACATTCCATAGCTCAAAAACACAAATATTGACAATTTGTATAATTTATTAATATTTTTTTTATAATTAATAAAATTATTTAAAAAAAAAATATTTTTATTTTTTGGGTGGTTCAAGGTGGGTGGGGCCAGGCCCGGCGGCCCTCTATGGGCCGGCCGCCACTGACTGATTTCATCTAGGCATGATTTCAGTTTATATGAATTACAGATCCGTGAATAAACACGTGACATGAAGATACTGAAAGTGGTTAAATATCCTCTGTGACTCTTTTAATGATGAAATTACATACAATTTGTTCCATATAAATTTGCCCCATGGTTTGTCAAAATGCTGTTTTGATGCTCATTTTTAAACAATGATACATTATATTGCACTTCTTTCAGGTGAAAGAATGGCTTTGTCTGAACTGTCAGATGCAGAGAGCCCTAGGAGCATCAGAGCCAGCTGGACATCCTGTCGTGAAACCACAGACCCCCCCATGCAAGGTTCCTGGTTCTGAACTGAAGAATATACTGCAGGACAAGTCTACAGAATCTACAGCAGTCAAAAAAGAGCTCACTCAAGCAACTCCACAGAAAAAAGAAACCCCCAAAGCTGAGGCTCCAGTGCCGATTGTAGTCCAACAGACGGAGACAACACAAGGAGATTCTGTGGAAAAGACACAGGTCCTTTTGGGTACTGAACAAGGGCAAGGCCAAAGCCAGGACGCGGCTGGCCAGCAGCAACCTGTTGGAAAATCCCCACAAGTACAGCTTTCTCAAACTCTAAAGCCAGAAGTTAAGGCAGGTCTCGCCAACCAAGAAGTTGGAAAACCACCACAACAGCCCTCAAAATCTGCAACCCCTATTGCCAAATCTGCACCTCCACCAGTTCAGCCTGCAAAACAGGCATCGGGTGGCTTATTTAGTTTTGGTAGTCCTAAAACACAACCTGCTGCTGCAAAGCCTGCTGAGTCAGTGTCTGGAAAGATGTTTGGCTTCGGGTCTTCTTTCCTAAGCTCTGCATCCACTTTGATAACCTCAGCTGTCCAGGATGAACCTAAGACTACACCACCAACTCCACGTAAGATGTCTACTACAGCCCATGACTCACCTAGAACTACACCGATAGCCTCCCCTAAAATGTTACCTGCAAAAGACAACAAGCCACCCGTTGTCCAGAAAACTGAAGAGAAGAAACTAGATCAACCACAACAGGAAAAGTCTCCTTCAACAGTACAAGCCAAAGTAGACAAAGCTCTAGCAGAGCCCCCTAAGGCACAAACAGACATCCAAGGTGCTTCAAAAGCAGTTTCAACCATCTGTCCACTGTGTCAGGTCAACCTCAACATGGGCTCCAAAGATCCTCCCAACTACAACACTTGCACAGCATGCAAGACTACTGCCTGTAACCAATGTGGATTTAATACAATGGCAATTGTTGCAGAGGTAAGTCACTGTCACTACAAGTCTGCTACTGAAAACACATATTATTTGACATACATTGTTTTGTTAACTTCATGGTTTGTACTGTAGAGCAGGTTTATTATATCTATCCTATGAGTATCATAGTTGCCAAACCTACATTATTAGGAATCAACTGATTTCCTATCGGCATGATTTAATTTTAAATGAATTACAGACCAGTGAATAAACACGTGACATGAAGGTGCCGAAAGTGGTTCAATATCCTCTCTACTCCTTTAATGATAGAATTACATATAATTTGTTCTGTAACAAATTTGTCCCTTAGTTTGTCAAAACGCTGTGTTGTTGCTTGTTTTTAATCAATGATACATTGTATTGCACTTTTTTCAGGTGAAAGAATGGCTTTGTCTGAACTGTCAGATGCAGAGAGCCCTAGGAGCATCTGAGCCTACTGGACATCCTGTCGTGAAACCAAAGACCCCCTCGTGCAAGGTTCCTGGTTCTGAACTGAAGAATATACTGCAGGAGAAGTCTACAGAATCTACAGCAGTCAAAAAAGAGGTCACTCAAGCAACTCCACAGAAAAAAGAAACCCCCAAAGCTGAGGCTCCAGTGCCGATTGCAGTCCAACAGACGGAGACAACAACACAAGATTCTGTGGAAAACACGCAGGTCCTTTTGGGTACTGAACAAGGGCAAGGCCAAAGCCAGGACGTGGCTGACCAGCAGCAACCTGTTGGAAAATCCCCACAAGTACAGCTTCCTCAAACTCTAAAGCCAGAAATTAAGGCAGGTCTTGCAAACCAAGAAGTTGGAAAACCTCCACAAAAGCCCTCAAAATCTGCAACCCCTATTGCCAAATCTGCACCTCCACCAGCTCAGCCTGCAAAACAGGAGTCAGGAGGCTTTTTTGGCTTAGGTAGTCCAAAAACACAACCTGCTGCAAAGCCTGCTGGGTCAGTGTCTGGAAAGATGTTTGGCTTCGGGTCTTCTTTCCTAAGCTCTGCATCTACTTTGATAACCTCAGCTGTCCAGGATGAACCTAAGACAACACCACCAACTCCACGTAAGATGTCTACTACAGCCCATGACTCACCTAGAACTACACCGCTAGCCTCCCCTAAAATGTTACCTGCAACGGACAACAAGCCACCCGCTGTCCAGAAAACTGAAGAGAAGAAACTAGAGACACCACAGCATGATAAGACTCCTTCAACAGTACAAGCCAAAGTGGACAAAGCTCTATCAGAGCCCCCTAAGGCACAAACAGACATCCAAGGTGCTCCAAAAGCAGTTTCAACCATCTGTCCACTGTGTCAGGTCAACCTCAACATGGGCTCCAAAGATCCTCCCAACTACAACACTTGCACAGTATGCAAGACTACTGTCTGTAACCAATGTGGATTTAATACAATGGCAATTGTTGCAGAGGTAAGTCACTGTCACTACAAGTCTGCTACTGAAAACAAATATAGTTTGACATACATTGTTTTGTTAACCTCATGGTTTGTACTGTACAGCAGGTTTATTATGTCTATCCTATGAGTATCACAGTTGCCAAATCTATTAATTAGGAATCGACCGATTTCATCTTTAAAATAGGCTTGATTTTAGTTGATATGACGTACAGATTGGTGAATAAACACGTGAAATGAAGGTGCTGAAAGGGGTTCAATATCCTGTGTACTCTTTAGTGATGAAATTACATACAATTTGTTCCATACCTAATTTGCCCCATGGTTTGTTAAAATGCTGTGTTGATGCTCATTTTTAAACAATGATACAATATATTGTACTTTTTTCAGGTGAAAGAATGGCTTTGTCTGAACTGTCAGATGCAGAGAGCCCTAAGAGCATCAGAGCCAGCTGGACATCCTGTCGTGAAACCACAGACCCCCCCATGCAAGGTTCCTGGTTCTGAACTGAAGGATATACTGCAGGACAAGTCTACAGACTCTACAGCAGTCAACACAGAGGTCACTCAAGCAACTCCACAGAAAAAAGAAACCCCCAAAGCTGAGGCTCCAGTGCCGATTGCAGTCCACCAGACGGAGACAACAACACGAGATTCTGTGGAAAAGACGCAGGTCCTTTTGGGTACTGAACAAGGGCAAGGCCAAAGCCTGCAAGTGGCTGGCAAGCAGCAACCTGTTGGAAAATCTAAAGTACAGCTTTCCAAAACTCTAAAGCCAGAAGTTAAGGCAGGTCTTGCCAAACAAGAAGTTGGAAAACCACCACAACAGCCCTCAAAATCTCCAACCCCTATTGCAAAAGCTGCACCTCCAACAGTTCAGCCTGCTAAACAGGAGTCAGGAGGTTTTTTCGGGTTAGGTAGTCCTAAAATACAACATGCTGATGCAAAGCCTGCTGAGTCAGTGACTGGGAAGATGTTTGGTTTTGGGTCCTCTATCTTCAGCTCTGCATCTACATTGATAACCTCAGCTGTTCCGGTGGAACCTAAAGCTACACCACCTACTCCCCGTAAGATGTCCACTATATCCAATGTCTCTCCTAAAGCTACACCTCCAGTTTCTAAGATTCCAGCTGCAAATGACCCTGAACCACCTGCTGCAGGGAAATCAGAGCCACCTCAACAGGCCAAGCCTGCACCATCAGCAAAAGCCAAAGTAGAGAAATCTCCACCACAGCCTCCAAAATCTACAGAAGTGACCCAAGTTGCTCCTAAAGCAGCTCTGTCCACTTGTCCACTCTGTAAGGTTGACCTCAACATGGGCTCCAAAGATCTTCCCAATTACAAAACATGCACTGAATGCAAGAACACTGTCTGCAACCTTTGTGGATTTAACCCCATGCCCCATACAGGAGCGGTAAGTGCAATATGTTTAATTCCACAGTTTTTTTTACGTACATTTCTTTTAGGTTTGGTAATTCCTCCTCTCTGTTTACTGTTCATTATTGCATAGTCAAGGACACCTTATGTTGGGTTGGAGTACGCAAGCAATATCAGTGATTTGTACAACTTTTTATTCTTTTTATTCTTTGGAATAAGATTGTAAATAGTGGATGATTGGGAGATTGTCTGGCATACAGCCTTGTTTCTATTGAAAGTGTGGAACACAATAGACCAAATTGTACCCCATTGCTGATTGAATAAGAGATGAAGATGCCACAGCAGAGAAAATATACGTAGAGAGAGCTTGCTTGAATTGGTTTTCAGTCTATGACTGAAGAAGTCTGTCTGCAGTTAATTCATGTAATCTATTTTAAGTATTGACCAAAGAGTTGTCAGACTAAATTAAAAACATACCAAATGGAGGCTATGTGGTTTCTGCTAACAGTCCACTAGAGTGGCCTGAGTTATTACATAACAGCTCATGAGAAGGCAGCTTCAGCAGACCGGCAGCACTGCAAATGTATAAAAGTGATTGAGGGTTGTGCAACAGCATTAGTGAGATGGGATCTGCTGCCACAGCTGCCAGGGAATCTCCAGCCTCTGTGAGAGATCTGAGATGGCAAAGCCCTGTGATATGCCAATAAGCAGAGGTGAAACAGATTAAGTCCAACACAACACAGTGCACTACATTAAAGCAGCAGACATTTCCTTTCAGGCCATCTGATCATTCACAGATCTGTGGCGCCATAGAATTCACCAGTTCCCCCTTTGTTTTATGTGGGTGGCAGTAGCACAAGTGTGTACGTGCTTTGGGACATACCCACACATGCATATAATTGTTGAATGCATGGTTGTGCACCACGTACAGCTTTTTCATATTGTTTTTCTGTTGTTATAGTGCAGTACTATTTTCCTCTCTGAACAGCTCACATTCCCCTGTGGGGTTGGTCTGTTTTCCTTACAAACAGTATTAGCAGTTAATGTCTTGAATAATTAGGCTTTGTCAGATCCAGTGTTTTGGTGAAAACATTACAGTTTAAAGTTGCTCAAATTATATAACACTGTACGTACAAGTATTTATTAAACAGTACAATTAAGGTTAACTGTGATGTTCATACTTTCATAATGTAAGATCCTATTAAACAAGTGACAAAGTTGGTTGCATTAAATCAGAAAAAAATATATAAAAGATTTATTTATGAAAATTGTGTACCTTTATAAAAAAAAGAGGTTATTTTTAATATTTCTGTCTGACAGTTAAGAGTTGACAGTTGAGAATGGGGAAAATGTTTTTGAATTATTTCCTCTCAGTAAACAATACAACTCATCTCTGTAGGGATTGAATGGCTGTAAGCATCATTTTTTCTCTTTTCTTTATTTCTGCTTTTAGTTGGGTTTCCCTGGAACAGATTACCACATGCCTAGCCCAAATGGCACATTACTGTGGATAAATGGAATACAAATAGAAACAAAAAAGATGTGGTTCTCACGTAATTGACACTTGTCACGTTTTTCATGGACACTAGAGAGGGGGAAGAGCCTGAGGGAACATGTTGTAAGGGGTAAGGGACTAGCTTGGATGATTGCTGCTGTGTGTACAACATTGATTCCTTCCTCTTACGATAATAGCCCTGGAAAACAGAAATAGCTTGGCATTAACACCACTGGACAGGATGAGCCACCATACTTATTGCTGTTCTACAATCTGATTTATCCAAAGGTGCTGTGCCTACCTACTATTATGAATGCATGTGGCTTTTTAGTTGAAGGGCAGAAATGTCTTCTTTTAAAATATAAAAAGGACTTGTACGGTTCGAAAGATGAGAAGGCCACTTTAGGCAAAGTGAGTGCTGGCAGCAAGTCTATCCATTTTTCCTTTTTCCTTTTCTGCTTCAGCTGATGCCATCAAAAGCCTGGGAGTGACTGTTGGCCGATAAGTAGGACACACGTGTGTCGTGCTTTGCCAGCTAAAGCTTTGTGTGTGACAGTCGAGGCAACATGAATGATATTTTCTCAGTCCTTTTCTAAAATTTGACCATGTGCCTGTATCTTTTGCTTGAAATAGATTTTGATTTTCCAGTACAAAGCAGTGTGTCCCGAATATGTTGTCTTAATGCAATGGGCTATTATAAGATCCATTTGAGGAATCAACTGACAAAGGTTCTGCTGAGCTTCCATGAGAGACTGAACACAGACTGTTGACCCCATGATAAGGTGGAGACACCCCCTAGTGCACCCAGTGACTGTGTTAAAAATATCCACTCTGTGGAGAGACCAAACACTGCCTACCTGCTGCATTCCTTCTCTTTTTTCACAGCCTTTTTTGGAAAGTGCAATGAGGCTAGCAGTACTAAAATTGAGTCGACTTATGCCTTGAACATGAAGCTGCATTAGTACATTTCTGATATTGGGTTTCATCAGTGTGAACACATAGTGCCACTGCCCTGTTGTTTTTCAGTACAGATTATTGTATTCCTCTATTTGCTTATGAAAGGACAGAGTATGTTTGTTGTTTCATGATGATGTGAGACTTAACCCTCAGGCTGCAGTGATTTCCCTGAATATGAGAAAAGGACGTTGCTATTTTAATACATGCTGTGGCTTTCTGTCAGAGTGAAGGAATAGGACCTCACCTAAGAGGTTTGACTTTGTTATTGTACCTCCTAGTGACTTTGCTTTCTATCTATGCCACACCCTCATATTCCCTCTCCTACCTCAATATTTACCCATTGCATCCTGCCATGAAAAGGAAAGTTGCGGAAGCATCATTTATCAGATTGGAAAAAGCAAGCGGTATATTTCCTTGTCTTTACAATGAAGCACTCTGCTTATTACAGATTAGTAGGTCAACGTTCTCTATTATCAGAGGGCTTGATTTATGAGGAGTTCTGCTCTGTAGGGGCCACTGAAAGCCAAGTATATTAGCCAGCTTCAGTTTTTGCCAAAGGCATCTGCCAGAAAATCAATAAGAAACTTACCAGCTCCAGAATCAACATCAGAAAAGCACTGACTTGAGGCTGAGAAATTGTGGTGTAGTCCACAGTTCAAAGACCATCCCCTCAGTCTAGCTATTATACAATGTAAATGTCAGCGCCATTGATACCCAGTTATTGGTTCATCATAAGAAGGTGTGGATTTGCACAAATATTAATAACTCAAATTATTTTGATTGATTAATTAGTGGGGAAAAGAGTGACAGGCTTTCTTGTAAGGAGCAGTTTGATAGATGTTCAAGCATTTAAATCGTACGTTTGATTTGCAATGTCTTTGTTGAACCACACACATATCATAGCCAATGCTGATAGTAAACTAGATGTATTCATCTTGTCAGATATCCATAATCCATGGTGGAATGTCTCAAATGTGTATGTAGGATTGGAAAACTAATAAACACATTTGTATAATTTAAATGAAAGTATAAAATATTAAGGTATCTTAAAAAATCCAATTTGTAAGGTAATCTGTGCCCAAAGTGAATGGTTTCCTCCCCCAAGGTATTGCATTTTTGCAAAACATCTTGCTGTAAATACAGTTAAGAGGGCATTTCTTTATAAAGCTCAGCAGATCCAGTCTAATGCAGCACGCCTGTGTGTCAAGAGCATCATTTCCTGACTGCTGTCATTGTGAAGGTTTGGTAATCCAGCTCAGGCTAATCGTAGGGAGCAGCCTCTCCCACAGCTCTCTGCTTGGGGCTGCTGCTCTTTACTCATAAAACAGATTTAATTAGACAAAAGGACGATGGCGACTTTCCAAACCCTGTGGCTCTATGCATGGCTCTGAGACTGTGTGGCTGTGAGGCCGTGACGGAGGGGAATGTGATGGGCTTAGATCTTTTTGTTGACTGACGTCTTTTTTTTTCTTCTTTTTTTATTGCAGTCTGATATATAATTAGGTTAAGGTTAAATAACTTAGCAGATACAAGGTCAGTGCAGTGGTGGTGTATACATGTGTATCTTTGCTGATTAGTTTTGGCATTCATTTGGAATATAATATTGCATTGTTCTCTGTGATCGCTCTGTCCATCTGGATATCTGTTCTGTTTGTTATCATGCTGAGATTTAGGCCTGTGCAATGCCAGCACCTGGAGAAGTGTGAGGGGCAGGGATACATTTAGATTGCATGAGCGTGAGAATACAGTAGACCAGCAGAAAGGCTCAGGAATGCTTGGCCATGGCCATCTGCGCACACTGCTGTTTTATTCTTCTCTATCAGTCTCTCTTGATAGCTCTTTCAAGTTGTTCCTGTTAAAGGGGAGCAGAAGTAGAATGGGGAATAGGCCAAAATGTTAATGTGCAAATGTGGGTTTTTGACAATCTTGCTTCTTAACAAACTCTTTAATGTTAAAATGTTTTAATTTCAGTGTGCAATTATTATCAGTGGTTGAAAATTCTTTTTGGAACTTAATATTATCCTTTTTCTTTTATATACGGGTATAATTGCATTTATTTCCATAGCAAAGATAGCAGCAGTGCATATGAGCTGGTTCTGATAACTACTAACTAACTGATGACAAATGTATCATGTCAATGGCCTGGATAGTGACATGATTTAGCTGTGTGCAACATGAGTACATTCCTTGTTAGCTTTCATCCTGCAAACGGGATAGAGGAGAGGAATGTCTGGGAATTATCTGAACAGATGTTTAAGGTAGAATACTACGATTTACAGGCCTGTCATTTTAACAAAAAAGATTTGCCTTAATAACTAACTCTGTTCATCAACTCTGTTTACTTGTAAGCTATTCTAAATGTAGATAAACTAGTTTGCAATACAATGCAAGTATCGTACGTTTTTGCAAATAAAAATAAGTCACCCTCGGCAGCTTTCATGTGGACCCTTAAAATTATTAGGGTCAAACTTTAAAGTTAAACATCAGTGAGGCTGAGTTTGCATCAGATCACAAGCAATTTAGGTTTTATTGATGTATTGGTTTACACGATTATGAGCATCATGCACTATGCTGGTGAGGCTTTGTTTGTTACGGTTGGACGCCAATAGGATTATCATATTCCTGACTGAATCACAACAGACTGAACAAAAGCATCTCAGTATCAATCAAAGTGGATTCATACGTATCAGGTTTCTCTTAAGTCAAGCCATGACTTCATTTATCAGTTGTAATCATGTTCACCAAGAATGTTTCTTAGTGAGTGAAAGCATCGTATAGCAATTGAGCTCATCATACTTTTCCTCTTCTGTTGCTGCTACCCCCAGTCTCTGGGAAGAATATTATCATTTATATTTTCAACCATGAAAAATTACAAATTACTTTGAATGATAATATTTTTGACCAACCGTGTTTAAATATTCCCTGGAGCCTTGTCTTTCTGTTTTGGAGTATAATCACAACAAGTCTTAGCAGTGTGATATTGTAAGCTTGTTTATGAGAGGAGGCCTAGGCCAGGGTATGACAGAGGGTAGCTTACATCAAACTCAACTCAGCACATGAGAACTATTATTTGACATTGCTCCAGCCTGGACCGATGATAATTTCACTGAAAAACGTGTGTGTTAGTGAAACATCTAGATAATTCTCCTTTTTATAAAGTGCATGAACATTAGTATGCACATGTGGCAATTGTGGTTCCATTATTAAGATGTATTTAATGTGTTCTACTGCTTTATCTAACGGAAAGAGTGAATGGTATTTCACAAACAGGATATGTGTGCAATGTAATCTCCTCCTCTGTCCTGTGTATCAGTACTGCTCTCTCTGGCTCTGCAGAGGCAGGAGCATTGCTGTGATTTGGTCTGCCAGGCTGCTTCAGACCCACTGCTTTATTTATTAACAGTCTTTCTCTCTTCCTTAACTGTCCATTAAAGGAGCTCAGATGTGATAAGAAATGTATCTTTTGAGGATTACATTTTCAAAGTAATAGCATAGCTTATAAAATGTGATTAGCTCTTTTGCAAGGTAAGCATTTGTATTGTTATTTTACAAGTGTCGTAAGTTCTAGCGTAATATTTCTTAGTTAGGAACCACAAGTATTTATTCAAATTTGTATTTATTGTTGATATGTCTGTGTAAATGCTTTGGTTGTTTGAATTGTCCAGCAACGGAAGCTGGGTGAAGATTGAATTTATAATCCTTTGAGTGCTGTTGTATTACTCAGCATGTAGCGATCTGGTATCACTACACCATCCCCGTCACAGAAACTGGGTGATGGACTCAATGTGTGTATTGTGTCAGTACTGAATTGTAAATACACAAGCATCTGAAAAGGACTGATATCTGTGTGGTGATTAATTGTGATGAACAATATTCATGTGTAATGCTTGGGGGGAGGGACCTTTTGAGGGTTCAGTGTGTGAGGGGGGGAGTGTACTCTCTACTGGAGCCCTGTGTGCGGTTGACCAAACAAATTACTAAATATCGACTCACACCCTGAGGAAGATATTGTTAGGCACAGACCTAGCTGGCATCCCAATCAAACCGGTCGTACCGTTACAAGCATAAGAGGGTGCCAAAAAGCCGTGACTTTGCTGTTCACCTGTAAATTAGTTTCACTCAAGACAGACATTCCACATTTGAATTAACCCTTGAGACCTATACTTTGAACAGTGATCTAGTGAGAAATCTGCAAAATGCTGTTTTAGCACCACCTGAAGATATAGCGAATGCCTTTAGTTGTAAATGTGATATACCACGGTAAAGGTGTTTTTATTTCAATCTTGTTATAGCGTGTTTCCTGATCACATATTGTGTTTTTGTTTAATTGATCACAGAAGGAATGGCTGTGCCTGAACTGTCAGACTCAGAGGGCTTTGTCTGGACAGCTGGGAGACTCAGAAAAAATGCCCCAGCTTTCACCTGTATCTGCCAAGCCAGGGACCCTGGCCACTCCTGCAACCGAAAAGGCAGTACCAACAGTTCCAACCCCAAAACCAAAGATGGAAACTACATCTATCAAAATGGAAATCACGGCTACAGCAGCTTCCGCACAAATAAAGATTGAGCCCACACGCATTCCCACAACAGCAACTATTTCACCTGTTATAGCAGAAAAACAGCCATTGGCAGCATCCACAGCAGAACTCATGATACCCAATATGGCCACTGTGCAACAGACAGCAGGAACACCAAAGGTTGAAGTGCCAAACACAGATGTTCCCAAGACTGTAACAGTGCAAATTAGAGAAGAGTCAGTGAAAGTGGAGCTCAGTGAACCAGAATATCCCAAAGTTGAAGAGTCTAAACCTGACCTTCCAAAAGTCAAAGAAGAAGTAGCTTCCTTTTTCTCTGGGACTGAAGCTTCAGTTGTACCTACTCCCCCTATTGCTGCAGATGTTGTCCCAGGTAATGAAACAAAGCCAGAATTGTCTGCTCCAGAGAAGACTATTATGGAGGTATTGACTGATGATCATATCGAACTGACCGAGCCAACAATATCTTTACCACAAGCTGAGGTGCAACCAAAGTTGCAAGAACCACAGCTGGTATTGGAAGTAGAACCAGTCATAAGAGCAGACAGCAAGAAAATGGCTGATACATTGGTTGAAAAGAGTATTGACATCACCTTAACTCCAGAGACACAACAAGTATCTACAAAGAACATCATAATAAAAGTAAGTATGGGTCCTCTTTATTAAAACTATAGTTTCTTGTATTGACAAATCAATAATAAAATAAATATGGTAGAAAAGAAGATAATTTGATACGATGGGGAGGTACTGCCATTCTGGCTATACATTCCCTTTATTAGTTCAAATGTACTTAAAAAAATACCCAATGTTTGGCGACAAAACAGAGTGACAAACAGCCTTGAGCAATGATTGGGTCCGAAGATCAGGCCCGACCCTACATGAACGTCCTGCATAGTTTCTGTCGAAGCAAAATGAATTAAGCTTCAACCTATTTGGTACAGCCCTAAAATAAAGATGGTATGACATTCCTGAAAAGTGTGAACCTGACTCATTTCGAGTGAAACATTGACAGGGCCCACACATGTTCAGGCTCAATTTAAAGTAAAAATATGTGAAATAACAAAAGGTTCTTTCAAAGATGGAATTTATTTACTGTTATTTTTGTTTCTTCACATTTGTAGGAGCAAGATGAAATACATAAAGAACCAGTGGAAGAAATACAAGTCACCCTCCCTACTTGGCAGGGTACATTTGAAAACAAAGTTGTACCTGCAACAGCTACAAAGCCTGAATCCAAAGCAGAAGAACATGATGAAGATCAACCTCAGATTTTACCCATATCACAAGAATTTAAAGATTGGCAAGTGGTTAGTGATGCAAGTAAACATGATATACCAGTAAATACAGATCCATCCATTCCAGTAAAGGAGGAAGTTAGAGCTGAGAGAAGGCGTCTAAGTTTCCAAGCAATGGCTCAGAGCAGTGACAGTGAGCTCACACCTTCACCTAAACTCCAGAGGAGAAGACTGCAGGTCAGCAATGTTTCATCCAGCAGTGAGGACATTAAAACGGAAAGTGCTGACTCCTCTATGGAAGATGAAGAATTCATCCGGAAGCAGATAATGGGTATGGGTGATGAAGAAGAAATTAATCTGTCAGAAGATGAAAGAGAAGAGTATTTAGTAGACGAGGAAGTTATCAAAAAGGTTGAGCTTGATAATGCTTCGGTGACAGCAGAATCACTGTCTAGAAAAAGTAGTAGAGAGAATGAAGAAAGCCCAGCCAGGAAAAAAGCCCTCTCAAAAACAGACAATGAAAATACTCAAGATGTTCCTGAAGCAATGCCCTGCACTACAATGAAGAAAGGTATTCCAGTCATGAGACACAGACAAAGCACTGATGAAGAAGTAGAGAGCATCACAGAATCCCTGTCAAAGGGATCGTCTAGTGTTCAGGTATCTAGTTTCACCCCAGGATCTTCACCCACGTCAGCCTCATCTCTGGAGGAGGACAGTGACAGCAGCCCCAGAAAGAAGAAAGTAAGTGGGGACAAGCAGCATCGCAAAGGAAGACACAGGCAGCCAACCCAGGCTCTCCCAACCATTGAAGACTCCTCTGAAGAAGAGAAAATGAAGGGGGGAGAGAAACCTAGAAAAGACAAAGAGGAACTTCGAACCCATAGCGCATCACTGTCTCCAACTGAAGACGTTTCCTCCACAGAGAATCTAAAGGAGGTCATCGTAATGGATGAAACCAGTAGAACATCTGGCTCTGAGTACTCTGCCAGTCTAGAATCGGAACCAGAGGCTTGGCGAGCTTTACAGAGAGTGCGTAAGCCTTCACCAACAGTGATACCATACAACCCTTCTGATCTGTTTAACGAGAAAGATACTGTGACAAAATCATTGAAGAGTGCTGAAGAAGCATATGAGGAAATTATTCAGAAGACAAAAGTTATTCCTGGGGAGAGTCCTCCTGATATTGAGCCACTCTATGGAGGAATGGCAATAGAGGACTATCTTTATGAATCCTTAGTTGAGGAGCCTGGATTTAAGATGGGTGCATCTCAAGAGGAGGAAGTTAAACAGGATACAAGCTCTGAGTTTCTAAACAAACTTAGGTCTCCAGAGGAGGTTTATGAGGAGATGATGCAGAAAAAGAGAGAATTGATGATGATAGAGCAAGAGTTTCAACAGGCACAGACTGCCATAGCATCTTCATCATCAGGGACTTTTGTCACTGGGCCCCTATCAATTTCTGAGACCTGTGTGGTGACCATAGTCACAGAAGATACATCCCTCACTGAACAAACTGACATGCTTCTTCCAGGCACTGAAACGTCTAGTGAAGTGCCAGTGAAGAAAAAGAAAAGGCCAGCTCCACCACGCCCCACTGAACCCCCTAAGCGTTCTGAGGTGAATGTTGTTCCAAGTACTCCTGGATCTGGAAGTGGATCTATTGGTTTTGCTAGGCCTATGGTTCCTCAAGATCCTGCACTCAGAAAGGCATTATTTCCCATACCAGACCTCAAAATTACCCGGTGTTCATCTGGGGAGGAAGAGGATGATAGTCTTGCAGACGAGTATGGTGTTGGTATTTCTTCTGATATTACCCCCAGTGATGATTCTGAGACGAAAGAGGATCCATCCACAAGCCCACCTTTGTCTGAAACCCCTGAGATGGAACCTTTCTGTGTGGTCTGTGAAATTCCAGAGCCAAAACCTATTCCAACTCCAATTTCAGCACCAGAACTAACCACTACACCCTCCCCTGTATCACCAATGTCACCTCCAACTTCACCAGCCACTCCAGATTCCAGTGTGGCTTCTAATGCTACATCTTCATCCTCATTCCAGGCTCAAACACCTCTTTCATCAGATTCAACTCCACTGTCTACACCAACACCGCAAACGTTTTTTGAAACCCAATCACCTCCAGAGATCTCACCAGCATCTCCTGCTACAATTGCAGCAGTGCCATCTAGTGGAGGCGCAGTTTCTCATCCCACTCTTACCACAGTTATAGTTACAATACCAGATGTGGTGTCTGAGCCATCCAAAGCTCAGACAACTCAAAATAAGATTACAGCTGAAGCTCCAACTCCAACCCTAGTGGGGATGTCTACTCCTGTACCTGTTGTGGTTCAGATGCCAGACCTGATTTCATCTCCATCTCAGGTGCCTATCATGGCTCCAGCTGTTGTACAGGTCTCAGCACAACGTCCTGCACCTGTTGTTGTCTTAGCTCAACCCACAATCCCATGTACAGCTGTACCTGTTACAGTCTCCACTCAAGCTTCAGCCCATGTTGTTTTTGATTCCGTCACTGAACTCATATTTACCCCAGCTCAAACCCAAGCCAAAGTGGCAGCTGTCCCATCATTGAGCCCTGTCGTAATACCAGCTCCATTTCAAACAGCCTCGGTGACTACACCAGCTCCAGCATCAACTATTATAACCAAAAAGAAAGTCCCACCCCCTCCGCCCCCTCGATCTACATCAGTGTCATTACCTGAGACTAGCGCAGAGCTTCCACTTGTAAGGACTGTTCAGCATGTCACCCCAACTATGACCACCACCATAGCCAGGGGAACCACAGTGGTTGGCCAGCCGATGCAGTCTGTATTTGTGGATATACAGCCAAGAATGGAAGACACGCCACTAGATAGTGTTGCTGTACCACTGGTAGTGACCCCAACAAGACAAGGTCATGTAGTCATTATAGTGCCAAGTGTGGAAAACATATCTCTGCTTGGACAAACGCCACAAGATATAGCTAACACAGGGTCAGTAACTGCCACTACTTATCTGCCACAAATAAGTCAAATAGCTTCATATATACCCAGCACAGATACAGATTCACTATCCACTAAGGTGTCAGCAGTGTCGGTAGCTTCAGCTCCACCCCTTCCGCCGGAACCTATGGCAGGTACAAAAGTTGTAGACACAGTCGAAATACCTGCAGCAGATACATCTCCACCACCTCCTAACACTTTACCCAAACCAACTGTGTATCCAAAGCCGCTGGTGGCCACTGCAGTGACGATTGCCACAGCAACAGTAGCACAAGAATCTGATACATCATCTGGCCCTAGTCAAACCGCAAAGCCTCCTCCACCCATCCCACCTAAGCCTATATCAATTCCAGCTGGACTGGTTTTCAGCCATAGGCCAGGTGAGAGTGTCAAGCCCCCTCACCCTCCTGTGGCCCCCAAAGCTGCAACACTACCAAGGATCAAAGAACCTCCAAATGCTCTGTCACTTAGCCTGACACGGCCAGTGGAATCTAAGTTGAGTGCAACATCTCCTAAATCACCTTTGTCTCCGAGACACTCCAAATGTTTGCAAACCTATGTGGTGATAACCCTTCCTTCTGAGCCTGGCTCGCCAACAGAGGTTATAACAGTCCAAGCACCTGTAAGACGAGGCTCCATCCCATCTACAAAAGTGTCAGGTGTACGGACCACACCTTCAGAGCAAAAAACATCCACTGAGGCATTCTCAGCAGAGGCTATAGTTAGGAGAGCCTCTGTCCACACTGTAAGGCATCCACCTCCAATTACCATAGATCAAACTGTGGCAGTAGAGCAAGAAACTCCCAATGAAGTTGGAGCTAATAAAGTGCCAGCCAGGAGAGACTATGTGCCTTCTGCATTACTACCACCGCCATCTGTTGCTGATGTCATGGCATTGTCATCAGGTCAGGACACATCTATTCAGGCACATAGTGTACCTCTTCCAATTAAGAAACCATATGTGCAACAGCAGCAATTAATTACTCAGCCACTGCCACCACCTCAAACAATGTATGAGGTTATCACAATGGCCCCAGAGCCAAAGGTTATTATTCAACCACTAGCAGTCCAAGCCACAGCAATATCCCAGTATATACCACTTGTTGCTCAACATCCAAACATAGTCACGGAGGTTGTAACTGTGCCGCCAGAGGTTTCAGCTGAAGCACTAGTTCCTCAGTCCCAAATACAAACTGTACTTGTGCAGCCACAGCATTTGACAGAAGTTGTTACTGAGGAACCTTTAGTTTCACTAGTTCCCCAAGAAAGACCAGCTGCAGTGTCCACAACTGTTCTTAATCCACAAATTGCAGCTCAAATAGACATGCTACACCAAGAACCGGATATGCCTACTCATGTCATAGTCACCCAGACAGTTATGGTTAAATCACCAATACCAGGAGTGAGTCAGCAAATTCCTCCTCAACCGCAACTTACATTAGTTGAAGCAGTGACTCACTCGCAAGAATTGCCCAGCGTTTTCACCAAGACTTCGACCATTGCTGAACTCCCATCAGTACCACAAACTGTTCGGCCTTTAGACGTCTTGCCTTTAGTGTCAGGGCAACTATCCTCACAGCACCCACTTCTTGTTGCTGAAGTGTTGCCCCTCCCTAAAAGTGAATTGCCTAAAGAGATTAATACTACCGAGACTTTGGTTAGAATACCAGGATTAGCAACAGTATCTCCAGTTCCTCACTCTCTATCTGTGGTTGTTGAAATTACCCCAACACCAGAAGTTGCACCGTTAATGTCACGAACAACAGTTGCTAAAATAATAACTCCTACAATTGGAAATGTAACACCGTCACCTCTTGTGATGCAAGTCCAACCAATGGCAGTACAGCCAGAAGTACCTATTCCACAGGTCTATGGAGCAATTACATCCTCAGTCATGTCATCTTCAATGCTACCACTGGAGGTCACAGCATTGGAGCCTGAACGTGAGACAACCACAGGGAATATACCAAAGGATGTTGATGTAAGAGCTTCCATACCAACATTAGTGTTGCATCCCCAGGCAGCTGCTGATATGCCAGTTGAAGCTATTTCAACTGGGGAAACTACCAGTAGGAGGAGGTCATCTATATCGTCCATAGTGCAGCCAACATACACCATGAGTGAAATGTTTCCCTATCCTGCAAAGTATGAAATACCCACCCAGGTGGTTACAACTGAGGCCTTTGCTGCCACCAGGAGAGAATCCATAACCATGCAGCAATCATTATCATTGGCACATGTAATAAACATGCCAGCTGATAAAGATATTCCTATTGATGCTTATTCTGTTCAGATCCCCTACAGGAGAGGATCCATTCATTCAACAGAAGAAATACCACAGGTATCAACTTATTCATCGGAATATGATCATCCTCTGGAGATAATAACAACTGAGGCATATTCTAGGAGAACCTCAATGCCCACTGCACAGGCCATTCCACAGGATGTATCTGTGGCTCCAGTCACTATCACTAAAATTCAGCAGGAGTCTATTGAGAGCCAGGAAATTCGAGGACCAGAAAATGTGGTCTCCAGTATAAGTCACATGTATTCTTCTTCAATTTCCACCTCAGGCCAGCCTCCTGAAAGCCTCCCAAGCCTTGTCACTCAGGTGGTCACCACTGAGGTCCAGAGGACTATTGTATCTGTTGTTCATGAAAGACTTCCACAAGTCCCTCAACACAGTATAGCAATAACCATACAACCAGACGTTGCTAAAGTCCAACCTCTGCCAAAACAGAATGGAAAGATAATCTACCCTGGTGATGTCATCGATTTACGGACCATGAAGGTTGACATAAAGATGACTGAGCAAGGCATGGACCTAACACCACCGGAGTCATGTCGACAGTCTTTTTCAAGTGACTCTATTGGGCGTCAAATCACAGCAGTGCAGCCTGAGATAGTAAATCTTAGTGCAGAGATCACCCCTGCAACCACGCTGTCTGTGGTCACAGACACCATCACAATAGTCACATGCACAGCCACCATTGCCTCATATAACACTACTCCAGCTGAGAAACCCCTCGATTTGCAAGGCCCTGTTACGTCATTGCCCCTGCCTCTCACCACATTCAAACCATTCGAACCGCTAGCTCAGATTGTATACAGACCTGTTAATTCCCAGCCTGTAGTCAATGCGCTAGCATCCACAGCTCAAGACATACCCATTAATCTTTCCTTTGGAGCTCTGGTCTCCTCAGATGGCAAACAGTCAATGATTTCCCCAACAGCTATCAGCAATGGAGGTGCTGTCATTTCTCTAGAGGCCACAGGGGCTATGGATCTGTCAAAATACAGGCCAGTGAGAGCTATGGTAGCTTTGTCTGACAAAAGCCCAGGAGTGGTGACCACTGTTGTAGAAGATGATGGGACTCCAGTCGACCTTACAGCTGGTAGGAGGATTGTATGCTGTGATATCATTTACAAGCTACCATTTGCAGGAAGCTGCAGAACACTGCCCCCTGTTATAACCCAACCTGACAACCGTTTTGGCTATAGAGATGACCACTACCAATATGATAATTCTGGACTGTATGGTATCAAAGGCATGAATGGTATAAAAGCCTCAATGTCTGAGACCAACCTGACAGAGGCAGGACTGTTTTCCTATGATCCCAAGAATGATTATGACTATCTAAGTGGATCTTCAGATGGCGCTATTGACCTCACTGCTGCCAAATTTTCTTCTGGTGAGTATGGGGCTATTTCTGTTTATTTGCAGTATTTTCATTACCATGCTCTGTGCTTGCTTTATGGGCTTGCATTTCATTATTTTAATAGACTTGCAACTATATTAATTAATTTAGTTTAATGTACCAAGTGTTTTATTATTTAACTCATATATCATTACAGTTCAATTATTTGTTACATACGGTGTATGTGGTGGTTTTGTTCCCTTTAAGTTTATTAAGTCATGCTTTCCATTGTTGTTTAATTTGATTTTTGGTCTACGCATGTTTTAAATAAATATTAAAACCTGCTTTTTTTTTCTTCTTTTGTCTTCATACAGATGCATGTGTGTGCCTCCGTGTGCTCCCTCAATATTTTGGTTTTGCGTCTTGCTAGCCAAAATAAGTACAGATATGCATGTGAAATGAGAGTATTTTAAAATCCAAATTGCATGACCTTCAACTCATACAGCACAGTATGTTTGTTTATGAAATAATAATGTATTTGATAAAGTAAACTATATATCTTATTATGGCAGGTAAAGCTCTCGACTACACTAGCAAAGCTACTGGAATTCACCCTGGGATGATTGCTGCTCCATACTCCCAGGTCCCTGCCGCTGAGTTTGGTGTGACTGGTGTTCTAAGAACCTCAGATGGAATAGTGTACTCCTCTGTTGCTGCCCCAGTTACATCCACGTATGCAATTACAACTCAACCGGGCTCCGTCTTTAGTACTACCTTAACACCTACATCAACAGTCCAGAACCAGTCATTGCCTCATCCGTATGGCTTCATTCCCAGTACAGACCCTGGACAGATACTTACTTTTGACACAGGGCTACCTAAGGAGCTTCTACCCACAGCTTTGGCTGACATCATTACAGGCTACCCAGACATGTACTCAGACACCACCCTGGAAGCAATTGCTGCCTCTCTGGATGCCTTAGCCTCTTCCCCAATATTCCCTGGCTTAGACAACACCAAGATGGCCCAGTATCAGATGGAGAGGGAGTTTCTAGAGCTAGAGAAGCTGAAGCAGCTTTGTCTTGCTGAAGAGATTGAGTGGGAGAGGCAAGAGATCCAGCGTTACCGTGAACAGGAGCAGCTTATGGTCCAACAGGAACTGGAGGAGCTTCAGGCTCTGAAACAGCAGCTTCTCATGCAGCAGGAAGAAGAGCACCATGCCCACATGGTGGCCCAGCAGGAGACCTATACCCAGCAGAAAGAACAGTTGCAGCAAATCCAACAACTCCAACTCCAACTCCAACGCCAGCTTGATGAGCATTATGGTAGCACTAGTAACACAGGAAACCTCCTAGATGCTAAATATGTAGGGGTAGGGGACAGTGGCCAGTACTGGCCTGTCAAAGATGAGTCTACATGTCCATCTATTGGGACACAGTTCGTGGAAAGTCAGGACCAGCTTAATCTTGTAAAGAGCCTTCAAGCTGATCAGGACACAGGGAAAAAAATAATTGATAGTGGAGTGCAGACAGATGATGAAGACTCAGCAGAGAAGCAACATGTAGGAAGGAGAAAGAAGAATAAGAGAAATGTTGATAGCTCAGCTCAGACTGATGATGAGGACCAAGATGAATGGGATGCTCCCACAAAAGCTCGACGACGCTCTCGAAAACACAGCAGCGATGGGAAACATGGCTCCAGGGTCTCGAGCATTGCTATCCAAACAGTGTCAGAAATATCTGTCCAGACTGACCACTCTGGAACTATCAAACGACCCAGTGTCAAGATGGACACGAAGGTGGAAATCATCAAGCATATTTCAGCTCCAGAGAACTCTCAGAGAGGTGGCAGTCTGAGCTGTCAGACAGACTCCGATAGAAGGCTCACACCTATTGAGGTGGGGTACAACACACACATAACAGCAGATGTCCCATTCAAGTCAAAAGTCTTCTACACCTCAGTCTCCCCGATGTCCCCTGAAAAGTCCCTTGGAGGGCAGAGAATGTTAACTGCTGACCCAACCAGATTTTCCTCTGGCCCTCGTATATTAAAGGCTGGTCAGAAGTCTCTGTCTGATCCTAAATCCCTTAGTCCCACCACAGATGACAGGATGGGTGGATACTACGCAGACAGCTATTCTGTAAGTCATAGCAGAATATAAATGGAAAAAAATCTCATTATTATTGATAATAATAATAATTACTCTGTTTATGATTGCTTCAGAATGATACAAATGCTTTGACTACAACAATTATAGATACTTATACAGTGAATTGTAATATGATTGTCTTTTTAATCTTTATTCAATGATTGACAGATTTATCATTTGTTTTATGTTCTAGAGCCGAGGCTCTCCATCTGGTACAGGTAAGAAGGTAAAACGGACACTACCAGATCCCCCTCCTGAGGATGACTCATTGACAGGACGTTCAGGCTACAGCAGCAACTCTGCACGTCGCCGTCTTGCCCGCAGTACAACAATGGCCCGGGCAAAGATCCTGCAGGACATTGACAAGGAGCTTGATCTGGTGGAAAGAGAATCTTCTAAACTTCGCAAGAAACAAGCTGAGCTAGATGAAGAAGAGAAAGAAATTGACGCCAAGCTACGGTAAAATGCTGCAGATTTGACATCAACACAATTGAGGATTTAGGCTTGCACTTTGTTTCAGACCATGTGACATTACTTTATTAACAAATAATGTTAGTAACCATTAGATAAGGCATGCATTCATTACAACTAATATAATTTGTCCCTCTCATGCAATCATTATTCCTAATTAATCTACATGATTCCCCTCTTACCTTGATAGCTTATGGGCTAAAAGGCTGCCTTGACATCACACAGTGAGACCTCTCATCACTCACACATGTCACACTCATACAAAAGGTACTATTGTGTGAGAACCCGGAATTGTGTTGCCTCTTTGGTTGTAATGTTGATAGAGTTGTTAGAGCTTAAATCATAAAACAATATGTGTCCTTTTTTGTTATTAATGTAGGTACCTTGAGATGGGTATCAACCGCCGTAAGGACGCGTTGCTGAAGGAGAGAGAGAAGAGAGAGAGGGCCTATCTCCAGGGGGTGGCAGAGGAAAGAGACTACATGTCAGACAGTGAGGTTAGCAACATCAGGGAGGCCAGGGGTGATGGCCTGGAGAGACCACGGACAGCTCCCCAGTCGGAGTTTGACCAATTCATCCCCCCCCAGACAGAAGCTGATTCCCAGTACAACACACTAACTAGTCCCTACTCTCACTATGCCCAGTATGTTCCCCAGACCCAAACCACCAGCCACTACACCCAACAGAACCTGTATCAGCAGCAGTCCCTTTACCATCAACAGGTATCTCCTTACTCAACCCTATCCCTCCCCCATGTCCAGGGTCAGTCTAGCAGCTACCAACATGCTCTGCTCTTGCAGCAGGAAAAGCAGCGACAAACCACTCTGTCTGATTTAGAGCCTAAGATCACCACCAACTATGAAGTGATACACAACCAGCCTCTGCTCATTGTGCCAACCTCCACAGAAAGTGGTTATGGAGTTTCTCACCTGGGGGGCAAGTATGGCAGCTTGGATTTGAGGATGGGCCTAGGAGAGAGGAACATGGCCTCTAGTCCCATGTCTAGCATTTCTGCTGATTCCTTCTATGCTGATATTGACCACCACGGTTCCAGGAATTACGTGCTGATAGAGGACATAGGGGAACTCACCAAGGCCTCAGCAGGGCTGAGCAACACTGGCTTGGGTTCTGGATTCAACATTCCTGATAAGGAGTTGTCCAAGGCCGACAGACTACTCAGGGCAGCAGAAGTCAGGCGCACAGCAGAGGTAAATACTATAATGTTACATCATCCGCATTTCTACCTTTCTTATCTCCTCATGCTATATTTCTATTTAGCTTTTAAGGGTTCAGTTACTGAACATAGACATTGTTTTTATTTGAGAGCATTGCTATACTGCTTTTGTATTCCTATGATGCAATGTTATAGACTGCTCAAAATTCAGCAAAACAGATGGCAGCAAAACATAGCTTTAGCACTGATACTACAGTGTTTTGGCAAAACAGATCGAGGTCTATGAAAAGACACTATGGTTCAGTCTGGCCACGTCTGTATGTATGTCAATGATCACGCATTCTTGAGGTATATGTAACAGATATCAAATGCATTTGTTAATGTGGGAGTTTGAGCAAACACTCAATGGATGTCATATTATTTTTCCCTTTTAGGTGGCAGAATTTTTAGGCTCATCTCGACTTCAGGGTTATGGCAAAGGAGAAGATGAGACAATGGAGGAGCCTTATGAGCTGAAGCTACTGAAGCAGCAGATCAAGCAAGAGTTCAGACGAGGAACTGAAGGACTAGAACACTTAACAGGGCTAGGCCTACCCCATTATCTCCCCAGTGATGGCAGTTTTCGTCACTTCCCTAAAGGAGAGAAATATAGCATTGGCAGGCTCACCCTTGAAAAACAGGCTGCAAAGCAACTCCCAGCAGCTGTGCTTTACCAGAAACAGATGAAAAACAAAAAGGCTGTAATAGATCCTAAGGCCATCACAAAGTGTTCCCCAATTCAAGAGAGTAGGGGCTTGGAGCCTGACTTTGGCAGCTACATGGGATCTGGGGCCTCCTCTGTGACCAATCTGGCTGCTACAGCTAGGTTGCTTCAGGATGAGATTACATTTGGGCTAAGAAAAAACTTGTCTGAGCAGCAAAAATATTTGGGCTCTTCCCTAGGGGCCAACTTAGCTGGTTCTCTAAATTTTGGGCAGTCCTTTGGACTTGGATCCACTATCAGGGCCACAGCCCAGGATGATGGCACCTACCCAAGTGGCACCCGTTCCCGACCCTCATCACGCCCTTCCTCCCGCCCTTCTTCTGTCTATGGCTTGGATCTATCTATCAAACGAGACCTGTCCAGCTCCTCACTTAGACTTAAAACAGAAGGAGAGGTCCTAGATGCAGCATTTGCTCCTGGGGTGGCCAGAGCAAAGCCCACCAGTCTCCCTATCAGCCAAAGTAGGGGACGTATCCCTATTGTGGCTCAGAACTCTGAGGAGGAGAGCCCTCTGAGCCCGGTGGGGAAGCCTATGGGTATGGCTAGAGCCTCAGCTGGACCTCTCCCACCCATCTCTGCTGATTCCAGGGACCAATTTGGGTCTAGCCATTCCCTGCCAGAGGTACAACAACATATGAGGGAGGAATCTCGGACACGAGGCTATGATCGAGACATCGCATTCATCATGGATGACTTACAAGGTGCCATGTCTGACAGCGAAGGTAAATGGAGCCTCCGACTGTTGCAGCAACACAACTGTGTGGATCTGCTTGTCATGCATGCAAATGCTGAGCGGTCTTACTGAGTTTGTGCATTAACTGGTTCTTTCTCAATCATCAGTACTCCAGATAGTTGTTGTTGTTGGTTGTTCATTACTATAATTCCCTCACTCATGGTAAATGTCCCATTATATGTTTGCCTGCTCTTTCCTTTCTTTGTAATATCTTACTCACCGATACATAATACTCTTGGTCTGAGTGTATGTATGTCACTAATCAGTTCTATCCGTGTTGGTCATGTGATTTCTTTTGCATGCCTTGGCTTTTTATTTTACAATTGCTTTACCGCTGTGTAGTTAAATCATTATCTTTGCTCCTAAAACTGCTATGCACAAAATCTATGGGCTTGAAGTTATTCATACACATTATCCTCATACGGCTGCCTTATTTTTTCATCTTTAAAAGTTTGATACTACAATGATCTTTTAATTGTAAGAAGTTACATTAAAGATTAAGAAAAAAAAAACTAAAATGTGTGAATTGTAAGTATTTCTTAAAAAACGAATAGTATGTTAAAATAGAACAATTAAATATTTAATCAGTTTATCATTATCATTAAACATGTGTTAATGATAACACAATATAATAAACATAAATTATGTTTATCATTAAACATAATATACACATGTTTAATGATAATGATAATAACAATAATGATAATAAAATACATGTTTCAGAATGTTTGGTTGATGACATCTCGAGTGTTTGAGACGCTGTAAAGGACTTTTACATAAAGGTATGACAAGGAGTGTTTAGGGATCCTCTGTCTTTTTTTCAAACTCTCTCCCACCAATCTGCAGAGCAAATAATGTAGATCATCGCTTCAGAAAAAAAGTATATTTTCTTGTCTGTTAGTTATTTTGGAAAACAACTAGCAGCAGTAAGTTTAAAGGAATACTGCTGAATCATTGTGTCGAGATGTACTCAGGGTGCAGTTATTACGGCATTCACTTTATGTAGTTACTTTTTTCTAACTCCTAGCAAGTCAATGACACGCACCTACCAATTACAGAATAATCTAATTTCCGGGGGTGCATTTCAACCCATACTGCAATGCAATGGCTTTTTTTCAAGGACTACCGTGCAGTTAATGTGTACTGTTACAAATAATATTAAGCACCATATTATTGTGTCTTATTTGTCTTCTATGTAACTGTATGTCTTTCTTTCTATATGTCTCTAATTTTCTATCTGTATCTGATTTTGCATCCTTGCATGTTGTGCAATATATACGTTTTCCATTTCCATTTCAATAAAGTGAAGGTTTTCTGCTTGTTGGTTGTTGCTGTGGATGTCTCATTGCAATGTGAGATGTCTATGTCCCCTAGTGATTGACAGCAAATATTGACATGTACTATCTCCATCTTTTTAAGCGTGGGATTGGTAGTGTTCCATTAGGTTAGACCAATTAATTTCTGTCGATGTCAATATACCACTTGAAAAGTTATTTTTAAGATTTAATTGGATACAGTATGTTATGCATTTAGTAGAAAGAGTTATACTCAGACATTGTGAAAAAAGTACAATATGAAAGGCCAATGACTTTTGCAAAACAATTGCCTGATTAGGACTAAGTTTAAGAAGGTTTGATGAAATCCACATTGATTATCAAATAAGTATAATTATGCATAGAACAACAACAACAAATATGTTTAGCAACTTTAGATATGTTTCTGGACCATTTTCTGAGGATCACTATGGTTAAATTTTTGATAAGAAGGTGATATTTGTCCTGACCCCAGGTAAAAGTGTCCATCTGCCTTGATTACAGCACTAAGTGAATCCATGCTGGCTTTGAACAGAGATGATGCCAGAATCTTTCATGAAAGTATCAGACACGGTAGAGTATTTTACAGTACTAGTTAAAAAACGTTACTGGCTTATTATTGGCTCAATCATACATTAATTGATAGGTTGACTTTTTTATTTCTAACGCTACTGCTTAAATTACATTTTAATTAAACTGTCTGACAGGCTAATAATGTCAGACTTGCAGTAATGTCAAGCATGCATCTACCATTGACTACTTATTTCAGTGCATGTGCTGAAGTATACTCACAATACAAATATAGTGTTAGTGCAGTTCCTGTAGTTTGTTAGATTACTGAACATGTGTTGAACGCATTTCTGAAAAAAACATATAACTTTGTACCCCAGCTGGAGGCCCAAACTGGAATATAGAAGGTGAGACAGCATCACAATTCCACGTAGTGACATAGATTGTATGCCTCCATGCCGCATATCATCGTTCTGACTGGTTCACTTCTCTGGTTGATTTTGGAAACAAATCCAGACTCATTCTGGAATTACCCACATCTCAATAGTATACAATACATGTAATGCAGCAGATCTCTAGTAGTTGACATGTCAGATCCATTATGGAATGAATCCCATCTTAATGGCACTAGAATTGTTTTTACAAGTCATATACTAAAGTGACTTCAGTTATAAATCATTTCGGAATGACTACACATTACAGTGGTTCTATAAGCATATCAGACCCATTTCCAATATTCATGTTCATGCACTTTTGCAACAAAAATCACGTGTGTTGTGTGATCATGCATAAGTGTTACCACAAAAATATGTTTCAATTGCTATTGCAGCGCATTTATGTTAAGGCATTTAATCCAATTTGTTAATAGAATTCTGAAAGTTGATTTTACCAAAGAAAACCCTAATACTAATAAGAACTGATAAGTGCTTTCTTCTTTAATCAAAGACATTTAGCTAACAGGCAACATTTACCTTCAGCGTATAAAGTCATCAGCTCATTTCTTCTCATCATTATTGGTGCATCTCCTTGGTGGAATTAGATCACTGATAATACAAAGAGACATTTGGCAGACCTAAGCACATTCTATCCTTAGTGACAATCTATTGCATTGAACAGCAGAGTGATGACTCACATTTATAATGTCGAACATTCTCCACCAACCTGCCTTGTTACCATGGCTTTAAATGTTTTTTGAGTCTTGACATAATGATGCCAAATGTAACATTCATTCTCTTCTGGTATTACATATCATGCTTTAAGGTGTTAGATGTGTGTATGATGAGCTTTGCACAGCACACATAACTTAGTACATCATAAATTCATGAACATAGTACAGTATTGGTTTACAGTTGTATGGTTTATTGATCCTGCACTATATACTACAGGAAGGTATAAGATACTGTGGAGATATTTCTCCCCCTTCACTCCCAAAATTATTTTATTAAGAAACAAAGTATTGAATATTTACTATCACTATTTTTCATTCTTCTTATTCTTTTATTATTGGAATAAAACACACAATAGGACAATTCCAACCCACAGTGTTTTGTCTGAAATTATTATGAAGTAATAGTACATCATTTTCAATGGCTTTTTTCAACAACAATGTTTCATATACAGCAGTTATGAAAATGTGGACAAAGAAGAGCCCCTCACACTGAGACGGGGAGCACTGCATGGTATCAAAAGCATGCAAAACTTAAAATACTCTTGAAATATATTCATCCTTCATTCAGTGCTTGCAGTGACCATTTGATCTCACAGTCGGCATGGATAGGGTGGACCAGATCTTATACTTATTTGCTTTCACCTATCCATTCAGGAAAGATCTTTCTGCATTTGTACAAACATGGAGGGATGTGTGTTAAACTTTAGGATGCATACTAACTGTTTCCAAAGCTTGATTGCAAGATGGATCTCTGTCCAAATATCCATTAGCATGTTGATATCAGATATTTATCAAGCTATTGGGGATAAAGTAGATGTGTTTTTCTGTGAACATTGCTGTTAACCACTATCTCTCCCTGTCTAGCCTACCACCTGAGAAGAGAGGACACAGATTGGTTTGATAAGCCAAGTGAAGGGCATCCGCAGAGCGGAAACATGTCAGACAGGAGACAGGTGAGATCCAAGTTAACAACATTCAACTTCACACAATGCACACTTCACACTTTGCTGTCTTTACTTAACATGTTTTCACTCAAACAGTAAACCTGACAAGTTTTCTGCAAGGAATTTAATTGTCTTTATTCTGTAAATTCTTTTCAATTTCAGATGAAACTGGTGCCTTATGCCTTCCCTCACACTTGCATCAAGCTGAAGAGAGACCAGAAAGACACCAGTGTGTCAGGTAGAACACATAGACATTTCATTTAATGATTGCACACAATCATGTTCTATCATCTTTTATCTAATTATGATTTGCATGTTTATTTTTCCCTCAGGGAACGGCCTTGGGATCCGTGTGGTAGGTGGGAAGGAGGTTCCGGGTAGCCGAGGAGAGATTGGAGCCTACATTGCCAAGGTTATCCCTGGTGGTGTGGCCGAACAAACAGGACAAGTTGCAGAGGGTAAGAGGAACATGATAAAAGGAGGTAGTATAAAATATTGTGAATCTTCCCCATCTGTGAATCTTGCTTATTTGGCAAATTTCAAATGTCCATTATTACTATTTTCTAATCTGAAAATACAACATTCACATTAAGAATGGACAAAAAAACAACTTCTTATTGACTTCATTTAACAAGAGAACACACTGGGTATAGAAGGTGCGTTCATTTGACTTTGATACACATGGTAAGAAATAAAATTACTGAAGCCGGAGAGATTAATGGTGTAAATGCAAATCTTTAAACTGTTATTATTTTTAGGTCAGTGCTTAAGCCTTCAGTTAAATCCCTGCCTGAATCACTGCATTCCAGATGGAGATGTGCGAGGCTGCAGTAGCCTTCTGTGTTGTGGTCTGTCATGTCTCATTCACCCAACACAACACATCCAAACACAGAAAAAGCCTGTCAACCCACCCTCGACAGCACTGGGCTGTGTTAGTCATCAAACTATATTTAGCATCATTCTAGACTCACAAATACATGGAGGCAAGCATGGACAAACACACATGCACAATATTTAGCTTTATGAATGTTAAGAAATATGTGATCATTAATTTGTACATTAAGTTGTTCGAATTTTCGAATGATTTTTGTATGTTCATTGTTTGGTCAGAGATGAGCCTGAATATTAATTCCCACAGTTTGAAAATATTTTGAGGACAAAATTGCCTCTTGTTTCTCTCTTTAAAGGGAACTACACCACAGGGAATTGCCATTGCACAAGGGAGGGTGGTGAAGGACAGATCAGCTAATGTATTTTTTCTTGGTCTGATGCATTTTATTCATTTTTTTGGTTTGGAAATAATAAGATAGAAAGGGTTTGACCGGGTTCCCTTTTTATGGCATTATTATTTGTTATAAAGAAATAGGAATCGTGGTCATGCTGGCAGTGTTCAAGCGTATACTGAATTGAAAGATGTGTATGTTTCAGCGGAACATGCCTTCAGGTGCAAAATTAAAAAAGTGGGGGAGGATACGGAAAATGATGTAGAGAGAGAAGAGGGAATACTCTAAATGAGCACGGGCTCATGCAGAAGGATATAGAGATAATAAATCAAGCCTTTATTGTCACAGCAGCTGGTGAGTTGCTTTGAAAGCAGAAGTCTAATATAAAGACCAGATTTCATTTTTGTAAGTGAGGCTTCTTAAAGTGCTAGCCTTGAGTTGGAATTTTGAGTTTGCTGAGCACAAATGTGTGTATGTATTTAAATATTACTTTGAGATGCATTGTTTTGTATCATTTCTTTTACGTCCAATATGCCAATCTTTGAGTTAAAACAAATATGATTGTTTGTTAAACTCTATGTGTACAATTCTGTAATTATTCAATGTTAAAGTCAACACCACAGCCAAATGAAAAATGTTTAGTTTCCCACTGGGTGTACTACAAATTAAAGCATTTATTCTGCTGTGTGAGTATGTAGGCTGCATTATCGAGACTGAATCATGTTTCATATACAAAGAGGGCGTGACAGGAATTTGCTGAAAAGCTATAACAGAATTGTGGGAATTGTGGGAATTGTCTCTGAATCTGCCTGCCTGCCTTTATCACACCACAGGAATGCAGGTGTTGGAGTGGAACGGAATCCCTCTGACGGGCAAGACTTATGAAGAAGTGCAGTGCATCATGGGCCAGCCATGTGCAGAGGCGGAGCTCTGTGTGAGACTGTGAGTTACATCTGTCATCATTTACCCCTCAATCCCACTGAAACTCCAACATGTTTAGTTGCAATATGGTAACTCTGCACCCCTGTACACCTTCTCTCCTCCCTCCTTTCCCTTCTCTTCATTCCACACCCCTTCATCTGACAAATATCACTCTATGACCGATTACTGCTAAAATACACTGGTTGATATTCCATTATACATTTCCTGTATGGATCCAAACAGCGACCTTAATATGCTGTCAGACCCTGAGCACCCACAAGCCCTGGAGCACCATGTCCAGCTTAAGGCTGGTATGTACAAGGATTTGTTGATATGTCTGCATGCATGCATGTATCTGTGTACCTAGTTCACATAAATACAAAGTGAATTACTATACGTATTTGTCTCAGTAGGTGGGCAGCGTTCCCCTGGTGTGGATCCTAAGCAGTTGGCAGCAGAACTGCAGAAGGTGTCCCAGCAGCTGGCTCCTGGTATGTCTGGGGCAGGGCTTGGGCCTGGGGGTTTGAGTGTCCTCTCTGCACTGGAGCGGTCCGCCCTCATCCACTCGGGTACTGGATCGGCTGCCTCCAGTGGTGTGCCAAGCCCCGGCCAGCCCGCATCCCCTGCGATAAACAAGAAACAACGACACAAGGTTGTGGATTTGATCTAGTAGCACACTTTCTGCTGCCTCATCTTCAGTTGAGAAGAGTTCAGTTTACAATGTGATGACAAGAAGGAATATAGAAAAGGAAGAACTGGTTCATATGTCAAAGGTCGATACATTGTGTAAAATGTAAATCTATTTTGAACTAATAATAGTATGAGTCTGTTTTGAGCCGCAGTCTGTGGAACCCTGTGTGCACCTCCATTAGTATTACATCATGTATACTGACACTACAAAGGGGAGGTTGCATGTGAAGGTCAAATGGTGTGGCTGTGTTCATCAAACAGTGGCAGGCAAATTACAGAAAGAAAACAAGTGGTTCAGTGCATGACCCTGGGTATGGGTGTTCTTTACACATGCAATGGGAAACATATACATAATTTAAATAAATGCGTCATTATAAGCAAATGTTTAAATGCTTGATTTTTGAAAAGCATTCACACTGATAAAGTGTATAGAAGAGGATGCATTATATAGAAGAGGATGCATTATGTAATGAGAAATGGTGATGTCTGCCGTGTACAGAATATATTGTATTTGTACTTTGTAAATCATCTAAACTGAAATTTACATGTTTCATTAATGTCTAAGTACCTCAAATAATTGATTAACCTTCTCAAACTTCACTGAAGGACTTTCCAGTCAATTACACAGCTCCTATAGTCAAACCTCTCCTGAGCGAGATATAGATCCAGTGAGAAATCTTTACTCGGCATCTTTTCTACAAGGACAACCTATTCATCTGTAAGCTGACAAAATGTATTTCAAGAGTGAAGTCAAAGCACCATTTACTGCATCTAATCCCAGGCAAGTCTGGTACGAGCTTTTCTTTGTGGGTCAGATCATGAAACAATCTTTTTACAATCATTGTATGCTCTTCCTTATTTTCTTGTAGCCAATAGAAGTAATATGGACACCTCATCCCATCACTGGAGAAATTCAGGTATTAAAACACTTTCATAACGTACTAGAGAAATATGTTCAGCTGTAGTTTGGTCTTTCTCACCCATCCCCCCACTCCACTCGTTTTCCCTCAGCTCCAGATCAACTACGACAGAAACCTAGGAAACCTGATCGTCCACGTCCTGCAGGCTAGAAACCTGGCCCCGAGGGACAACGACGGCTACTCTGACCCTTTTGTCAAGGTCTACCTCTTACCGGGAAGAGGGTGAGCTCTGAGTGTGTTTGAGTGTTCACAAATGTCTGGTCTCTGTCTGCCTTTCTGCATCTGTGTCTGTCCTGTTTCCTCTCCCCCTATTTCTTTCTGACTTTATATTTACTGTCCTGTACGTAACTGACTAACTACCTGAGTTTTTATGAGAGAATGAGACTGGACATGATGACATGAGGCAGTCATTTGTAGGGTAATTGATCATTTAATATTATTTAATCTCTTTGAATCAATAGATGGGTGTTTTAGATTGTATGCAAAGCTGCGAGAGGAGCCATGCTGCAATATTATAATATGTTGAATTACATGGTCATAGACAGCATACATGTGTGCAAACATACTATATGCCAAATTCACAAGTTCTCTCTTACTCTGCCTAGTTTTGACTGAATTGAGACTTGTAGTATTATCCCTGGGTATCTTGCCAAATCCACCATCTTCCCAAGAGTCTGTGATCTGTAATCAATAAAGCCTTTGTCTGCTCTGTAACAGTATCTGCTCTTAGATAATGACCCCATTGGACATGTTTATGGTAGTATAAGCCCTCTCTGTTACACCCTGTGTAGGTTAGAAATAAAAGCTCTGTAGGAGAGCACTTTCCCACCCCTGCTGTTTCATTTGAAGAGTATTTTGAAATGCATTTGTCAGACATTAATATTAGAGTGCACAGCCATGGTATAACAACAACAGAATAGTTAATTAGTCATTCACCCATGAACCAGTTCTAATCATTGTGAGGCTTTTGCAGTCTTGCGTCACATACATTGCTTGGGCACAAAAACAGTGATACACCCTGCACCCAGAATGTTGATTGCCTCAGCTCTCTATCCTTTACTGCCTTTTCTTTGGGCTCTCTGAGCTTCTCTGACTGTTTTTTGTGTTTTTGCTTTTCTTGTTTGTGATATCTGCCCTCCTCCTCCTCTTCTGGACTCCCTCAGCCAAGTCATGGTTGTCCAGAATGCAAGGTAGTGTGGTGCTGATCTTTGCTTTTCGTTGGTGTTATGTTTTTCTTTCCGTAAATTATGTCTCCAACGTGTTTTTCCATCCTTTTGTTGTGGCCTTTGTTGTTCGTCCAATTATCGGCTCTATTTCATGGTGTTTAAGAACACTCCTGTCATTGCTTTTTCTCTCCATGCCTCTCACTTTTAGCTCTCCACAGCCTCTATCTCTGAAGTACTTTGTCATTTTGTGAAAGCATCTTCGACAATTTAAATTACATTTAAATTTGTTTCTGTTGTCTCCACATCAGGAGATTTACTATTGTACAAGCATCTCTTCTGTCCACATGTATTGAGTACATCACAGTGTGGTGAATGTTTGCCATGGGGTCAGGCAGGGAAGAGACATTTTGTATGTATTACTGACCACCCATCATTCTGAATATCATGACTTATCAGTGCTGATAACAAAAGAAGGACCAAGTATGCCCAGAAGACCATGAACCCAGAATGGAACCAGACTGTCATCTACAAGAACATTCATTTGGAGCAGGTACAGTTCATAATTACATCATTAACACACACACACACACACACACACACACACACACACACACACACACACACAAACTTTTATTTCCTTTCCATTACTCGCCATTTTAGGTGAAGTGGATGTCTAACACTCCTATCAGGATTTTGTCCTCATGCCTTGTCCCCAGGGCTGTTCTCCGAATCCCTTTGCAACCTCTTATCAGCACTCCCAAGACTCAACAACCATCATTTTTGCTCTAACGGAGTCTCATCACAGACAGACTAATTGCGTGTCATTTTAACAAAAAGAGTGATATAAACTTGGTAATCATGTGCCTGTGTGCTTGTCTGTGACTTTGTAAATGTCACTGTGTACATGGGTGTGTGCTTTTCTTGGGTGTCTGTGTTTTCTGGGAGCATATGTTGATGGTGACAGAGACACCACCCAAACTGCAATTACCACAGAGAGGGATGAGTGCAGATGCACTAGGTTTAGTGGTCAGAGATTAGATTGGCTCCTCCAGGGCGGCCTTCTGTTAATCACGTCTCATTGCTGGCCAAAGACTGCTGGCCCTAAACGTGTTGCTGCATCGTTCGTTTGCCCACAGCCCTCCCTACAAAATAGTTCCATCTCCTACCACACATTCTGATACACAAATACAAACACGTTTATGCACACATGCAACATGTATTGGAACAAACTCAATATAATGTAATTGGATGTCCTTGCTTCCTTTTCTTATAACAGTAGATGACCCTCCTATTGTAAGCTTGCATTCATTTATGCACTGCACATACAGTGGGTCTGTTTCTTTCACGCTTGCTCCACTCACATGCACACAAACACAGACCACAATCACACATGCACATTTCTCTCCCTCACACTTACGTACATGCACAGATGATCCCACGTCATAATCTGTGCCACTCTCTCCTCTTCTTCACTCTTTCTATCCAGTTAAAGAAAAAGACGCTGGAGGTGACAGTTTGGGACTATGACAGATCCTCCTCCAATGACTTCCTTGGAGAAGTGAGTGCTTTTGAAATCTAATTGTGTGTGAAAATGTTGAAAGCATATAGTGTTTACCTCACACAAGAGGTTTCTACTGCTTTTTCTCCCCTGATGGACCAGCTTTTCCTAAAACTACCTAATGCTATTAGCATCATCTCCCTCCTCTCACAAAGTCAAAGTCAAGCTTTGTTTCATGCCTGTACATCTCTTTAGTGAGCAGGGCTATTCTTTGATGTGCTAATTGAATTAGCCAATGCATTACAATTATTTAGCAAATAGACTGTTTGCACACACTGTATTGTTATTTACCTTCATACTAATTCCTCTCCGTGTTCACTTGTATCATTGAGTCTTTTCCTAACTATTTATTTTCTTTCTCTCGATGTCACTGTGTGTGTGTTTGTATGTTAATTGTGTCTCAGGTGTTGATTGACTTGTCGAACACTGCTCAGCTAGACAACACTCCTCGCTGGCTGCCTTTGAATGAGCAGAGCGAGAGCATTGAGCATAGCAAAGCCCACCATGCTTGTCAAGGCCCACCAGGGTCCGGGTCAGGTCAGGGTTATGGTCAGGGACACAGCCTGGGCCATATGTCAGGCCCTGGGATGGGGCCTGGGCATGCTGGGGGACAAGGACCAGACGGGAGTTATGATTCACCTAAGAGCTCTGTGATCAAGAGCAGAAGCCATGGAATCTTCCCTGATCCATCCAAAGGTAAAGTAATCCTCGAAAAGTACTTGTTTACATCTAGGAACATACACATCCTCAATTTCCATAATTTAAATTAGTCATTGTATTATATATGATACATCATGACACAGATTACCCCTAGCAGGTGTGGGTAATCTGGTATGCGACAATACCATGTGTATTGTGTATTAATAATACACAATACCATGTGTATTGTGCATTAATAATACACAATACCATGTGTATTGTGCATTAATAATACACAATACCATGTGTATTGTGCATTAATAATACACAATACCATGTGTATTGCGTATTGATGTGGGTAATCTGGTATGCGACAAAATCTTTAAAAATAAATAAATGTACCTCTCAGTTGTCATTGCGATAGAGGCTGTTACGATAGTAATTGTTTTCTCAACTGTCAACTGCTACAATAAGGGCCGCTGTGGAGCAGGAAAAATAAATACTGTTAATAGAGTGGATTCATCTACATCTCTTTCCTCTCGTCCCGTTGGCAGTTATAAACATCCATTTCTTCTTCCTCCAGACATGCAGATGTTGCCTTTGGAAAAGTCACACAGCAGCCCCAGCAGCTCTAAATCCTCCTCTGATGGTCAACTGCGCTCCCATGGCCCCTCCCGAAGCCAAAGCAAGAGCAGCGTCACTCAGGCCCACCTTGAGGATGCTGGGATAGCCATTGCTGCCGCCGAGGCTGCCGTGCAACAGTCCCGCCTGCAACCAAGTAAATCCCAACCCTACCCATGATACACTTCCTGTGACATGCTTCCTTTTTCCTGCGCATGCACGCTTTGTTGAGATTGTTTGATGAAAACCTGAACCACTGAGCGTTCACCTCCTTAACATCTGCTCTCCTCATCTTATTCTCTGAGCAAAACGTGATTTGCTTTAATCAATAATCTTAGTTTAATTTCTCCTCAAAGTTAGATCAATCTTACTAATATAATCACTAAACAAAGTCCAAGACAGATGAAAAAGACAAATAACTGAGATATATCAAAACTAACTGTTAAATTGTATTCAGTCTTCTATCGTATTTGACACACTTTTTTTTCCTGCCTATTATTTTAATCTTAAATAGGAAATAAAGATTCTTTATTCCTGAAGTATTTACACAGCAGAAGAGAACAAAAACAAAACTAAAGATCATTTAATTAGCTCCAAAATAAGAGCTGCAGACCCCTCTGTGTCTACATCTGTGCATGTGCCAATCCCAAGCATATGGTTTCTATAGAACCCTAGTGTGGAGATCTCCAACCCCAGTATAGAAACCAAACTGGGATGGCAATCCCTCACGTCTTGCACTATATTAACACTATATTAACACAATTTAAACAATATCCATTGTTGTGTTTATGCTTAATCTTTAGTGTGACGTCCTGATAATGAAGGACTATGTTGTCTTCCCTTTCTGAGATAAGTTAGCCCAATGTCAGAAATACTTAAGCATGCAGTTGCAGCTTCCCTGGCTACTGTTCCCTGGCCACTGAGGACTTTGTGATGCTGCAGTCTCTCTGGTGTGTGCATGCGTGTGCCATATGAATGAACCCTTAGATAGGTGGCAAAACCCACACACAGACACACAGGCTCCCCTCCCTACCCAATCCTCTCCAAAACCTGCCGCCTTAAACAAAGGGGACACAAATCTGAGACTGAAGCAGTCAAACCAGGAAACACAGGCACACCAAGAGGTTCAAAAGGCAACAGGAGCCTCACTCACCGGCCAATGAGAGTAAAGCAATCAGCTAACCATGAGAGGAACAGAAGTGTCGAGGGAAGGTGAGGCAACATAGGAAAAATGTACTGCTAAATATTATTAATCCTAACTCATTAACCATAATGCAATATTACTAAAACACAATGGATAAGAAACTAAATTAACTTAACCATATAACCAAATGTTTAAATAATTATCATTTAATTATTTTGACGTGTGTAAATCTGTGAATGTCTGACAGAGTGCATGTGCGTGTATTGATTTGTTTATTTGTTTATTCTGTTTTTGTTATTGCCTAGCAGTTAGATTATGTTTCAAACATAAGAACTGCTAGTCATTGTTTTAAAGCAAATGTAGACAGTGGACACTGAGATCATGAAGGCAAAGAATGTGTCCACCCTCAGTCTAGACAGAAATACTTCACATATTCCCTGAACTAATCACGCTTCTCCAAACTGTAAGAGCATAACTCAACAGCAGCCAGGAGCCAAGATTAAATAATGAAATATACGAAAGAACATCCATATTTTCATTTTAATTTGTGAATTAAACTCAGTGACCTTCATTTATGTCCAGTGAAGGGAATTGTTGTGATCTTCATCAGTTAATCAAGGTAATTTACACTACACTGCCAAATGCAAGGACAAGCTGTCATCTACGCTGATCTGTCCCTCCCCTGCTATACTGTTATGGTGATGCTCAGTCACGTTATGTGTGACAGACAGCGTCACTGTCAGTGAGTGATAGCAGGGGGTGTGAAGTGTTTCTGTCATGTATGCATGTGTGATAGATAGATAGATAGATAGATAGATAGATAGATAGATAGATAGATAGATAGATAGATAGCTAGATAGATAGATAGATAGATAGATAGATAGATAGATAGATAGATAGATAGATAGATAGATAGATAGATAGATAGATAGATAGATAGATAGATAGATCATTTCTTCACCTTCACGCTCGCTCTTGCACCCACAGGACCAGGACACCGACTGGGTGATGTCTCAGGGTCCGTGGTGCTGTCTGCTCCGAATCTTCTGGAAAACACCTATGGAGGTCTGGACGGGGAAGAGGGGGCGGGCATTGGAGTGGACAGTGCCATTTTCCAAGTGCCACGCATGTGAGACCATTTATAGCTCCTTCTTAGTATCCAGTAAAGCTTAAGGCTGACAGTAAAGCCTGACATCAAATTATTATGCAATAGGTCTGACGATGCTCATATGTTTTTCCCCACAGTGGTAAAACTATTCCGAATGGCACTGACAAAAACCAACTAGGGACCCCAGAAAACGAAGGCAAGTTCCAGAAATGTGCTCCGTTTACTGTTGTTACTTGGTTGTAGGTCTCCACCTGCTGGGTAATTTGTATAACAACACTATTTAATTCTTTATTTATTTACCCAGACACTCTTTTAACTCCTCCACTGTGTTTTCATAATGACTCCATTTAATTATGGTGTCAAATGCTCAGTTAAGTGCTTATTGTCCAGAATCAATATTTACCCATCCTAATGACTTAATGCAAGCCTTGTGATCATGGAAGAGAAGTGGATGTCACACTATCCCACCCACTGTCATAAACATGTCTACATTTCATGTAGCTCAGGTGTCATGATGCCGCCCATCCATCTCTAGTTACAATTTGTAACAAAGAGCCCAAGGTTATCTTAGGCTGTAGCCTGGCAGCTGTTACACAGATGAGGGTCAGGAGGTCATTTCCATGATGCCTGGCAACTCATTTAACACATTTAACCCAGCCTGACTTAGTTACAACTCTCATACTTAAATATCAATGGAGACGCATGACAGTCAATAAGACCCATGTGAAACTGTGTAGATGTTCCCTGACTTTCATTCTGCTGTGAATCCAGGTTTAGTGATGCATACTTGTTAAATTATTTAAAGAATACTTTTCTGTTGGAGTTTGCCTTCAAGTACTTAGCAGAGTTCAACCATCTGATTCTAAAAACTGATCACCAACATATCTTTTCCATGCTTATTTTTAGGCGGTAAAACACAAATAATGGGCGAGATCAAGGTGGCTCTCAAGAAGGAAGTAAAGACAGAAGGGGACCAACTGGTCTTGGAGGTCCTTCAATGCAGAAACATCACTTACAAGTTTAAAAGTCCCGACCACCTACCAGGTCTGCTAGTAGTGTGTAGCTTATGTGAGCACATGCATGAGTGCAAGTATATTGGTGTGTTTTTTCAGAAAATAAATAGTCTGCAGTTTCACTAATCCATATTTATGATTTATCTAATATGTCTTCAGATCTGTATGTGAAGTTGTATGTGGTCAATGTAGCCACTCAGAAGAGGATCATTAAGAAGAAGACCAGAGTTTGTCGACACGACCGAGAGCCCTCTTTCAATGAGACCTTCAGATTCCCCCTCAATTCAACTGGACACTCCATACAGGTACAACAGGCCACTATTGAGACAGCTGCAGACTAACAGACAAGGAGCTGGCTCTGTCCATCTGTCCAACATGATGTGGCACACGATATTACTCCAATTTGATCACGTTTACACTTTTTTTGCATATCTGGTCAGCCTATTCATCAGAGAGAATTGATTTCATGCATAGATTTGCAGTAATTTGTGGTGTATTGATCCAGCTATTCCAGTTCAGTTAAGATCCAGCATCTTCAAAATGGTTCATTGGAGCTAATTAAAACTGGAGGCTTGTAACGTCAGCCAAGTTTTTTAATAAACCGTTCTGCATTCTCATGTAGTAGCTGGGAGATTGAACCTCGTCTTCGAGGGCTGCAAGATAAATGTAGTAGCTGGTCAATTATATAAAAGGTACATTCTACAGACTGTTCAGTTACTAGCAAATTATATCTCATGCTCACCAACTCTTTTTTAGACAATGCTGAAGGAAAATGAAGTGTGATGTGTTAGAAATATAAATACATGTATTTATAGACTTGTTTGTAATTATTATTAATAATAATATTATTAATAATAATAATAATATTGCATTCTAATTGAAAGGTTTGTAACTACTTCACCCAATGTTGCTTGCATTATCCATGCGGACTAACATGCTTTTACCAGTGCACTCTTCAACATGGAATGGGTGTGTGAGCTGACAAAGCACAAACACCAACAATCAGATAACAACAGAGTAAGCCATGACACATCTCTTTCCCTCTCCAATGTATCTCCAGCTTTTCTTGGTGTCAAATGGAGGAAAGTTCATGAAGAAGACCCTGATCGGGGAAGCCTACATCTGGCTGGACAAGGTGGACATGAGGAAGAGAGTGGTCAGCTGGCACAAGTTGTTCGTCAGCTCCACTCAGACCATCCCATGAGCGCCACACCAAAAGGATGGAGATGCGACAGATTGACAAAAGGTGAAGCCAAAATGTTGTAGTTTAGAGATCTGATTTGACAAAAAAATGAAGGAGAGAAGAAAGTCTAATAACAAAATAAAAAGATCCATTTAATTAACTTCCTCTGTTCATAAGTTATAAGAAGGAGGGAATGATGTGCTAATACCATAATAACTTTATCAGTCCAACACTGCCAGCACACATGTCCACCTCTTCCCAAATCGAGTCTGTGCTGGCTGTGGACTTTGCTTGTAGGATGCAAACATGCAAAAACTACAGCAGGCACTGGGACACACTCAGCAGCAATATGGCTTTGAGAGCAGCAATGTCTTTCTTAACATAGTTCCACATGTGACTTTGGTGTTTTGGTGCTGTGCAACTGAGCTAACATATCTAACAAAGGGAGGGATGTTTTTTTTTTTCTTTTCTTTTCTTGATCATCAACTGAAATGTGTTTTCTTCATATGAGAGTCATTATTGTAATTCCCAAATGATGTTTGTGATTTATGTGGCCATCAGTGGTCTTGACGTGTTTATTGATGAAGGAATGCATAATGTTTTTGTATTATAGTCTTTCAGTTTCATGTCAAAAGAGATCAAAAGAAACAGAGAGATGACTTTTGCGAGGGGGTGAAGTAAAACATGTACAGCACTAGAGACTGTAGATATCACACATGCAGATTACAGAGAACCACATTGTACAATGTGATGTTTGTATAATATACATAGATATCAGATACAGAATATATCTAAATACTATATACACTATAAGAGTTGTTCTCTTGTCACTAGATTATATATCATAAACTACAGACATATGATCTTTATTTGAGGCTGTGGGTGGCGCACTGACAATCCAGTAGGATACTTTAGTCTATGGTGTAGGCCGTCTTAATAGCCGTTATGTGAACGTGGACCTATGTGAGCTAAAGGATGAAGCTCCTTTAGTCCTCTGATCACACTGATGCACCATTAGATATTCAACAGGGCTGTGATGGATGACAAATGTTAAAGTTCAAGGTAAAAAAAAAAACAGTGACATATTGCTATTTCCCTGGCATGCTATTGTGTAAGGCAGGTTAGATTAACAATAAAATGAACCGCATTTGTGTCTCAAAGTTGCTGTGTTGACAGTTACTTGCCAATCACAGAGGATGACGAGAGTTTATCCATCTGTGTCATGTGTACGACATTTTACTTTCAGGCTGTTGTAGTTGCTCAGAGTGTGCTGATATTTATTTCTGTTTAGCCTATAATGTAATTACAGTGTTGGAATGAACATGTAATTCACACAAGTTGTGTCAAAACCATATGTGAGTCTGCAACTGTCATCACCTCATTATGACAGCTCTGATTAGTAAAGCCCCCTGGTCTGCGTTTTACCGAAAACATATCTAAAATCAAGAAAAAAAAGAAAAAAGATCTTTCCAGTCAAATGTCAAGGTTCCTCTGTGTGTCTGGCTGTGCTGTAAAACTCACTCTGCGGTTTTGTGTCAGTGACTCCCACAACACAGTGAACCAGCCTCTTTCACTGCCTGTGACCAAAAGACTCACTCAGGCTCACTGGGGTTCAGTCATATTTAAGTTGAGCAGGTGACACACGTATTCATCTTGTAATGTTTTGCCGCCATATTTACAGAATGAAAAAAAATACCATCAAGTGACTCTCATAACTACTGTCGGTGTATTTAGACATATCACAGGGCTAATGCAATTTTTTTAAAGAATGAAATATAACAGAGGAAACAACAGATACAGTTAGAACAAGATGTCACTTAAGTCTTATAGCAAAGGATAACAAAAAAGAGAATATAATAAGGAAGGGAACGTGGTTGATCTTTCAGATAATTATTTTGCTGTGCCAACTTTTATTTTTTTTAAATTCCAGACACATTGGTTCTTAACTCTATGCAACAGAGATGTGTTTGAATGCATTTGCTTTTTTTGGAATTAAATGTTATATCTGTGAACATATGGTCTAAAAAAAATATGTCTTACAGAGAACAACTTTAATGTGTACATCCCTGAAAGAAAATATAAAATATATAGATTTTTTTTTACTGATTTTAATATAAATTGTTAACACCTGTTAGCATATTCTTGGAGCTTGTGCACTTTATTATTGTATTTTTTTTTTCTTGTCTAATTCTAACTGTCATGACATGCAAGTTTATGTGTTTTGTGTGTCTGCACTGAAATGAACTGAATCATGGTATATGTGGTGGAAGAAAATATTGTGATGTGCATTTTGTATCTATGTGGCAAAAGAAAAACAAGAAGACACGTTGGGGTTCCTGAACACAATGCACAATCTGGGGAGAAATCAATTGTACTGCATAACGCTCATAGTCTACTTACCAGTCTGTGTACAAAGTACAGTAAATAAGACATATTCCCTAAATGCTCAGTCATGACTGTTTAACCCCTCGTGTTTCATTAGACTTCCCTCAAACTAATTATTGTTCGTTCAGATCAGCTGTTGCCTGTAATTGTGAATCCATCCATGTGTTGTTGTTCTGAGGGGTGTGAATGTGACTCAAGTCCTTTGACATGTGTACATAAAGTGTTTATTTTCTACAAAGATTGAATGTTTATATTGTCCGAAGTTTGAGCATGTGAGTGTCTAAAAAAAATCACAGAAGACTTAGAATTGTACAGCAATGCGTGTCTGTAGTTGTATAAGAGGAGTTGACTGTGTAATCAAAACATGTGCTGTCAACCAATGACTGTCTGTGCAACCGCGTCCCGTAAACGGCTGAAACAACTCAAAGGGTAAAAAAATTCTATTCAACTTTAATAGTTGTCTAAGACTTTATGTTTTGGATGTTGCATGTTTTGTTGATGGTTTGTCTGTATATTTTGCCTACAGATTATGTTTAAAAAGAGACACAATATGTATAGATTTATCTGTATGCTGACTGTAAAGAAACATGCTTGTAAAATTGTCTTGTTTTTCACTCAGTGTAAAAACAAAGAATCTAACGTTATGGTTGTGTGGTTGTACACAGGATGTGTTGAGATATTATGCAAATTGTGCTGTAAAAATCAGCTGTTTCCCTTGAGTCTAAAGAATAAATATTAAGAAGAGATATATTACACATGCAGAGTTGAGCTTATTTTTCTTTTGATTCATAAAACAGCATTTTGAAGAATGCATACTACATTTATATACAAAACCCACAAAACAGTGTGCTGTCTGACACTTTGTAATTCTTAATAGTACCACCAGATGGCACCAAAGTAGTGCACATCGTGTTTTTTATTAGTATTATAATGACGTATATAAAGTAAGAAAGTAACCCCTGTTAAGCATTTGATATTTCATATTTTTTTGGAGGAGATCGATTATCATTTATTAATTCGAGCTGCTCATGGGTACGTGCATTTTGTTTTTCATCTTCTGCTCCCAGCCCTTGTGCTCTCCAAATTGCCATCCAAATGAGGTATGCAAAAGTTCACAATAAACAACTTTAAAGATACACTTGTATTAACAGAGATGCATACAGAGAGGCATACAGTACATATTATGGCTGCCATTTATGGTGCAGTCTATAAAGTGCTTAACAGCTTTTTAACAATTATAATGTATTCTCAGTAGAAACAGATTATTGTCTGTTTTCATTTATTAAATGATCCATTTACTCTTTTATTAATCATTTTGTTCAGTGAAATTACCCTCCATAACACCATCTCTATCAGCGTTAACTAAACAGACTAAACAATCTGGGTCTAGCATACTTTGCCTTGCTTTTTCTTTTGTTTAAAGTCAGTGCATTTACAACTAGAAGAACAATACATGATTGGGCATGTCTTTATTTAGTTGTAATATGAAGATGTGACCACTAACATCTGAAACCTGTGGTAGAACAGCATCCTGTGCTCACATTGGTTGTACCACAGTCTCATGACACATAAGTGCTTATGTGTCACGATCTGGTTACACTTACATATGACGGACAAAGTTATGCTTTGAGTCAAAATTTATTAAAACATGGTTTCTAAACAGCTAACAGGGAACACTCAAGGGTAATAATAATTTTGATAAAGCCATGCCTTACAATGACTGATATCCTTACGTTGACTCTGGTAGTCACTCTCCTTAAGTGTTGTTAAACGTGACCGCCAGCTTTCATCTTACAGAACCGATTTAACGTTGATTCATCATTAATGAAACTGTTTTATTTATTCATATTAATTTAGGTTAGATTAATCAAACCAACAGAAACACTTCTGGGTTATGCAACAAGGGTTTCCAAGTTAGGTTGGCATTACTTTGAAAATTGATTTGTTGCATACAAAAAAAATAGGTAATTCATACACAAACCAGCGTTGCTTATTCTACATAATAGTTGTATGCAAAAAGTTGCCTCGATTTTGTGAAAGGAGATCAAGCAAGATATTTTTCAGTGAACTATCATATCATCAAGTTATTACATGTAATCCCTCACATATACATTTAGACTTTGCAATAGTTTGATAATTGTTTTTTTATTGCTTGTATTACTGTTATAAATATGCATTATGGGTGTTCAAATATATAACAGAACCAGGGTCTCGGAGATAAGGAGTCAAAACTACTGTATTGATTTACTGTAATAGTGCAACTTTAAAGCATAACTTTGTGAACAGCAACTAATTCTTGTGATTTTACTAAATGACCTCTAGATGGCAGTATTCTCTATCAAATAACCTGATCCTTAACCAGTGCAACTGAACACCTATTCCCTTAACATCATTACCAGAGATGTCCATGTCAACAAGTGGTTCTTAATATCAGCCTAGTAGGCTGATATTAAAATGATATTACTGTATGTGCTTATTCATTTAATGGAATCATCAACATATTTAAATACAAGTAATGTTTATATTATTTGGGAATTCCCAGTTTGCATGGAGTAAAAATGCAAGACTTTTGGGCAAACCAGGTTAGTTTTAAATGTAAAGACAAACTTTGAATTGTATAATGGTTGTACATTTGCGTTATGTTAGACTGTAGGAATATATTGGTGTCTCAGGCTTCAGGCAGAGATACACTGTCTGTGTCTGTCTGACAGAGGCTATTAGTTTTTATTCTGGTCTTTTATCCACTTCAGATTTTACATTAGGAGATGTGTAGCAGCTCGGGCATTAGTCTGACACCTCTTCCTATTCAGGATGTAGTGTGAGATGTTCCCAATTGATGAAAAAAAAAAGTATTGCAAAGAAGGCAGCATCCTCTCCACACAGCTTTTTTTCTGTTATGTTCCTCCTCTCAGTTCTCACCATTCACTTACTTTTCTCCATCCCATCAGCAGGTGCATCTCTTCTACTACAGGGGGGAAATGAGTGTGAGAAAAGTACAGCGAGTGAGAATGTGGAGAGGGTGATGTGTCAGGGAGTGAAGGGAGTGGAGGGATGAGCATAGTGGAGAAACTGATGGGGGACAGCAGTACAGTGAGAGCCAGTGGAGAGGTTGGGATGGGAGACACAAAGAGAGAACATGGGGGAAGGGAGGAGGGGAGGGTGAGAGAACACGAGAGATGGTGTGTGGTTGCCAAGCAACGATTGATAACCAAATCCCCAGCTTGTGCTGCCCTTCCCTCCCTCCCTCCCTCCCTCCATGACACACACACACACACACACACACACACACACACACACACACACACACACACACACACACACACACACACACACACAAGTAGATTTATGCTCTCACTTTAACATTCAATTATTTAATCAAAGTGTTGACGCCCTTAATTTAGAATGATAAAAACTGTTTTTACGGTATCCTGTGCAGGAGCTTGTATCTTTATTGATACATTCATGTTAGGATACACAGCACATAGCTGCAAATCCAATCTTATAAAACAGATATGATTGATGGTACTGGGATTTATAGGGCTCTGACTGTGCTTTGCCCATACGATTGTACACTACGTGTGTGAAATCAATAGATCTGTCACACTAGCACTGATTCCCATGTGGGATAGTTTCTCTGCTCGCTGCCACTCATGCTACTCGGATGACTGATAGCGACTGGCAAAGATTGTGCTATCAAAGCCAGTCAATTCTCCCATCTCTCCAGGTTGAGGGAATTGAAAGGTTGTAGGGCATTTTAAGCCAAACCCACATCTGTATTCAATGGGTGCGCTCGTGTGTGGTACTTACCTGTGTCAGACCCTCCTTTTAGCAGGTGTTTCTTTATAGGGAGGTGAACAACAAACAATGTGTTGCTCCAAAGAGGGAACACTGTACACCTTGAGGGAAGGAAAACACATATAGAGCGATGCTTTTTGGACCAAAATTAAAATTGAAATAGCACATGCATTGTAATATTTGGGTATTATTAGATAGACTACATAATTGGGCAACGTCTAAATTGCTGACAAAAGTCCAATTACAAGAAAAAAGGAGCACTGGGTGTGAGGTGAGGTGTGAGTGAGAGACTGAGCAAGTGTGTGTGTGCGAGAGAGAGAGAGAGAGAGAGAGAGAGAGAGAGAGAAATCCAGTTTCACCTGTTAGAGCGCCGGATGGCTGGGTGAACAGATTAGAGGTGTCAGGGTTCGTTAATCTGAGAGGGAGCGACAGACTGCCACTCAGCTGCTTCTGCACACCGCTTCCACTCTTCGGCGGCGAAGGAGAGCGGAGCACATTTGGTGTTGACGCGCGTCGGGGAATTTCCCCCCCTTTTTTTTACAATGGATACCTGCAGGGTACGAGCCTGGGTGTTTCTGGTCCTGTTATGGCAGGACGGGTATTTGGCATCGCAGTTTCCGACACAGCTCGTGTAAGTACATCCCCTGTAATCCCATTTCGAGCAGTTGCTGTTCTGGTCCGCAGACTCGTTTCAAGTGCTCGTTGTTTAGACACAAGGAGCCCATTAGGCTAATGAGCCACTCATGGTGTGTCGGCGGGTTCAGGGAGAGTAGGATGGGCAGGTCGTTTCATTCACGCACCACTGGTCATCTTGAAGGTAGACCATGTTTCAGCTTTCCTCTGGATGCTCGCCTCCAGGCGGTGATGGATCTTGGTTACCGTAATCAGCAGATACGATGTCTGTGAAGTTGTCGAGGAGTTACAGTGGCTTCGTCTGGTCTTGTTCCTCCATGTAAAATGACAAAAGTTGCCCCTTGCCTGTGGCCCTTAGGGATCTGGAAGAATCCTGTCTAGTCTTGTGGTATTCATTCGTAATACTACAATAATGTTCTGTCGTCCAAATAAGGCAGAACAGTATATGATTAATTTGCAACGTGCAATTTTGTTAATGTTCCTTTGAGTTGATTTGTAATTTCATCCATGTTCACAAGATTGCTCACATGAACACATTTTTAAGAGCCACCCAACAGTCATGTTGAAGGTATATTCACAGATAATTCAACCGTTTGAGTGATACAATAGATGTAAAATCAGCATGTTGTGTTTATAACCCAATTGTATCAGTATTTGGATTGATTCAAGACCCATCACAGAACAGATTTTAGTTCTACGTGGGCTACACCTTTATTTACATGCATTGATGCTGAAACAAAGGACATTTCTTAAGATACATTATCAAAAGTGGCATTGAAGAGTAAAACTGTCCATATATTTGTAGTTACCTGTCTGCACTGTATAACATTGAACCCAATTTGCATGCAACATTGGCATCTGTCAGACATTTGTAATATGTTGACCCGCTCATTTATATCAAATTGGACTGAATATTCATAATGCCTCCGAGTGCAATGCAATACAATATGATGCAATGCAATGGGATATGATGTGATATGATATGATACTACGATCAGAAGAGATACTGTCAGCAAGTCTGAGCATGTTTTTGTTGTGAGTTGCTTGAAAGGAGTGTGCCACAGGTGGGCCAATTATCATTGTACAAATTTGGATTGTGTTTGTCTGAGTACTTTTCTGAGTACTGCAGTCCAGCATGAAACACTGGAAAGTAATCTGGCTACTCGCTCCAAAAGATCTGAGTCCACAAATAAAGTATGTGGTGCTCCGCAGCTTTTACAATACAATTCTACAGCACCAACAAAAAGTTGCAAAGACACTCGTGCTTGTATTCAAACTCAGAAATTAAAATTCACCAATTAAAGTCAATGAGCTACTGCTATCGGGCTGCAATAGCAGAACATACATTTCTATAGCAACCTTTAGGTATAGCCTTTAGTGACAGCAACTATACCTGTGTTTCAAAGGAAATTATATTAAGTGCTTTGTGTTTACAAAGCCCAATGTCATGATCTCCATAGATGGTAGCCTGAAGTCTTGCAGGCTCCAGCATCCACTCTGAATGTCCATTAATCTGGAAGCTGACTCTGCCGTGGGTTTGCTGTAGTGATGGTGACCATTCAATAACCTTTATATTCCAATGGCCTTCAATTTGTTGCTAAATTCAATCTCTATTTGAAGAAGAGGAGGCTGTGTAGGGATCTTTTTTTTAAATCCTCTGTGGAGGAAAATCTACAGCCTGGATCATCAGAAAGTTTGTTAATCCCTGTTGCAATCCCACCCCAAAATATATTTGCCTCAGAGGGGTTTACAATATGTAAGTAAGTAAGTATAAAAGTAATCATTAAATGATTGAGTCCAAATTAATCTTCTAAGTTACTGACTCTGCATGTCTAGATACCACAAATGAGATTTGAGTGGAATATACCTCAACATTGCTATAATATTACGGTCAGATACGTTTTGTTTTTGTTTGGAGTGTGATTAATAAAGTGGCTTCATTCAAATGCATCCCTTTCAGATCCTTAATAGCTCTGTTGTTCCAGTAGCTACTTTGGAGATGAAACATTTTGCACTGCCATAGACGTCAAGAGCAAACATTTCAAAGTGAATAAAAAACAAGATTGGGATTGTGCCAGGAATATTTCAGAATCAGATCACCAACATTGCAAATCTAAGGTGATAACGGTTGAAAGAAAAAAAAAAGGATTCTGCTGTACTGGTCAGTGTGATCCAAAAACCCTCCCCTGTATATCAAGCTACTTCTTAGGCTATAGAAGGACTGAATTGGCCACTTGGGTTTTAGTATAGGCTACAGAATGTGAGCTGAGCACCGGGGTTGTTTTGGGGCATCGATGTTGGTGTTTCCATGCCTCATTCTGTTTTGGTGTCTGAACTTCTGTCTTTGCCTCTGTGCTGATGTGTAATTAGACTGTAGTTTAACCCAGCCGCTCACCGAGATACACGCTATGGGCCAGTGTATTAATCTAGTGCCAAAGTTATGACATCACAACATCTGTCTCTCTCTCTTTCTTGTATTGTCTCTCTTTCTGTTTGGCTTTCATTTGCTCTTCCTGTGTCTGAAAAACAATGTAGGGCAGTGTCTGACCCAGTTGCCATTTGTATGTGCGTTTGTACGTGTGTGTTTAATTATCCAGCGTTGTACCAGAGGCTGTAGTAATCAAAGCAAGCTACCAGAGCAGAAAAAATGTGCTACTTCAGCTCAACAATGACTTTATTTCGGTTTAGGCATCTCTAAATCACCATGCTATTTTAGCCACTGAAAAGAGCTTACATTATACTTGTGATAAAAGTGTGATGGCAATAATATAATGATAACTTTAATTCACCTATTTGTATGGAAAGAGCTGAAATAAGATACATTACATGCAGGAGGTGATCTGACTTCACATAGATCAACCATGACGGGATGAAAGGCCTCACCTTATGGTATTTATGAAGCATCGCCATTAAACTAGGTTGGGACCTCAAGGGATGGTTAGAAATGCATGATTTAAGGATGAGGAGTTAATGTTCAGATACCTTTCATGCCTATGCATAATATATTTGACCGTTTAAGGCAAATTAAACGAGAGGATTTGACTGCAAATATTCATAAAAAAGCAACAGGCATAGGACTTTTGAAAGCAGTAGCATAACTTTCTACTTTTATTGGACCGTTACTGTATATAATGAGCCAAGTGAGTGCAAATTTGGTAGTTATATATGGACAAAGCAAATACACATTCAGTATCGTGATAATTGAGAGGAGCTATTCTGCAGATGAGACACTACAATGAAGCCGAAATATTTAAATACATTTTGGAAAAAAAAGTCTATCCAGATTGGATGTGCAGAAGAACTCCTTGGCCACAAACTGCACCACTGCCTTGGTTGTCTCATCCATTTGTCAGCACCTGAGAGTTTTTGTTATAGAGATTTGCACTGGTAGCAGCTGAATTCACAGAAGCTAAACTCTGGAGAGAAGGCCCTCTGCTTCTCTGAATGTCAAGTCCCTGGAAACACACACACACACACACACACACACACACACACACACACACACACACACACACACACACACACACACACACACACACACACACACACAAACATATAAACCTTTACTCACAATTGACTTTTCAATACTGCAAGCTTTGAGAACTCCAGGGTCCAAGGTCCACTTAAAATACCTTATAATCAGTTTAATGTTTGCAGATTTGGGGACAAGAGATGAGCATCAAGAGAAGATAATTTATGAGGAGAGAAGAGAGTGAAAGAGATGCAAAAAGAGGAGAGGAAATAACTGGCAGTTTCTCAACATCTCTTGCATAGTTGTAGCTAAAATAACTATGTAGCGAGAATCATAAAGAATTTATTTTAATTACACGTAAAATAACAGATTACTGTAAGCATAACATTAATATACAATATAAACATATAATACATAGAAATAATAACTCAAGTGTGAAAATGACCATTATCAAATAGTAATTATAAGTAGTACAAAGTAACCTGTGACCACTGACCACAAGGTTTAAAGTTATTCTGGAGCCTTTGATCAAATCTCATCATTTTCATCAACAGATGTAATTTTCCATAATGGACATCACCATTTAAGCCACTAAATAATAATGGAGAATTGAAAATCTACAAGCCCATGATAATTGGGCACACTCCATCTGCTGATGAAGATCGTGTGCTATGATCAAAAGCCTGAGAACTGCTACTAGATGACTGTTATCATCAAACAAGGTTCTCCACTACTGTTTTTCCAGTTTTTTAGAACTGACCAACAAAATGAAAAACAAATCTTGTGTTATTGTTATAGTTGGATCTAGCACCACTGGTCTATTTAGCTCCTGTTTGCAGATGAAACCGGAGTACCCAAACACCTTTGGGTGGATCTAAATCCCCCTGACATACATTAAAGTAGCTGGACATCTATTTCACATAACCATAAAGCCCTGCCAAGCCAGTGTTTTCCTGAAACCATCTCATTTTGGAAATTAAGGGATAGCTTTGGAATTATTGCTGACCCTGCTCTAGTATTCCCACCTACCCTCTCTTTTCCTAAACAATTTCAAACTGTGCTATCCCCTCTGGTCTTCCCGCTTTTGCAAAGTGTCTCATCTTTCGCCACAAGTGTACTTGCTCACTATTTTACCCCACTGTGGATTTTGTGTCTCTGATGTCTCTATACCCGTATATTTTCTGGCTTGTGGATCGTATACCTTTCGCTCTTTGTTTTCATTGTATCACTTCCCTCATCTGTATTGAGCATCGATGTGCATGACACTCACGACATTACTGCAATGGCACTTTTTAAGAAATATTTTCTGGGTGAGTATAAAATATCACTTTGCCATTGGGGAGGATCGCAACTGACTTTGTGTTAGTGTGAATGCATGGCAATGAGAGCATCTGTATCCCATGCCAACCTGTTATCATTCTCATAAAATATTAATGGATTTGTGTGTGTGTGTGTGTGTGTGTGTGTGTGTGTGTGTGTGTGTGTGTGTGTGTGTGTGTGTGTGTGTGTGTGTGTGTGTGTGTTCATGCATGGTCGTGTACTGTATATGGTGAATTAATGCATCCACATGCACACAAGCAGTTTGATCCTGCAAGCCTCTCAAACCAGATGTGCCTCTAGATGTGTCAGATAATTTTAACAAGTCACTGTGTCACTTAATGCATAATGTCTTTGGTCTTTGACGTTCTTCTCTCGTTTATCTTTATCCACCGCCGCTGTAAAGGCAGGATGCACAAAGTGATTTACTTTGTCAGTATATTATAACACATGCTGTGAGCTTATTGTGGTTGGACAAGATGATTTGAGGTGGATGAGAGGAAGGTATAATTCAGTGTGTGGCACAAGCTGGACCTGAGCTCTTAAAAAATGTTGGTCCTGGCCACCTCCGACCTCTCGCCTGTCCGCTCACATCAGTGTCACCAGTCACAACATTGGTTGACACTTATCTGATTGGCTGACATAATTTGAAATTCTCAGAAAGTAATTGTATTGGTTGACACCAAATAACATGTGTTTGATTAGATGACTTTGTATTTGTTCCCAGATATTTGATTGGTGGACATTTTAGCTTGACCTATCAGAGTGATTCTCTTTGGCCTTGTTTGATTTTACACATCCAGGTGGTCTTGTTAGATAATACATGTAAGATAACTTGATTGTTGACAGTTTAATTGCACTTTGAAATGTTTCTTCCAAACTGGTTACATCTGAGATACACGGTTATGATTGGTTGTGTGTTTTTTTCCTTGTCCCATAGGATTAAAGAATGGGTTGAACAGATGCAGAAAGAGCTTGTAACTCTGGCAGACACGGCCACAGCTGGGAAAAGCCTCACTCAGGTATAAACAACACATTTGTTTACTGCTATATTAATGCTCTGTATTTAGCACCTTTAACACTGCTATGGATCTCCCACATACATCAATTGATCAAATAATGTATTGTTCTTTTTGTTGAATAAAACAAATACATTTTCAAACATGAGAATTCGTTAAATCGTCAATTATGTGTGGGATTTTACACGTTGACTACTCTCTCTTTCTGTCTAGATTTTTCTGAGAAACCAACACCTGTATACTGTGGAGCAGAACGACGCAGAGGAGCTGGTGGCAAGAGCAGCCAGGAAAATTGAACAGCTGCTGCGGAAGAGGTCTGCTGCCTTGGAGGTACGAATCACTCCACTTAGAGGAACCAACTGTCAGTTTGCAATTTGACTTTGGTTTTAAAGCTGTGCAGAATGATAGCTCCATTAACCAGGACTATGAAAATAAGTTTTCCGTCTGCTTCTTGTCAAGACAGTGTAGACTTGAAGAAGTATATTCAGCAGCCAAAGTGTATGCAGTGAATCATGTGTCCAGTCTATTTGTTTCAACTATTGCGGACTGTGTTAATTTTATCAATATGTATTGAAAAGCAGACTCTGAAATCTGAAGTCTGGTCAACGTTTTAAGATCTTTAAAAAATCTTTAAAATGTTGTACTTCTATTTTTTTACGTTGCACATCGAAGGGCAAATTTTCCACGTCTTTGCACTAATCATTGCTGTATTCAGATCTTTGACAATCCTGCATTCAAAAAGGTAGGGGATCAATTACACATTATCCCCCTATCGGATAAATGGAATCCTAGTTATAAATTTAAAATAATAATTTTAATTTTGATTTTAAATAATCTGATTATACATTTTTGCATTCCGTTACAATGACACCACCATCTGGAAATCTATTTAATTAATTATTCATCTGGCTTAGGTCTCACACTAGTTTTTCAAGTGTGATTGCTTTGGGTTTGGTGGAAATTATCTGCTGAATGGAGGAAGTCACATTCAAAACATTTTAATGATCATTTGGCAACAGGATCCCTGGCCCTTCTCCATATCGAAAGGCTTCTTTTGAGGGAAACAAAAATTAGGAAGAAATCAGTCAACTACCTTCTCAATTCTGGAGGCCATTACTTTGTCACAAGCTATTATCCGAATGTTGTGGTTATTTTGTAAAATCACACGGATATTTCAGTGGTGAGGTGGTCTCTTGTGGTATTTTATGGATGATATATTATAGTTTGTATATGCTATGACAGCAGTGGGTGAAGCATGCAAACAAAAGAATAGAGAGAGAGAGGACTGAGATCTTTCTTCTGCATTATCCAATGTGGTAATGAGAGCTTTGACCCTGGGGATGTTCCCTCTAACCCCCTTTTAACCATTTTTTACTTAGAAATGGGTCAGAGATTCTCATCCGGAGTTTGAACTGTTTTTATATATTCAGAGTTCTCAGCACCCCTTCCTTTGCCTTTATAAGGCGTCACCATTGTTGTCTTATTAGTAATGGAGAGAGAGTACTTATGAATGTCCATAAACACAACTCCTGCCAAGTGTCTGTCTTGTGTATGTTAAGTAAACACCCTGGTGTTCTTATCATTTTTCCGAGTACTGGTGCCATAAGATGCGTAAACAACAAAAAGGAAATTGGCTTCAGTGCATTATCCAAGTTATAGAAGAGAGATGGTTGTGTGTGTGTTAAGGGTAGGTGGTGGGTGGGGGGTCAGCTCGCCTGATGCTGACAGACCATTAAACCTCCGGACATCGATCATTCTCACATTTTATTGTGTCATTGTGTGTCATCCTCACCTACATGTCACCCTAAGGCACACTGAAATTACATTTTCTGCCCTGAGATGTATGGATGGGGAGATAAATGGAAGAAGGGTGATGTGAAAGATAGACACACGCATGAACTTGATGGATACATGGAGTGACAACAGATATAACGAACAGTCTAGTGTGGGGGTCTTTATAAGACTTCTAGGGTACAACACATAGCAGTGTCACTAAACACCAGCCAACTTGAACTAGAAACCATCTTGCAATGTGATTGCTGCAGCACCAAACCAGGCCAGGGGGAATGCAAATACCTGGCATAGTACTCAAAGTACTTAAAACTGTCCCTGTAGATCTTAGATTTGTACTTTGGGCTGTTTTTTGCTGACCGATCATCTAAAGTATAGGGATTTGGCTGTTTGATCAGACAGAATCTTCATTCCAGTTGGGAGATCTTTTCTTGTTGGGTGTCTTTGATTTGAGGTTGGGGGTGACTTTTAATTTCAATATAAGTGAACAATCAAGACACTTGAGCCACTTTTACTCAGTTGTCAACCGCTTTCAAACTTTTATCCTCCCTTGCCTCTCCATTTTTCTCTATCTCGCTCTTTCACCCTCACTTCTTATTGTCCCTGATCTCTAACTCTGCATGATGGATGACCTATGAAGGGCCACAGTTTACCTAGCCACAGGTGTGTGAAACAAGTGTGCGTGTCGATGACTTTCTATCATGCTCCCATAAATAAGTGTGTGACACTTATTTATGGAGGCATGGAAGGATTTTATGCACACGTAATGTGCATTATTAATGAGTACTTGACTACACACTGTTAGGCGAGATTGCTTTATCAAAGGTTTTTACTATGTATACCGGCGCTTCATCTCAACAGGAAACACACCCCTACACACACACACACTTACACACAGACGATCACACACCTACTGGGATGTAACGCATAGTGGCTATAGTGGCTCAAGTCAATTCTCATTTTCCCTCTGGTTTGCCTTTCCTGACCATTATCATCATCAACTGCTACTTGTGGCATAATGCAACTTTATGCTTAGGACAGTAATGGGTGGTCCAACATGTTTTGAACTATCTTCATTGCTTCACCTATTAAGTTAATTTACATATTCATTCATTTTATTGTAGGTCACACATGCTTGTATATATGCTTCACTACTTTACCTTCCTGTAGTGAAGTCCATAGAGTGTCCTCTTAGATCAGAGTCACTCTTATATCTGTGAACACAGAGCACTCTCTACATTTCTAGAGGCCCCTAGTTTCCATTGTTATGAAAGAAACATGTCAGACAAACTCCTCCACACATAGACATGACCTCAGACACGTTTACTTATATGCTAAACAAGTGGAGATCTGCAGAAGTCATTGGGCAATAATTAACAACAAACCTTTCAGAAAAGTATTATTCAAGTGTTAAGTAAGTACAAACTTCTGCTTCTTGGCTCTCTAGCCTGTGAAGGGAGACTTTGGCCAATCACAGGTAATTTCAGCAAGTGGGTTTTCCCATTGGCTATTGGCTGTTCCACACAGATGCATTTGTACGTCCCTTCAGATACTGAAAGCCTTATTCAGCAGTGGAATATCCTGCAGGAACAGTTAATATTCCAGCATTGGCAATAACTGCATGGCCTACACTGTAAAAGAAAGACATACTTATCCAAAAGAGATCTTCACAATAAGCATTTCACAGATGAAGAGTAAATGCTGTTAATAGTTTAGCTTTCTGTAACTGTAGCTGGCTCTGCTAGCTCATTGCAGCTTACGGCTATAGTTGGTAAAAAATATATTAGCTGTTAGAAAACTATTAGCAACATGTTCTCTCCATCTCTGAAGCGCTTCCCCAATAGTGTAGCTTGCTAAAGCTACACTATTGCTTGAGTCTTTGTCAAAAGCAGTTGACCACATAGTGTAAGAGTGTGATGTGCTGGAGGCTAGATCTAATTACTTTAACGCATCTCTCCCTCCCCTATCCACAGCCTTCTCTCTTGGCCTTGCTGCCTATGTACACTGTAATTAAATACTTAATTATTGATGCTTCAGAACTGTTATGAAAAAGGAAACTGATAAAACACTGAAGACAGAAATCCACACATGCTCACACACCAAAGTATTCACAGGTCCACAGTCCACCTCTCTGTAACAACCTGGTCTGGTTTATTCTCTTTTTTTAACAACCACATGAATTGAGTCTGTGTGTCTGTGTTTTCCTGTGTGTACAGTAGTGTGTGTGTGTGTGTGTGTGTGTGTGTGTGTGTGTGTGTGTGTGTGTGTGTGTGTGTGTGTGTGTGTGTGTGTGTGTGTGTGTGCTATTTCCTTTCATCTTTTTCAGTCCGGTGACTAATGAGACATTCTACAACATTACTGAGAGTAATACGTCAACCAGCACCACTAAAACTCTACAAGACACAGGTGGCCCAGTACTGTGTGTGTGTGTGTGTGTGTGTGTGTGTGTGTGTGTGTGTGTGTGTGTGTGTGTGTGTGTGTGTGTGTGTGTGTGTGTGTGTGTGTGTGTGTTTGTTTGCACCATTACTGGCATGTAAGGACATTTCATCATTGATAAACAATGGAATGGTGAGCTTCTGTAAATCTGTCATTTATGAACTATAGGAACAATTGACTCACCTGCATCTTCATATTAAAATTAGATATGAACTGATGACTATTAAATTATGCCATACTTTAGTGATGATATCTATAATTGCTGGCAAATTTGTAAATCTTCAGTTCTCTTTGTGGTTAGCTTTGAATTCAGTCAGTAACAGTTGCCTCGATCATGATTCATTTTCACTGCAATATAAATATTTCAAAATGTCCATTGAAATTCTCAACAGCAGAATCTACTTCTCTGCTCTTGATAAAAATCCGGGGAGCACGATTTAACATTGCACTGGTCCATGTTGAAGCCTGAACGAGGTCCCAATGCCTCACTTGTCCAGCCTCAACCCTCAACATCAAGACTTTTGCTGTTGTTCTTTAACAGCATCCACATTGTTTTTATATTGACAAAACATTTCTCAATTTCAATGCTATTTAAAAGAGGTGATTATGCCTAACATACTTGGTTATGTCATTATTACTTTCACTATCCATTTTGATATTGTCGTATTCTGTAATGCAAATTTTCTGAAATATTTTTCCTCCTCAGCCTCGTTATACATTTTGTGTTGAGAGGTCAAACTTACTGGATCTTGCCTTGCTAATTACGTACTGTCATACTTACCAAAAAGCTATTCAAAGCAAAGCAATCTGTTATTCACCAACACTGTGTCTTACATGCATGACAAAAGCAGACTCATATGTGTTTTCTTCCTGCTTCTACCCAGTAGTATTGTCACAATAATCGTTTTTTTTTAATTCTTTGTACCACCCTGGATTGCACAAATAGGCTTTCCCTTCTAGATTTTACCTTTACGTCTACATTTAAGAGGAATACAAGGTCAAATAACAGCAACTTTGCTTGAAAGAACATTTTCATGAAAGAATTGGGTTTTGGCAACATTTCCAATTAGTTTGGATTAGAATACATATAAAATACAGTAATATGTTTTTATCAAGCTGTAACCACATACAATATCCGCTAATTTATATATTTTAAGGGTTGTCATCGTCAAAATTCCTTATGTAATGTAGTTCAGTTCAGTTATCCAGTTCCCTTCATTTAGAGGCGTGTGTTAAGTGTTAAGTGTTTTATTTGTGCATGTGCTTAACAATCTGTGGGCCCCAGGTGTTGGACCATATTTGTATTAATCTGTTGACTGCTGTCACAATGTAATAATAATGAGCACAAGATGTGACATTATTATGTGTTTGTGTGTGTGTGTGTGTGTGTGTGTGTGTGTGTGTGTGTGTGTGTGTGTGTGTGTGTGTGTGTGTGTGTGTGCCAATGTAACACAGTAATGAACAGAGGCTATGATATGATCAGAGATATTCCATCTCAAGAGCAGATGTTACTCAACCTCCCATCTCCGTTCTGCGCTGATCATATTAACCAGTCAAGAGGTGAACGAGAGAGAGAGAGTGAGAGGAAGTGGGAGGGAGCAGTGCAGATGAGGAATTTTAACTAGACTTATGGAAGCCAAGGGACAAGTGTCTCATACATACATTGAGATGAAATCCAAGCTGCGTTGGTGGATCACAACATGCTCGTGGTAACATTTGAATACTTGATTTGGAGACGGACACAACCTTTCACTGTCAAGAGATGCAGTTGTTTCATATCTAACATAATTAAAATAGATGTAATAAATACATTTGATATGTTTATATTTGTATTATTATTATTGTGATCCTTAGATGTTATAAGTACAGTAATCAAGATGTGCCGAGGTTAATGGTCTCTCTCTTTCACCAGTTTGAGATACAGTTTCTCAAACACAATCCACGGGAGCATTGTAGGTCTCTGACACGGTTACCACTACAGTCCCATCATGCCTTTCCACATTGCTTTGTTTTTTAAGTTTGCCTGACAGGAAATTGCAGCAATTTAGATTGTAATAGTTCCACTTTTGTAATCAATTTGTCTTCACTAAGGAAAGGGCACCCAGTGTAAAGGAGTTATACATTGTAACCGTAGACTGTATAAAATACGGACATAGTTTTCGTGACATCACCAATAGTTTTCTGAAGAGCTTTTGTGAAGCTCATATTGGGTTGCCGTCTCGGCAGTGATGACACAGCGTAACTCACAGCTAATCTAAATATTCCGTTAGTAAAACAATGTATTAACCACTGATGAATTATAAAGAATGCTGTGTTAGAAAGTGGTCCCTTTCTCGTTTTCCCTATTGATCCAGCAAATTCCCTGTGAAATCTGATCTGGTGGCGCACACTATACATGTTCTGAAGTGGGCAGTAGAGATACACACATCTTTGAGATCAGAGCAAAAGAGCCAAAGAGAGAAATGAAACTGGAAGCAACTGTAGATATATTGTTCCCATCGGAGGGTTTGGCCTATGAGAGAAGTCATGTGGAGCAGCACGGCTCTCTCTGTGGGCTCTCTGAGCTGCAGATTCCTCTGCTCTTTCTCTCTTTCCCTTTACTCAGCTCCCCTCCTTTTCTTTTCATCCTTGCACTTCTCTGTTTCTGTCGCCCTCTCTCTCCAGTCTACTGTATCTTTCCCGTGTCCAGCTCCTGGCCTTTTGTCACTGTTCTGTCAAACTGCAGAGGAAATCAACCTTTCCTTATCTCTTCTGACCCCTGTCTCTCTTTTATCATGCTCAGTCATTTCTCCTGTGTCTTCTATCTCCCTCCAACTGTTCTCTTTACTACTTTGTGCTCTTTTGTATCACTATCTCTTACCCTTTCTCCAGTCTCGTCTGTTCCTCCATTTGAGTCTGTTCATCTCCCTTATTTTCCATTTCCTGTTTCTCCCAAGTCTCCTCTTTTATTATCTCCCACTTTTCTGTCATTACTCCTCTCACACACACACACACACACACACACACACACACACACACACACACACACACACACACACACACACCTTTTCCCAGGAAACAAGCTAATGCATTGCTGCGTAAGCCCCCATCATTCTTTACTGAACAACCTCCCTTGCATATATCTCACTGTTCATTCGCATGAGCAACATTTTAATGAGAAGTACGAACACTGTGATCATGCTGAGTCAGAGTATTATTTTTCTCTCTTTGGACTGGACTTTCCATTAATCAATCTACTCATACATGTCTTTTTTTCTCTTTCATTTTCAGACTCTTCTCTTTTCTGCTTCTCATACTCACCCTTCACATCTCCCCCATTGTTTACTTCCCCTTTCGTGGCTTTGAGTTGGGACTCATTATGGCGAATAGATAACCAGCGTCCATGAAAGTGGACACATTGTCAGAAACGGCGATGGAAAAGATAAGACTGGATGTGGGTGTTAATGATCTTTTAGACCGTTACTACTCTTGTGGGTATTGCTTTGTTGTCTGGGGGAGCAGGCAGTGTGCTCTGAATGGCCCATTGATTTCAGGCGTGTGGAGACACACATGCACACAATCACACGCACGCACACACACAAGCACGCAGGGAGTCAGGGGCTCTGTGAGGTTTAGCAGAGCCTGTCTCATCTTCCCTGTCTATCTTTTAAGCTGTGCTCTGCTTTCTCACTAAATGCATGGTGGGCTGCTGGGCTGCCCTGGCAGAATGACAATATCTTTTTGTGGGGCAAGCAGGTCCAAGCCCGATACCATCCAACACTCAGGCCAGCTCTGACTGTTTCTATGCTCTCTAAGGCTGTAGTGTAATGACGTCATGCATCAATGTGCATGAACAAGGGAAGATGCATGAAATGAGAACTATTATATTACGTGCCCTATTCGGCCATTGGAATATTAATAGTCACAGTTGTTGCGGTCATCATTAGGCTGTTCTCATGTTCAACTGGGAGTAAGATATATCCAATATGTATCAGCAATTCTGCTTGCACATGTTTTTGCCTCATTGTGTAAGATTTCACGATTCTCATTAAATTCCTTTTCTTCTTTGCTCCGTTTTCTCACCGAAGCTTCTCATTCCACTTAAACTTCCCAGCGCCCATAGATCCGATTCTCAGTCTCTCCTCTCCTTCCTCCATTACAGCTGCAGGGGAACGGTGGCTCTTCTCAGGTCTCCAGTGGTCATCCAGTGACAGAGTGGACTCATTATTGTGTGGAGCCGGGATATCTATACCACAATAAGTGAGAGAGAGACTAATGAGCGGCTAGATTGCGCTACAGGAGTGTGTTAGCGCTGCCATTAACGAAACAGTTGTCGTGCTAAATTTGTATTTTTCAAATGAGAAACGCTGGCTTCTAATCAACTGGCAGAGACGGCATCTCACAGTGTCTCTGTAATGAACTGTTATGCCAGTTCAGAGACGGTAGCTGTCACTCAGGGAGCGGTCTAATCAAATCCAGGTTCTGTAGTTTAGAGATGGATTTGGATTTGATTGTGGCTTTGCTTTCTTTTGGAAGCCTGATAACCTCTCCCTGTATACATGTTTGACAAAGAGAGAGATATAAAGGGATACAGAGAAAAGAGAGAAAAAAAGAGAAGGGTAATTAGTTTATTTCCCCGTAGACCCCTCCTTGCCCTCCCCCATATCTCCCAGAGGGAAGAGGAGCCTCGTCAAAGCCCTGTCATGAATTTTTAACAACCCTGTCGGTCTGCTCTCTTAGGAGTGTGTATGTGTGTATGTGTGTTTGTATTTGCATGTTTATTTACAGTAAGTGTGTGAGGGAGAAGAATGTATTGACATATTCTGTATTTTTCATTAATGTTAACAAATTGCTCGAGCATGACACATATTGTATAAAGTATTGAACAGCTGTTGCTTATACATGTATGTATCATATCATAGACAACATTATGGAGATACCTGTAATCAATATCCATTCAACTGAATTGAATTGAATATGTACACACATTGCTTTGCAGTGAACATATACATATGCATTTAGCAAATTAAACATGTCTGAAAGATAGTCTAGATTTGTGCATAGTGATAAATCTCAGCTCAATGGTGTGACATTAACATGATGTGATGTTACATTGACATTAATGGCATTAATGACAACCCTCTGCACTTGGCCTTTTCAGCATGGATAAGAACTTCTGCTCCCGCTGTCCTCAGGTGGTACATTATCATAGTCTTCAATCTTATCTTTCCTTTTTTTCATGAAAACCTTTTTTCATGAAAATATGAAGAACTAGGTTTTTGTTTTGACTATTGTCACTTTGAATGGATTTGTAGTATCAGTGTCACTGACTTTAACTTACAATAAGAAACGAATGCGATAAAAGACAATCACACCCAGTTCTACCTGTGTTGTTAAAACCTCTAAATACTCAGAAAGGCATTGATAAAGAAAGTAAGCAGCGGGTTAAAACATCTGGGTCAGGTGAACACAAACATTGTGGTTGCTACTGACGGTAGCTAGGCTATTTAAAAATTATGGGTTTGTGCAAGATGTTCCTGGTTGCGTTTTTGAAGATTCTCTCTAACCAACCAGTGGTCTGCAGTGTGTAACTACACCTTCTAGTTTAAAATAAATGTAACAAAATAATACTATCCATGACTTTTTTTGATGGAAACGCAAACATAACTGATGTAAGATGTAAGAAACTGAACTTAGCTGGAGTGCTTGGTGGAAATGTGGCTATAAAGTGTTTCACAAGGCACCAAATATCTGTCCGACATGTTTTCAGAGTACTCATACATATGTTCTACCTTATTGGAGCTATTGATTCAGTGGTAAATCTCTAGACTGAATCACTGAAGTAATCTAAACACAATGGCAATGTCTGGTGAAAGCAAGCGTCACTGTTGAGTATTTGATGGACACAATTGTTTAATCAAAAACATATGATTCAATACTTGATGCAGTGACAAGACATGCTATTTTTGCAAATGGTGAACATGGTGCGTAATAACTTTGTGATCACTATTTTGTGTTATTGTGAATGTGTGCGTATGGGTCAAATGGGGTGTATATTTATCTGCTGACAGTCAGTGCAGAGGAGGTGGAGACAGGTCTGGAACAGAGCCCAGGACTGGAGGCAAAAGGGATGACACTGTTGATCAAGAATGGAATCATTGCCATCGACACACTTAGTAAAAGCACAGAATGACATGTACTAAAAGCATCTCATCCAGTCTTTGCTCATGCACAGTTCTAATATGGCCTTTGTTATATTTTCTTACAATCCAACAGATGGAGATTCAGCTATAAATAAAGTTTAACGCCATCAATTCGTATTGCATTTATTTTAAAAACACATCCCTGAGTGGAGTTTCTGTGAGGCTATGGTAACTTGTGAGTCAGACAGGTGGGTTTATTTAAGGCCAATGCTTTCCTCCACAGGGTTAAGGAGTTCAAAACTCCAGCAACACTAGTTGTAGTATACAGAACACATTTATTGTAAGACAAATCTGTTTTGGCTTGTGGCCTTTATTATTCTCCATGCACCTTGGAAGTAGATGAAATTGTGCCAGAAACCCCCCTTTGCTTTCCTGCACAGAGTTGTCATTACAGTACCTTGAACAGCTGGAGAAGTACAGGCCACGCTAAGGTTTGATCTGGATTAACATACACAGTCTTGTGCAATATTGTTAGTGTATGTGTGTCTTTTCTCCTGGCCGACTGCCTTGGGATCTCACTGGTCTTTTATGGTTAACCCCTTAACTTTTCCACAGTGCAAAAACTCAATTTCTAAGTAAGATACTCCTATATATACAGTATATTGTTAATAAACAAGACTAGTCTAAAGCCATGCTAGTAGACCTGTGAGGCTGAAGCTTTGAGCTAAATTATCATCTTTAACAATCAAACATTTTTTTATTAATACTAAACTCAAAGTACAATGGACACTGAGGGGGATGGCATACATTGTTGCAGGTATTTGGTCATAAACCAATGAATTGGATGAATTGAAATTACATTATTATGGTCCTAGAAAAGTCAGAGGATCACCAAAGTACATTGAAATTGTACCAAATGTCTCTACCAATTTATATCACAGTCCATCTTGTAGATGTTTGATATTTCACAAGATATGGGAAAACACAAGGGGGAAATCAGATGATCACTAAAGTTATTGAAATTCATCCTCTGAGGGTTCTGAATGTGTGTATCAAATTCACAGACATTTGGCACAAAGTGCTTAACAGGAGCATTTTTACATACGAGAAAGAAAACATACAACATAAGGTAACCATACAAGGGCCACTAATTTTAGAGAGCAGTGTTAAAAAGACAAAATGTATTGAAAAGGCACAATAGACCAAATAAATACATACTTAGAGTGCAGACCTGTCTAAACAGGACTGTTTTAAACTGATTTTTAAAAGAATGTACAGACTCATCAAACCGTAGTGGTGCAGGCAGAGCATTCGATAACTTTGGTGCTTGTGTGGTGGCAAAATGTATCTAACCCCCTTGTAACGAGCTCCCGCTACCCCAGTGAGTTTCCCCTCAGCACAATGACGCCAGCACAGCAGGGTTCACGGTTCATAACCGTTGTATTTGGTTCTGGCTCTAACGGACCGTCTTGCGTCGGTCTCCCCGTCTCTCAAGCGTCTAGCCTACTCCGCCCGAGCCACCCACAACCACACCCCTCTGCAGCTGAGCATAACCACGCCCCCGCCACCACACCGCTGTTAAAGCTGAAATAACGAATATTGCAAAACATAATTTATCTATGAAATCATTTATTCAAGACAGAGTTACAAGAGGTCTGTACAAGGGAGCACTAAAGCTTGAGAAGTCACACTGTCTTATAGGTTAGTGACCAGGATGGGGGCTACATGCTTTGAGACCTCCTGCTTCAGGTCGGGGCTAGGTTAGCGTGGTCACATGACATACAGATGTATCCATCCTGCCATTAATGTATGACCGGTCCACATAAGTACTTTAACAACAAATGGTACTTTATTTACTTAACAGGAAAGTAAGCGTGAATGTTACAGCTGCTGCATGACCCACAAGTCACCCAATGCAGGCAATGACAATAACAGCGTGTATACCAGTTCACTGAGATAAGAATGTGAAATAAAACTAAATATATAAAATTGCCATTACATGCTACTGCCTCAAAAGCTCGATCACCACAGGTTGTCAGGCAACTGCGTGAGACAGACAGAAAATGTTACATATTTGACCTGAGAGAGCAAGCTGGTAAATAAGAGTGAAGCAGTTCAGCCAAATACAAAGGGGTCTGAATGTGTAGTGCTCTGTAAGTGAGAGTGATAATTAAAAAATGGATCCCATAGGCCAGTGGTCGCCAACCCGTCGATCACGATCTACCGGTCGATCTTGGAGACTTTCCCCGTCGCTCTCCAAAATAAAAATAAAATTAATTCACATAAAAAAAAATAAAAAAACACACATTTTCAAACTTTTTTTTATGTGTCTGCTGAAATGTTTTCTTACGGACTTCTAAAGACCAACGTCATTGTGCGTGAAGTGTATTTATTATTTGATTTTAGGGTTAATGGAAAGATAATTAATGTAATTATATCTGACTGATATGTATGTGTTCAGGACATTTCTGACCACATCCAAATAAATAAAACAATATCTTAACTTTACCAATTCAGATATTTTACACACTAAAAGTTTGTATCTTTCAAATAGATCATTTCTAACATTTTGCTAAACTTATGCTTCAATTCAAACAGTTGATAAATACAACAGTTGATAAATACAACAGTTAATATTGGTAGTTCATCCAGCCTGGTCATTGCAAATGTGTTTTTTCTTGTTCATATGGTGTGCGGTTAACAAATAATTTCCTTTTTATGTTGCACTGAAATTAAGTAATTTAGTGTGTTCTTGGTCACATCAAATTGAAAGCTGGACCAAAGTGTTTGCTTTCATTCAATTACAATTAGGCCAAATAAAAAGCCTCACGTTGTAAGTACAGTCTGGACAGTCTTTTTCTCTCAACGCCTCAATAGGTAGATCTTGCCTGTCACCGAGGCACAGGTCAGGGATCTTGGTCTTAAAAAGGTTGGTGGCCACTGCCATAGGCTATAGGGAGCCAATTAAGAGATCTGAGTCTGGGGGTAATAGGAGACCATCTATCTGTCCTAGTAAGTAATCTGGCGGCAGCATTCTTGATTGCCTGCAAACAGTTAAGAGCAGACATACTGAGGAGAAAAGTGAGTTACAGTAATTAATGTGAGAAGAGATAAAGGCAAGTATGAGCATCTCTAGTTCAGCTGTTGATACTACAGATCTCAGTTTACGAATAGTTCTTAACTCACTGGACACTGGAGGTCATTTTCAGTCGATTTTCTCGATTTTCTCGATTTGACATAATTTTCTTAGATTCACCTTTTAAGGCACTTGCATATAAGATATATACCCATGTTTTACATCATAAATTGCAGAACAATCTCAGCTATCTATATAATGAGGCACCATTGTCATAAGGCAAAAGTGTAAAGAGAAAAACGTTATATGACACTAAAGCTGAAAAATGGAATCTCGATTTTTGGAAATTCTTCATATCGCTTGAAAAAACCTAACTTTACTCAGGTGGTGACTCTGTTTAGGTGATGGCAATTGGTTTACCAAAGGTTTTAGGTTCACAAAAGCAGTGAAATATATGAATAAAATGTTAGATACATGTAAATAAATGTCTAAAACTAAAGTTTTTATTATCGTTTTTTGAGTAGAAATATGGTCTTTCACACCTTTCACCAAAATGATAAAAATGGGACTGAGAAATGACTTCATTGTGCAGATAAAGCTTCATGGAGTGTGTGCAAATGAAAAATGACCATCACAACAATTTTTTTTTTTTTAAATAAAAATATGTATTATAAAAAATATGTACAGAATATATATTCAGAAATATAAAACAGAACAAAGACTAGACAAGTATATATGCTTCAATGGCTCATGCCATGGCATGCCAGTCTTTGAAACAGTTTCTATTCAGCTGCATGCAGAGGGGAACGTCACACGCCTCGCACTTCCACGCCGTGTCTTTTCGCACTTTCTTTATGCTGCACAGCTCGCAAACCCTGCGACCCACCGTTGACTTAGTTTTGGGGCAGGCTGCAGCAGCAGCAGCAGAGACAGGCACAGGAACATGACTTGGAGGTGCAGGTGGCGGGGCAGGAGCAGTGTGAAGCGGCTGTCCACAGAGATCAGCAGTCAGCTGCTCCATGAAACCCTTGTGCGTCATGGGTTCTGTTCGCTGGGCCAGACAGAGTTCCTGGTGGATGATGTAGCTGTTGGTGGCTGCAACGTCCACAAAATGAAAAAAAAGTGTTCTGTACCAGTGCATGGTCTTGCGATGTACAGAGTAATACTGGATGAGCTGGTCTGACAGATCAACTCCACCCATGTACTTGTTGTACTCTGCAACTGGTGTGGGACAGGGGACTGGTGCTCTTTCCCAGGAGCCATCTTGCTGCTTCACCCTCCTCTTCGCAGTTCCCCCAGAGTATGCAGAGTGAACTGTGGAGCAGGCCGATACTTCCCTTGTGTCCATCCATTTCACATAGACGATGGGGCCATCACGGATCCATCTCATGGAGCCTCTCGGTGACTTCTTTGTGAGGGCGTTCACATCAGTCCGAGGGCATTCCTTCCGGTACTCCCTGTACGTCCCACAGGCAGCAACTCTGCACTCAAGGAGAGCCCTGAAGAGCTTGGGGCTGGAATTAAAATTGTCAGTGTAAATGTGGTAGCCTGTGCCGAGGTAACCGGGTCGCACAAGGGTCATGACAGCGTCATAGGACAGGCCATGAACGGAGGGGATGCTACTTTTGCCGGGGTAAATGGAAAAGTCCACCGTGTAGCCATTCCTCGAGTCAGCCATGACGAACAACTTGAATCCCCACTTTGTGGGTTTGTCCTTCATGAACTGGCAGCACCCACTCTTAGCCCTGGAGGCGACCATTCTTTCATCCACAGCCAGCTCTCTGTGGGGATGGTAAAAGGCCTTACAGGCAGTCTTGATGGTGTCCATCAGGGGTTTCACTCTGAAAAGTTTGTCATGTTCGACTGTGCCCTTTTTACGGTCATTGTGGACGTCCTCATCAGGGTCGCTGAGATGAATGTTCCAAGATGTTGTGGTGAATCTGTCACGTGACATGACCAGACATGGCAACGGCACGGACATCAGGTGATCCCGCCTCCAGTAATCTGAAATACTGTGAAGCTTTAGCAGGCCGAAGTAGATAAGCAACCCAATGTACTTGTAAAAGAAATCGACATCCAAGTCTGTCCATGTATATCTTTTTCCGTTTGCTAACTGTTTTGCAGCCCGTTTGTTTGTGTTTTCACACAGTGTCTGTACCGTTTGTTTCGGGAAGAACAATTTGAACAGTTCAATGGGTGTTGCTGTGGCACTGACATGTGGACCAGGTGTCCGGGCTGGAACTTGATGACGGGGGGAGCAGTGTCCGGGTCTTCATCCGTCCTCCAGGACAGCGTAGGTGCAGGTGGTGCACGTGCTGCTGTCTTTCTCGGCCTGGCCTGAGGTGAAAGCAGTCGCCGGGCAGCACGCGCCCTGTTTGCTGGAGATGGTGTTTGTAGTCGTCGGTCAACGCGCTGCCTCTTTGCTGGTCGTGATAGTCGCCGTCCAACACGCTGCCTCTTTGCTGGTCGGGGCGGCTGGTACTCCTCTCTGTAAAATAAATCAATACTAGTCAGTTGAAAGAATTAGTAATTTCTGCATAGCGCTCCGCATTGGATGTATAAATATTACACAGATCATAACTGTGGTAGTAATTTCTGCATAGCGCTCCGCATTGGATGTAGAAATATTACACAGATCATAACTGTGGTAGTAATTTCTGCATAGCGCTCCGCATTGGATGTATAAATATTACACAGATCATAACTGTGGTAGTAACGTGGACAGAGTGTTGTACAAAGCAGACTGTGTGTAAACATTACTCCTACTTAGATCATGACTGTATAACGTGAACAGCAGTGTGCACCGAGTGGCTGGCTCTCGTGCTCTCGTGCACTAGTTTGTACACATTACTAGTTTGTACACATTACTAGTTTGTACACATTACTAGTTTGTACACATTACTAGTTTGTACACATTACTAGTTTGCACCATGCAGTCTTACAGACACGTAACAAAGTTTAGTAACTACACTTACCCATCTTCCTCAGAAGAACTAAAGCCTTCGAGCTCTGACGACGACGCGATTTCCTCCTCCTCGCTGCTCTCCAGAATCATCCGTTTTGCTTCCTCGGTGTTGAATCTCTTTGTCGTCATGTTGTTGATTTACTCTGACTGAAAAATGTAGCGCGAGTACATGCTGAAGTGGGTTGTCCTTTTGAGATTTTCCTGAGTGTACATTGGTTGTTTAGTTCACAAAATGGCGAAGTGACATGACTCAACAAATCACAGAGAAGGATTTTCGTTTTTTTTTTTTCCAGCGTCAGATGACACACTGCTGCCCTTTCGCTTGCCTGATGATGTTAAAATTATGCTGGGCTCTGCCTGGGCAGGCACCCGGAAGCAGGAAGCCTTCTCTTTCCGCCAGACGTAAAATTATATTTCTACGATGTATTATCGGGGTGCTGTGAATATTTTAGAAACTTAGAGAAACGTTTCAAGTGTCACCACGCGAAACCGCGGGCTCCGTGGACGAAGGGTTAAGTGGAAGAAACAAGACCTAGACAGCTGCTTAACATGGGGGTCAAACGACAAGGATTGGTCAAATATTACCCCTAGTTTAGGAAAGTTGGAGTGGGCAGCAGAGGAAATTGGACCAATACTCTGCTTGATAGTGGGGACAACTTTTTCTGGTGCAACAACTAGAACCTCCATCTTATCAGCATTGAGTTGTAAACAATTTTCTGCCGTCCAGTCCCTAATGGCATTTGCAAGATTAGTAGCCTAGAAAACTGAAAAGCCTCAGACAGAGTTGGATATCATCAGCATATAAACAATACGCAACATTGCAACTGTTTAGAAAATAACAGAGGCCCCAGAACCGAGCCCTGCGGGCCACCACAAAACCAGCAGTCAACAGCAGAGACAGTCAACCCATGGTTATCTAGATGAAAATCCAGGGGATCACCAAATTCATTCAGATATGTAATTTGGGGAACATGGATGTCTGTACAAAATGTCACAGCAATCCAACGTGGTAGACCCACTGATGGACATCACAACTGTTGAGACAGTTTTATTGTAGTGTTAAGAAAAGTCTGTGTTCACTAAAGTCACCTCGTGAGTCTATGTGTGAGTCATCATGACAACATGTGGTCCTGGATACTAGCGGGAACTACAACAGAGGTAATGAACACTTTGCCAGGTGTTTATATTTGTATCTGTCTGTGGACAAATTGTAACACCTTGATAGTCACTAGCTTGTAAGCTGCAGTCAGGAAACTTTACAGATGTGTAGTTGAGATTAAAATGAAGGTTGAGCAGCAAGGGGAAGGAGGGGCCATTGCACACACACTTCAGAGCCCCACTGTAAGCCCCTGGCCCAATTTAGCGTAATTAGTATTAACTAGCTAGTTGTTTCCAGTATTCATCTGGAATATGCAATACAATGATCATGTTAAGCAAGGTTAACTTATAGCCCTTGTTACGAAATCCATTAGACTGAACAGGAGTGTGTAAAAGAACTATCTGTCGATGTCTTTTCCATGGAAAATTGATTAACGTTGCCTAAAAAGGCCGCAAGTTAGCTAAACGCTCAAGTTAGCTTAGTGTTATATTCATTAATTGCAGTAACGTTGACCAAGCAAATCTTTCAAAGTACGAGGTCATTAGCAGTCTTTTGTTATTAGTTAACGTTTTGAAGTGGAGTTAATGTGCTACTGAGTTGTTGAGCTAAAAGTTATCTTATGTTCGTCTTTACAGGTTCTTGTGAAGAATTAGTGGAAGAAATTGTATTGTCAGTATATCTGAAAAAAGGGATTACCTATTAAAACATTAACGTTACGCGTTAAAATATGGGAGCTACAGTAGAACGGTCCTGTTTTCTTGCTTACATCAAGACTGTTTCTGCACATTTAGCCTTAAAGCTTTGCGGTTAGAATATATAACATTAATTATAACATGTCACAGCAAGTGCTACTGTATAATTTGTGCAATGCAATCCAAATGGCTTGGTTGGTTCAGCATTCTGATGGACCATTAATCCCTTTTCATTCAAGTTAACGTTATGTAACTTGTATTGATATTTTTCTTCCTAAAAGACTTAATTTACAGAGCCAACTGATATTTGGACACTGACACTCCTTAGTGACAACCTAACAGACTTCCACAAAGAAGGCTTTGTAAGTAATAAAGTCTTATGTATGTAGAATGACCATGAGAGATGAATTGAATGAATGATAAATTCATTTTTACTATTATTACATAGTTCCTGTTTTTGATTTTTTTTAAACTGTGAGCGTGGTACAAATAGAGAATAAGATCTGTCCATTCAGTTTCTGTGTGATTTGGTGAGGTTTCCATTCAACCACAATCTCTCCTATCTCCCAGCACCCCAATACAATGAGGCAGGATGTGCCTTCTTTTTATGGAGCTCAAACTATCAAAATTGTAGAATCTGAAATCCTTATCATAAGCAGCAGCTCTTTACAACTTATTTGGATCAACGGTTTGTTTCATGTACTCCAGCAGTCATAATCCATTCACACCTTCCCTCGTGAGTCTGACTCTTCGGTGACTAGCCTACATGGTGATACATTATTGATGGCTATTTGATTTATGTCATGATCGTGCTCTTATGTTGATATAGTTTAATAAGGACTCTGATGATGATGACTCATTCTGCCATATTGACATGATTGGGCTCTTCCTTGTTGAGCATGACTGTGCTCTGCCTTCATCTTCCCCGCATCTCAATCCAGCCTTGTTGAAGACAATCATTGAGAGAGAAGTTGTGATGGACAACTTTCAAGACCTGCCAAAACCTATGGGTATTCTGTTTGGACTGGTATACGCCCTGCATTTTAAACTACTGTGTGCAGTCACTCACAAGGATATAGCAGAACATGTGAAATGCTGTGCATTCATTTTCCTTCTCCAAACAAGTTGGAATTTTTACATATTGGATTTTGGTTGACAAGGTCCTCAAAAATGAGCTCCCCAAGTTATGAAAATATCAATTTGTATATCCCTAGCTTGATGCCACACATGATTGGCGCACCTTTCTGGAACGTGTACGACCTACGGAATCCGCCAATTGCGCCAAAACCACTGTCAGACAAAGCCTCAGCAAGATATAAACCACATTGCATTTTTCTCCCGCCCAAAAACTGAAATATGACTTACTTATGGAAGAAATGATACTTGCTTGGTATGTATTGGTGCATCTGCTTGAGCAGAGCCTCTCTGTTGTGGAACCAGATGCGTCCAAGGTCCAAGAAGAAATTTAGAGCATTTTGGCTTTCAGCGGACCTAAACCTACGGTTCACGGAAAATCTGCACTAAATTAATTATTACAAAAAATATTTAACTTCACTTAATCAAAGTCAAACTTTGCAGAGATACTGTTAACATATAGTACTATTTTATAGTAGAAAGATAGATGATATGCATAATAAATAAATAAAAAGTATTTCCTGTGTTCTATCATCAACCAATAAACCAGTAACACACATACTGCTATATGAACCTCTTAACTGGTCTCACAAGTGTTTTCTGTATATCATACCTTTGGTGTTTTTAATAACATGAAAGAAGGTGGTTTTTGTGATGTGCTTGACATGTGTTCAAAGGAGAGGGTTGAATCAAAAATGACACCAAGATTACAGACGTGTGTGGAAACAGGAACAGAGGTGCCATTGATGCAGAGGGAGAAGTTATGGCGGAATTTGTTGAGTGAATTGGGACCGATGATGAGATTTGTCACTGTTGAGTTTGATAAAGTTATTTTGCGTCCAGCCCTGTATATCTGTGAGGCAGTTGGTGATGGTGGAGTAGGTAATGAGTGCATGGATTTGGTGGAGATGTAGAGCTGGATGTTGTCAGCGTAGCAGTGGAAAAATACTTTTGGTAGCCGGACACCCTGTCTTATTTGAAGAAATATTATCAAGTGAAAATCACGTATTGCACTGGCTGCCAAAGTTTCAAGAATAACAAAGCTCATGTCTAAAATTGTATTTTCCTTTTGATAGGGCACTTTTGCAGTGAATGCAGTCGTGACATTTCAAAACTATTTCAAAATGCATGAAATAACAGTTAAATTACTTCACATATCAACTGAAAAATAATTTTCTGTGTTTTTGTTTTCTTGTTCGTGTTGTTCTCAGTTTTGCCCTCATTTCCCTACAAAGGAAAGAATAATGATGGAATCAAACTGTGAAAGATCACAAAGAAAGCCAGTTAAAGCATTGAATGTATTGTGCAATTGGAAAGCAATGTCTAAATATGTCGCGATGTTTCAGTTATGAATGAATGCTACCCTGATCGCTACAGAGCACTTAAGGCATGTTATTTTTTCCCAGAGTGATACATATTTGCTGTTTAGTATGTGTTTGTCTTTTTTATTGCTTGTACTGTGAAAGAAATGTTTTCGTACGATAAATGAACTTACCACTATTCTCTTTCTCTCTATTGCTTCTAAGTGTGAATGTGTGTGCACTGTGCATGTGAGAGAGATGTGTAGAGCAATGGTGAAGTTAATTACAATGATATCCCCTTGTTATTTAGTATTATCCAATTTGATTGACAGCCTCTCAATTGGTAATTCATTTGCACTTGACTTTATTCAGGGGTCTGCTGTTTCTTACGCTGCTGCCCCCACCCCCAAGTTCTCTTGCTTTCACACTCTCTCACTCACACATACACACAAACACACTCCTCTCTTACAGTACAACCTTTTCATTCTGCCAGTCCTACACTGTGTCTGGCCTTTAGCAGACAGTGCTGTAAGACTGTGATAGCCCTGTGGTTTGAGCTCTGCAAGTGAGATCATAATCACTTCTCAGTCTCAGGGATGCTCTCCATCGTGCTTTTAAACATATACTCTTTTGCTCAGGCTTTGTAGAATTAGACTGACACTGTGAAGGAGTTGACCTTGTGCAGTTTTCAATCTAAATCCCTGTCATATTTCACTCTCCAGAAACTGGCCACATCTGCTGAGATATTCCAGATGGAGCATTCGTGGCAAGACGAATTTGAGGTAACAGAAGGACACAGAAATAGTATATGTACGTTTTATGTATGTGTAGTATATACTCTATGTGGGTAAAACACAGGGAGATACTCAGACTGAAACATTAATGGCCATGCACTTGATCTGGTTTTACAAGCCATACATTCCTTTCATTGTCTGAATAGGTTTAATCTGTTTGGGTCTGTGTGTCGTTAGCAGTGATTACAGCTCCATTCCTTAATTGGTTTATTGCATATTACACTCTGTGTTATGACTCATTATGGCCTTCATTTGAGATGGCAGATACTCTGATTTCTAAGAACTACAGCGGCACGCAATTACAACGCAGAGTAAAGTGGTAGTCAGGAAAAAATATTTGTCACAGAGATGGTTATAGATGTATCTAAGCTGTGGATTGCCATATTGCATCCTCAATGGCAGGAAAATGCTTCCCTGGAGCATTGCAAATAGCTGTAGGCAGACAGTTACGGATGTAAAGAGAGGAACACTCGACACACTCAGCTCAACTCTTACAGTATTCGTTTGATTGATAGCACAGACTAAGTGTCTTCATTAACATAAAACTGGAGAATATACTAATGGAGTTGCTTGCCAACAAGATAAAGAGCTGTTTAGAAAGGGATCAAGCATTTCATGATTGCACAAATGTTATGCTTCTTTGTGCAACATCCTAAAGCAGCCACAAAGTGATGTTTGTGCTTCTGTGTGACTTGTTTACAGGGTGATGAAATATCCTACTACAACGCAAAGGACAACGTGAGTGCTTTTTATTTGCTCTCCTTCCATATTAGCCCCTGCAAACACACAGGTCACACTCAGACATGGGCCAGTAATATGGCGTTGCTTCTCATCACCCTCTCTCTCTTGTCCTCCCTTTCACCTCCTCATCTTCCCTCCTCTCCTGCATTTTCCTTCCCCTATTCACCACAATGGTATCTTATTTCTCCACTCTCGCTTTCTATCATTGCCTCAGCCTTTTACTGCAATCACTCCCTCTTTTGCCTCCTCTCCAGGCTTTTCTTCCCATGTAGCTTCGTCTCCATCTTCCCTCCTCCCACCCTCTCTCAGGTGAAGAGGTTTCTGCCATGTTTCTCCTCTAATTGACAGATGAGATGTATGAGCTGGCTACACTGTTGCTTTATTAGGAAGGAACTCTCTCTCCCCCTCCCCCCCCTTGCTTGTTCTCTCTCCCTCCACCTCACTCTCTCTCTACCCTGCCTTCTTTCCTTCATATCTCATCATGCTTTTCTTCATATATCTCCATGTCTGTTCTGCTCTTATTGATGTAAATTGGTGAATGCACACTAGGAGTTATACATCTCCACAAGGGGCAAAGACAATCTTGCTGTTTCCTGCTACTCCTCCGAAGTGAAGATGATAAGAATGTGAGAAAGTAAGATATTAGGAATACAGTCAATGATGCTATTCATTCTTAAACGAGCTGGGAGGGTGTGAAACGTACAGTGATGACATTCTCACATCAGACAGGAGTTGATGATGAATATAATCAGTCTTGTGCTTTTAAATATACCCACAAAATGTTTTTCGCATGGAATGACGCTTCAGCAAATAAAATAACAAGGCTTTGTCTGGTGTCTTAAACCTACAGTTAGCATTACTATCTGCATCTTGATTTTATTTTTTCCCCTCAGCTGGATTTAAATGAGACAGAGGGAAGAAAATATAGGATTCGGCCAGACTTTAAAGAGGACCCGTCGTTTAGGCGTTTGACTGATCACAACCACACGGCTGTCCACATCCCCACTGACATCTATGATGGCTGTGAGTAGAGTACACACACACACACACACACACACACACACACACACACACACACACACACACACACACACACACACACACACACACACACACACACACACACAAACCCCATTGGTTACCATGGATACAAGTGACACACCAACACGTTATGACATGTTGTTTACAGATAGTCCCTCTAGCAAATTTGCCCATGGTTAAATGATATTAAAAAAAGAAGTGATAAGGCACAAGAGGATCTTCTCTTGTACTCTAAGCCATGGGTTCTTGGGATGTAAATTAGTAGATGGTCCTCTAAATAAAATGAATCGGTGCCTTTCATGCCATCGAGGTTTTGACGAAGAACCTTTTGATTCAATCTGTTCATGTGACCCAAGGCTTTGAATTTATTGAAGCATAGCCATTAATACAAAGTTGATTCATTTGAATTCTAGGAATCTAGAAGGAATCTGCATTCCATCCATATATTTAACGATAATCCTGCACGGTTTTATTTATTCCAAAATGTTGTTTTATACTTGCCTACCCAATACTGCCTGTACTGTGAAATCAGTGGGGTAGGCACCGTTTGTTGGGGAGGTATTCAGATTTTCAATTGAAATTTGTGTTTGAAGGGGATGTTTTCACAACAACATAAATAGTTATTAGAGTGGGAATTATGACCTGTTTCCAATATCTCTAAGAGCTTATAATACATCATTAAAACTACTAATGACAAGATTTGTTATAATCCATAAAATGCAATCTTGTATTACCTTATCATTAAAAAAAACCATTTAGAATCTTTGATGGTTAACACTGACTTCAGAGCAGTTGGAATGATTTTTGGACAATAATGACAATAATAACATTATTAGCACCTTTAAAAACAAAATGTACAAAGTGCTTTGAGAGACAAAGCAGCAAAAGCAAGGCAATAAAACAACAGAAAGATCAACAGTGAGGCCCAACAAAGCAAGACAAACTTAGAGTTAAACCCTGATGAAGCAGTACAATTGATGAAACAATAAAAACAATCCATAACATACAAATAAACTAAATTGCACTTACTGTTATCAAATCAGGGCTAGTAACTGTGTGATGTGCAGACTGTCAGTTGCATTTTAACTGTCTGGTATTGTAGTGTATGCCTCTGTAAAACCGTTTTAGATTTGAATGAAACATAATGTGCATCTGTTTGTCCTGTTAAAAAAAGAGTACATTTCTGATCATTTCATCATCATGTGGTGACATTTACCTTGAGTGGTTCAGAGTAATTTGATTCTCTAGAGTCACTGTGACATTAGCACAGCTCAAGTTGAATTTCAATGACTTAAGGATGGTCTGTTGAATATCTTAACTGTGGTCTGAATTATGTATTATATTTGAATAGCTTTTTTTGTTCTTCTATTTTTACATTTTGAGCACTTTGGTGGTTTTCTTATCGTCGTGTGACTTACAATGAGCAAAAAAGCGTTCAGTGTCTTGCTCAAGATACTTCACCAGGACACATGGTTCACCATGAGTATGAACATGAGTCCAGTTCCAGAAAAGTTTCTTTAACCACCAAACTCCATTGTTACTGTTTGACTTGTGTTTGAGTAATTGTGTAATGTGTATCCTTAGCTGTGTGAGAGTATCTGTGTGTATGTGTTTAGATATTCAATTATTTTATTGTTTTAATTAATTTATTCGTATACGTTCGTCATATTACATATATTTTACATACATACATGAAATTTGGTCTCTGCATTTAACCCATCCTAAGGAGTAGTGGGCTGCTGTGAGGCGCCCGGGGAGCAACTGGGGGTTCAGGATCTTGCTCAAGGACACTTTGACATGTGAACTATGGGGAGACCAGGGATCGACCCAGCTACCTTGTGGTTTCAGAACGACCACGCTCCCCATGAGCTACAGCCGCCCCAATTATCAGTGTACAGTGGGATGTGGTGCGTCAGCAGTGACTTGGAAGGACAGCAGAAGGGAGGGACTTCCTCAGCATGGCCCTCAGCCTGCTGGGGAACCGTCTGGCCTCAAGGTTACACACTTCACCTTCCTGCTGACCCCAAACACAGGGGCAGGAATGAGGGATAGGGACGGCACACATGGTTGTCAGGGTCTGTTATCTGTAAATGTGCAAGCCTGGTTTATTAGCATGCTTTTGAACTCGTCGTGACTGTATAATTGTTTTCTCCAGAGACACTTCTCTGGCTATAATCTGGGCTGGGAGCCATGACTCATACTGCTTTTCTCACAAGGTGCTGTTTATTGGTAACCTGTGATGAGTATGCATAGATACACTGAGCTGCTGGGACCTGTCCAGGGCTGAAGTGTGATCTCAGTGAAATGAAAGAAACAATATATGTGTGCGGAGGACTCAAAGCTGGTAGTAGGTCTGCACCCAACGTACATTTTTTTATTGATCATTTTATGGATTGTTTTCTCAATCAGTCGTTTAATCTAGGGACTAATTTATCGATTATTCCCCAAAAATCTTTAAACACTAATACTGAACATAAAATGCAAAAGGACTGCTGGGACAAACTACTGTAAGTCAAAGCAACCTTTCCATGAACCGGAGAGTAATTTGCCGTGAAGATAATCAATTGTATTTTTGCAAGGGAAATAATTTAAATATAAATAATTTTCTCATACATTGTCGATAAAGTAAACAATAGATGACGCATTTTGTAACGTAACCATAACAGAAGCGGTTCAGACATTTCTTTGTACAAGGTGCGATCCCGAAACATTTAGAAGATCTCACTGTAAATGTATGTAAACGATGACGTTGATTATGTTGACAAATTGCCCCTAACTGGTAGCATACTTACGTAGTGAGGAACAATCTTTTTGGACTGAAACGTTTATTTTGAGGTTGACACAAGGTTTTAGGATTAGGCTAGAGTTAGAGTAAACCAAAGGGGTAAGATGTGGCATGTGCGGAAATGGGATACGGAAGTAATATATTCAAAGAAGAAACCCTACTTAAATACGTGATATATGTCATATACAGTATAGTGTGTCAAATATTGGCACACGTGCAGAAGTGTATGTTTTGTATGCCTGGAGAAAAAAGAGACAGAGGATTTATATGTTATTGCGGTTCCAACTCTCCAATTTGATCTCTACCCTATAAATGTTCCAGGAATAGCCTTTGCTCAGCTGGAGAAAATTGGATTTTCTGGGCAAAGTGGGAGGCAAGTTTATGAAATCAGCTTCTATAGGCCGCAGCATGTCACGTGTGTGAGACAAGTGTACAATAGGAAGTAGACGTTCACTTCAGATCACAGACAGATGACAAAAGCCTGTTGGTCCAGTGAAGTGTGAAAAAGAAGAAAATGAAATTATGGAATTCTGTGGTGTTGCTTTTGGATAGCTGGAAATGCATACAAAATACACGACAAAAAAAATCTTTTGAAGAGAACAGTACATCCTCATGATAGAATGCTAGCTAGTAGTTTTTTCTCTTCCAGAAAAAAACAGCCGACAAGAAAGACGGCAACACACAGTGACACGACACAGAAAGACTTAGCGATGGACTGATACAAAGAGTATTGAATGCATTATAACATTTGTGTTTTTTGTCCAGTAATGCCATAAGACCCCCAGTTTCTCATATTCACTGAAAATTATATTTTATCCAAGACAATACAGTATGATCTTCCTTGAGTATATTCCATTTTTAAATACAATCTAAACTTCTATAAACAGTATACTCTATTATACACACCTCCATGCTCTGGCCCAGTCCTACATTCTCCAACTACTACCTTGCTACACTGTTGCTCTCACTGTCGCTACTGGATGAAACGCATTACTATATCAGAGGGAGTTTCTCTTTAGTAGAGTAGGCATTATGTTCTAGACATAAAGTATATGATGATCGTATGAGGGGATGGACTACCTCATAGCAGTGAAATACAATTTACTCTTTAATGTTCAAAATAAACCAACCCATGTTATGTTAGTGAAGTATATTGTACCCCTGATATCCCACTGAGATGAAGTCATCATAGGATGTAGATTCAGTGTGGCATCAAAGCCATGCCGAGTGCAGCCAGGGAATTCATTAGTGTCAATGGCAATATGGGTGACTACAGGATACTGTATCCCTTATGAAGCATCAGTGGAGTTTTTTAAATATTACGACTAAGTCCGGAGTACTCAAAACCAATGGAAATAATACAAAGAACATATTACCACTGGGTTTGATGTTTTTAGTTTGATTGTTTAGCACTGCATTTTGGTTTGTTTGCATAGTATGTATGTCAGTGTTTCCCCCACCGTTAGAATAGGGGGGCGGGGCGCCCCCCTGAAAAAACCCTCCGCCCCCCTGTAATTTTCTCGACAGCGCCAGATCACAAGTCGTCATTTAAGTTTCTCTTTCCTATAGAACAGGTCTACACCTTGTTCTGTTATTAAACAAACTAAACGGCCGTATTTTATTGATCTTATCCACACACAGCTTGTCATTTTGGTCTCTACATGGTCGCGTCTTCTCCTTTGCTCTGCGTCGCGCGCAGCGGAGTTCCGCCCTGATTCGCGCAGACACGTGCGCGCGCACAGACAGGTGAGCGCTGAGCACACAGCAGCGGACAGAGAGCGTCGAAAAATATGTCGCGTGAAAAGCAGACCTATATATGCGTTTTAAACGCTCCCAGGGTGAAGATGGCAACAGCAGCTCTCATGTGAGGAGCAACGGAGCAGCTCTCTTTCACCTGGAGCAGCTCTCTGAACCCAGAGCAGCTCTCATGCTCCAGGTGAAAGAGACAAAGTGCTCGTGTCTTCTACCAACAATGAGCTGCTGGCTTCACATATTACAAAAGTACAAAGTACACGGACATAAAACTAAGTCATTAATAAATACATGGAGAAAAGCCTGTACTTTCGGGTAAATGTTTACGTTATGCCGTTAACAGGTTACGCTTGCGCATGCCCATAGCGACTGGCCGACTTTTGGCTCTTTGCCAGAAGTCTCCGTGACGTCCTTTCTGCTGCTGCGTCTCTCAAAACAGAAAACAGATCTCAGATCAACGTTGAACATGAATTGTATCAAATCTACAACCCCGTTTATAAAGATGTGTAGAGGCTCACTGCTCCACTAATACTGATGCAACCTGATGCTCACATATCTGCACTCATTCTGTTTTGTTTGGCAAAAAAAAAATAGCTTATTGTTTTCCACAATGAGCTATTTAGTAGTAACTAAATATTAGTTATTTTTTGCACAGATATAACTTTATTTTCATTGTTCTAAGTGATTGCAATTTAAAAATAAAAAAATGTCCGATGGAGCAATCTGATTTACTTGAAAGTGATTGCAATTTTCTTTATTCTGTTATTTCTAAAAGCACAGATGGAGTCACAAAATGAAGTTATTTACAGAAAAAGTTTGAGAACCACTACTTAAGTGTTTGTGTTGGTGTCGTCCCCGCCGCCGTGCCCCCCCCCCCCCCCCCCCCCCCGAAGCTGTAAACCTAGGGGAAACACATAATGTGTATAATTATGTGTGTATTTTACTATACAGCTATATAGCAATTAGCAGACCTGTGTGTACCTGTCTGTCTTCATCAGCCTTCACTTAAAAATCACACATACTGTTTGTAATTTTCTCATTATCTAACAAGGGCTGTGGTGTTATTTTCTCTCCTTTTCCCTTTAAAATTATGCCCTTAATGAGGGAAAAAACATTACTGAGCATGCACACCACATGCTCTCTCTCTCTCTCTCTCTCTCTCTCTCTCTCTCTCTCTCTCTCTATAATAAAAAAGCATGCACTCCTGGCAACCGAGGCTTCATTAACTCACCCCTCTAGAGGCATGTATGCAAATGAACAGTGTTTGCTTTGCACATCAATGAGCTACGTCACACTCAATACAGAATATCAATCTATCTCACACATGCACACACGCATACACATATACATGTACAGAGACACATAAAAGCATATGCAAAGGAAGGAAGGACAGAAAAAGGAAGAGCAGTAAAGATAGAATTGGGACAGCATGTGCTGTGTCTCCATCCATCATAGTAAGTGGGATGTGGCTCTGAGCTGCCTAGGTGCTGTGTCATTACATCTATAATGTCTGTTGCCTCTCACAACACACACTATCAATCACACGCATGCACACATACGCCTACAAACACACACAGGTTGTCGAGTGTTTCAAGTCAAATGAAACAAAGTTCACTGCAAACCCATTGCAAGCCATAAAACCACCCCTCAGTATCTGTTACTAAATCCCAGCACGGCTGGGTGTGCTGGCCTCATATTTGCTCATGTGTCCCGCTAGGCGAGTGGGTAGACAGTGAGCAGACTTGCGTGCGTGCATTTTAACGCATGTGTTAATCTGGGATGTACACATGTCTTGGACAGTCTACAATGCCTGCGCATATGTCCATTGATCATTATTACAGAACACACACACTGACATGCACACAGAACAGCAGCAATGCATATTTTTTAATTTTTAGTACATGTTGTTTGATATGTATTTGTGTGGTTTTCTAGCCACCATTGTGCTGAATGAACTGAACTGGTCGGACGCCTTGGAGGAAGTGTTTAGAAAGAACAGAGAGGATGACCCGACCCTTCTCTGGCAGGTGTATGGCAGCGCTACGGGCCTGGCTCGCTACTACCCAGGTAATTAAACAACAACCAAAAACACTCTTTGTCCTTCAACACAGGGGAGACACATTTAACACAGAATAAAAAAACTCTGGTGGATTATTTGGCCTCCTAAACTGTTCATATGACACTAAAGTTGTATGCGTTTAGTTCCATATCAAATCAGAGGTGCACTAATCAGCCGATTATTACTTGGTTAACCTACAGTAAGATGCAGGGTGTGGCTTTTAATCAAAACTACAAACAGCCAGGGAACATATTCATGAGTTTGCTTGTTCCCACTGCACTGAGCAAATAAACTCAATAAATAATCTTCCTCGCTCAACTTGCATTGATTTTATATGTGGTGCCATGCTATCTTTAGCTGCATTGGTCTAGTGCGGCTCACTATCAGAAGTGTTTTCTCTGCCAAGCTATTTCTATTCATGAGATTCCTTGTCATCATTGACACTATATAGCTTTATGAGAAAAGTTTATGTCTAATATTCATGAATTTTCATTGGCGCTGAATTTATTCCTCTTTGTTCCTTTTTTCCCCCTTTTTTAACTTCTTAGCATGCATGATAGGCAGTCACACACCCGTACTGGTTTGTTTTCATGGTGCTCCTCACTAACAGTATACAGATAAGAAGTACATGAGTATTGTCAAAGCCAGTGAATCCCCTGTTTTGCATCTTGGAAATATTTGTATCTTATTTCCCTGCTGTTTTACCTCTTTGTGAAAAAATGAGCATGAGTATAAAACGTGTTGTAATGTAGAAGGTGTGGGATTTCATCCAACAAGCCATGAAGGCACAATTGCCTTTTTTTAATATCTTCCCAAAATGACTGACAGGGACTAGACACTGCTGGATGAATATGACACTGCATGTTGCCAGATATTTGCAGATCAACACTTCCATCAGAGGTGTCAGAAATTAGAATTAGTTTTTTTTTTTTCTTCCTTTTAATTATAAAAAAGTTGTCGTCAACCCATATCTGATCTCCTCTAAAAGCTTCTCCCTGGATGGATGCTCGCAAGACCCCCAGTAAAATTGACCTGTATGACGTCCGCAGGAGGCCATGGTAAGCCAACTGTGTGTGGAATGTTATTGTGACAAATATAGTCATACTGAGTACTTGCTTTACACAAATATGTTTTATTCATGAATCCAAACCAATTGTATTAATTGTAAAATTTTATTTTAAGTTCTGAAACAGGTCAAAAGTAGACTTGATTATTTTTTTTTTTCACTAATGTTCTTCCAGGTACATTCAAGGAGCTGCCTCACCCAAAGATATGCTAATCCTTGTGGATGCGTGAGTTACTTTATAGCCTCATTGATCCATAACCTCTTCACATCAGTCATGATTTCCCCTGATTATAACACATGCCTTCCTAGAATTACCACAAAAACTGAGCATTTCCCAAGGCAGACGTATTTCTAATTATATTGAGTACAAAAACTGAGCAGACAGATTGCAGTGAGAATATGTTGGGTATTTTGTTGTTGTTGCAGAAGCGGGAGTGTGTCTGGCTTGACTCTCAAACTGATCAGGACCTCCGTCAGTGAGATGCTGGAGACTCTGTCTGATGACGACTACGTCAATGTAGTTTATGTGAGTATTAATAAACCCATCGCTGACTGTGGGGTGGTCTGTTTGTGCGACGCGACGGGGAATATGATGCACGCTGAGAAACGGGGCAGAGTGACGGACGGATTCAGAACGTGTGCATGAATGGGTTTATGTACATTTGAAGGGAGATGCACACCTGAAGACATTGTGCACATTACCCGCACATACACAACACACACCCCCGCACACATTCACATATACACAAGAGAGACAGAGATGGATGACAAGTAATGAAATATGGATTTCTCTCAGGTCTGGCCACCCTGAAACAAACCTTTAATGAAATACCCACTGCTCTATTTGGTGTACAGGATTAAAACTCTGTACTACATGCCCCTACCCCACCTCATACCTGTGTGTGTGTGTGTGTGTGTGTGTGTGTGTGTGTGTGTGTTTGTGTGTGTGTGTGTGTGTGTGTGTGTGTGTGTGTGTGGTGCATGTGTGTGTGTGCGTGTGCGTGTGCGTGTGTGCATGGGTGCATGCGTGCATTCATGCCTGCATGGTTGTACATTCCCACTTCTCCTATAGGTATTAAATCCACACTTCTGACAAGAGTGAACCCATCACTCCATCACTCGTTCCTTTCATCATTGAGTCATGCAATTCCTCTCAGCATCTTGCCATGTACACATGTATACATCTCTTTGTGACAACGAAGGATCACCCTGTACACAATTTGCTCCGCCTCTTCTTTATACAGAACCACAACTTTCCTCCTCTCACTGCCTCCACTTTCTTCCCCTTCGTTCTTATTTTTCTCACCCACCAATCACTTCTATAGCCCCCCCATCATTCCACCTTTTCCTTCTAACCATCTAGGCCTTCCACGCTTGTGATAACACTCAAAAAGAGCCAATCAGAAGACTGTGTGATACTAAAATGGGCGCCTGTGAATGTGTTTATTGAGATGGGTCTTTATAGAGATTGGAGCTGTCTTCTTTCTCGTTGCACAAAGACGGCCATTCAGTCTCCGTTTCCTCTCTCCGGGGACCTTTTGTCTTGGACACAATGTATTCTGTTTCACGGTGGACTTGTGATTCTGCAAAGATGGGCAATTATCGGAATCTGTTGGGGAGCTCAGTGTGTGTGTGTGTGTGTGTGTGTCTAAGAAAGTGAGACAGAATGAGATAGATTAGTTCAAAGAGTGAAGTCCAATTCAGTATCAACTTATAACTTTTTTCTTTAAATTGTTTTTCAACTTTCCTCCAAAACTGCATTACACCCACTGCTGTTAGTTAGTAGTCCAAGGAAAATGAAAGGCACCCATTTAAAGGTGCAAAGGAATCAATTACATTATTACAATTTGTGTATTTAAATGTTTGTCCAATGTTTCAGTACAATAACATTGTCCTAACCAAAGTAATTTCTGAAATCTGGGAATACTTACGGTAGACATTGCTGGAATGAAGACTTTTATCTAGAGGTAAACTGAAAGTGAGTGCACGTCACCGGGACGTCTGTAAACTGTAATGAATGCTTACAACAGACAGTTTGGGTCATAATTGTAACATTCACTTTGCTTTTGTTTCCAAAGGTTTGGCTAACCTAGGGATATGTTTACAACCCGTATGATCAAGTGATCGTGTTTCTTGTTTCATCTTGACTTTTGTATTGCAACGCTAGCATATTTTCAGATCCCAGTAATGTAACTGTGTACAATGATATTGCCAATAGAAAGGATTTCCAAAGCTACACAAAAAAGACAATAATACATCGTAATATATACCAGAATCATCCCTGAGTTGCTTTGCCAAAACTAATTATTCTTTCTCTGTCACCCTCTTTCTTTCTATCCATCCGTTTCTTTCTGTCATTGACTCACTTACTCATACACACGCACACGCATCACCCTATGTCTGGCCCTGAGGGTGTTGTAGCCTGACACTATATAATTAATCTCTGATATTACCCATAAATCCCTGCCCATTAACACTAGCCCAGGGACTAAATTGGCATTTGGTCATGGAAGATGCTCACACCTTTCATGCAGCAGGTCAGAAGAATGCTGTTGGCTGTTTCTTTCCGCTCAGTCTTTCCATCTCTGTCCTTGTCATTAAAAAAGGGTACTTTTGTTCTCACTTTACGTCACACTCCTATCGCACTGTGCCTCCGTCACTTTCATCCAACATGTTCAGCCGATTTAGCTGGTGTCAGCGGTGCTAGACAGAATCAGTCAGGGCAAGTACCAAACCAGCGTAGCAAGAATCTAGCTGGATTAGTGCTTGAAGATTAGCCTTCTCTCTTGTCATCACTAATCCATTACCAAGACCATCACACACACACACACACACACACACACACACACACACACACACACACACACACACACACACACACACACACAGAGCTGTTGTAATAGGATCACAAGGGAACAGTGGAATTTGTTATAGATTGTATTGACATTTGTTTGCAAGGCCAATAACACGATTTTACAAAGCCTGGATGTGTTTTTTGCAGTACAAGTAAAATCTACAAAATTTTTATATTTCTGATCAGATTACGATTGATGTGTCACATGCACTACTTGAGCTCATTACTACCTCTGCCATGGAGTTTTTGTTTTTGACTCTGTTTGTTTGTTTGTTTGTCAGTAGGCTTACGGAAAAACTAGTTGCCCAATTGTCATGAAACTTTGTGGAAAGGTGTAGTATGGGCCAAGTAAGAAACCATTCAAGTTTGGAGTGGATCCAAATCACGAGGCAAATACACGCATTAGATTTCACTTACAGAAACGGCCTTGGCGGAGGTCTGCCCTTCTGGTTTTCTCGATGAGATACATCATCTAATTGTTCCTGCTTTTAAATCCTGTATTCACACGCTCTCCCTAGTCTTTTTATGTCTTATTCCTGTTATTTCCTGTTTCTCGCTCCTCCCACATTCATATCCCACCTTCTTCACTTCTCCTTTTAATAGATTATGTGATAAAAGATCCCTGTCTGTTCCATGGGGGCAACTATGTGAACTTCCATTCTGTTTGTGTGTGCGAGTGTTCATGTGCTGTCACCTTGATTCAGTCTTTAGTCAAACCATAGCCATTGTGATATTGCCTTTCCATCCAATGGAGATGTGTATGTCTGTTATTGTCAATCTAAAAGGAATTTCCAGGCTGTCAGGCTCATTGGAGACACACACTCAAACACACCCACACACCCATATGGTCAGGGCTCTTTTCGTCTCCTTGCTTGTCTGTGTAGATCAGTGTTTCCAGCCTCCCTTTTGGTCATCTCACAGAGACACATTGATTAGTTGAGATCGATGAGGTGCAGTATTGTTTTAGAAGAGTTCTGCAACACAATGAACATGCTGGTTAACTACACTGCTGTCCCATGTCCTTCACATACCACTATTGTATATAATATAATATAATGTAGTCTGTCATTTGTGCTTATTGTCATTGTGAGCTCTTTGAATGTCCTTGCTCTTCACTCTTGTTCAGATATTTTACGATGAAAACATGGACCATCGAGCACGGCTCTGAACAGAAGGAGGCAGGCTTTTGGTTAATGCTGGGTGGAGTGTGTGTGTGTGCGTATGTGTGCTCTGAGGTGGAAATGAGGAGGTCTCACCTTTGAAAAAAGATGGTGTTGCTGCCTAACCTCGTTCTTATATGGCAGAATCTTGTTTCCATGGGTACCGAATCTTTGAGCTCCGAGGATGTGAAGCAATTAGTGGGGCTTGATGAATGGGTCTATTTACTGCTTCCTGATAACAGCTAAGTCCAGGTCGGAGTGTGTGTGTGTGTCCTTCATGTGTATCATTTGTTACATATGCACATATGTTGTAATTGTATGAATAGTTTTTAGGTCATAATGCATTGTCTGTTTCCCAGTTTAACACCAGGGTGAAGAAGACGGCGTGTTTTGAACATCTAGTTCAAGCCAACGTGAGGAACAAGAAGCTGCTGAAGGATGCTGTTCAGAACATCACAGCGAAAGGAATTACAAACTATACAAAAGGCTTTGAGTTTGCTTTTGAGCAGCTCTCTACGGTAAGACTTTCCAGTTTTATTCTTTTTGTTATGAGAAAAAACGTCATGTTGTCACACTTTAGTGTCGCTGAGACCACGAGAAGCTTTAAAGAAGTTTTGAATGAACGTTATCTGATGCATTATTTCAGAAGCATCAGATCATTGTCTTTTACTGCCATCTGCTGGTGGAAAGTGTTACCTCATCTGTCTGTACAATAAAAGAAACATTAGATTGCTATTATTATTTTCATTTGGCTGACAACCATGAAATGGCAAAGCATTACCCTCAAATGGGGTTATTTAACAGTATTGCATCAGGTAATATTTCTGATCAACTCTGAACTTGCACTTCCACAAAATGATTCTGATATAAGATAAGATAAAATAAAATAATCCTTTATTAGTCCCGCAGTGGGGAAATTACAGGATTACAGCAGCCTTGCTCACAAGTGAATAAAAAGAATAATACAATAGAAACAAGTAATATAAATAAATATAAATGAGCAGTAAAACAGTAGAGAAATATTAATATACAGACTGAATAGAAAAGTACTTAAACGTATTGCACGTAAATACACGTAATATACGTAATAATAATATTGCACCAGGTGAATGATAAAGTGACCAAGTTCAGTTCAAGTGTTCAGTTGTCAGAGTGGTCTACTGGGAGCTCAGCTGGTTGTGCAGCCTGACCGCAGCGGGAAGAAAAGACTTGCGGTACCTCTCCCTCAGACACCGGGGATGAATGGTTAAGATGGTGTATGACTTGATGAGAACTGTTGACAGGTCTGAAGCCTTTGGTTTCAGTTCCTAGAAGCTTATGCTCATTGTGATTGTTTTGGATTAAACAAACAAGGACAGCACTAGAGGAAAGACAATTGGCTCATCCAAAACAAAAGGTTGTACTCCTTTGTATTGTGAATGTTTCTTAGAAGGAGATAAAAATATATCTCTGGAGGTCAGCAAAGATAATTGGCTTTATCCTCTGGGGACTCTGCATATTCACAGCAGAATATCTCTGCTTTGACTTGATGATGGTCATGAAAACATCAAGTATGCCAAACTATATGACAGTGTGAACATGTATTGGACTAGACCAGCAGACCAACCAAACCTTCCACTACCTGGGTGAAAAAAAAAAGGGTTAATCAGAAAATCCTTTATTTTCCTTTTACTAGACTAATGTGAGTAGAGCAAACTGCAACAAGATCATCATGCTGTTTACTGACGGAGGAGAGGAAAGAGCTCAGGCCATACTAGAGAAGTACAATGCTGAGAAAAAGGTATGTTAAAGATAGGCCAAACAAACACACACACACACACACACACACACACACACACACACACACACACACACACACACACACACACACACACACACACACACACACACACACACACAGACCGGGGCATTTGATACTGCAGTGTGTAATTGTGGATGTGCTCCCGCTGTAGTTTCTATCAGACTCAGCTTTTTGGAGCTCCCTTTGGGTCCAGACTTCCGTGTGCATATCCTCCCTCCCCAAAAGTTTATGCAGAAGGCAGATTAGGGTTTTCTGCATATTATGCAAAACATAGACCTTCTCACACTCACACTGGTCCATGTTAACGCCCACAAATATGCACAAGCACAAGGTTGAGGAAATTAGCAGGATGCACAAACACATTTTGTAAGATCCAACTGTCTCATATTTTGCTTGTGACTATTTTTATATTAATTATAGTTGATTTGAAGTATTACAGAAGCACCACAATATATTAAAACATGTTGAAATAACTTCTGTGTTTTATTTATATGATATGTAAATAATCTTATACATTTAAATTGTCATTTTTGTATATATTTTTTATATAATAGCCATATTAGGGACAAGACAATCATCAATTAATTGACATTTATATTAAATTAAGATAAATGGGACTACCATAATTCAATTTTTTACATTGTAAGAGGTTAGGTTATGATAAATATTGCTGAATTGAATCTCGTGCTTCAGGTGAGGATCTTCACCTTCTCAGTCGGACAGCACAACTATGATAAAGGACCCATTCAATGGATGGCCTGCTCCAACAAAGGTACAGCACAAATCATAACACACATCAATACTGAATAGTGTTCAGTATGTAACAGTGTTCATCTGTGCTAAAGGTCAATCCACACACACATAGAAATAACATCACACATTACCCTATGGGCCTTACATCATACTACACAAATGCAAAATCCTTTAGGTTATACTCATTAGTTATATACGCTCTTCACTAAGGGCAGCCGCTCTGGGATCTCAACTCTACTTGACACCTGGTATTAGATTAAGTTGTACTTAACAGATCTTTGTAGTGATTTTAACATCATTTTAGAAACAGAGGAGCTGCCTTTGGCCAAGCAGCTGCATATACACTTTACAAGTGAATCAGTAAAGAATCAAATCACAAAATGAAAACTTAGTTTTTACTAGATCTGATTAACTCATCTAACACTATGCTAGAGTCATGATGCAGTACACTACACTGCATTATTGCAAGCTGTTTCCTTCACTCCATGTTTATGGGTTGCTCTTATGTACCATTGCCATCTATTTCTGTCTGCTGTTATGTTATCATTGTTGTGTGATCATGGCATTAAGTTTAATTGGATTGATTGTGTTTGATCATTTATCCAGGTTACTTCTATGAGATTCCTTCCATAGGAGCCATCAGAATAAACACACAGGTTAGATCATGGTTTATTATTTTTCACATAATTTTTTACAGCACTCATGGAAGCATTAATCTGGGTAAATGTGTTGTCCAATGTAGGAGTACCTAGATGTCCTGGGAAGACCAATGGTTCTGGCAGACAAACAGGCCAAACAAGTCCAGTGGACTAATGTGTACCTTGATGCTCTGGTACTTGTTGTGTCATGTAATTCATTTTACAGAAATATTGTACATGCCTTTGTTTGTTTAACTTCATAAGACTCCTGAGTTGAATAGTGCATTTGCTTGACTCTCGATCAGGAACTGGGTCTGGTCATTACTGGAACACTACCAGTTTTCAATAAAACAAAGACCAAAGATGACAGGAATGGCGAGGTGCAGTAAATACATGCATGAACACGTGATAAGTTGAGTCAGCAGTAGCTGGAGTGGATGGATATAGTTTCCCGTTACTCATCCTTTTCTCTCATACGGTCTCTCAGCACCAGAATCAGTTGATCCTTGGCGTAATGGGGATCGACGTGTCTCTGGAAACCATCAAGAAGCTCACACCACGCTTCACAGTGAGTGTAACACCCAAATGTGATCACATGCATGCAGACATGTATTTATAAAACCAAAACTCCCTCTAGCAAATTAGTGAGTGATATGATTCCATTACATGTGTTGTTTCTAATCATCCGCGAATAAGAAATATCCTTGTTATTAATTATAACCCCTTTTTTGCATGTAATACCACTGAGGCCGTTCTTTTATACACTTTTTAACAATAACTACCAGTTGTTTTGCCATTACACTGTACTTCATGTGGTTTTCTGGATACACATATTGAATTCCCCCCTCCTCTCTTTTGTTCAGATTGGTCCAAATGGGTACTACTTTGCCATTGATCCCAATGGATATGTCCTGCTGCACCCCAATCTCCAGCCAAAGGTATGCTTCCGGCCCGCTGCATCACTTATCAAACCCATAGCATTACATTGTGTACTGACTATTCCATATGGTTAAACATGATCTGCTTGTGCACAGTGAAGTGTATGCAGACTAGCAGATGGTGCTGCTGGTTCTCCTCAAACTTGTCCATGTGCCGTCACCTTGTCATGAATAGATTAATATTCTATTTAGGAAATCTCTGATTTCAGCATTTCAGCTTTGTTATCGTTAAAAGAACTGAGATGCTCAATAGGACACAGAATATGTGTTGGGAGGTCACCAGATCACATCCCCAAACTGGTAAAACATGTTGTGGAGGTCCACATGACCACAAAAAGCTTTTAAGTACCTGCATGTATGTGTGCGTGTGCGTGTGTGTGTGTGTGTGTGTGTGTGTGTGTGTGTGTGTGTGTGTGTGTGTGTGTGTGTGTGTGTGTGCGTGCGTGCGTGCGTGCGTGCGTGCGTGTGTGTGTAAATAATTAAAATGGTTACTGAGTTGCAGGTGGGAGTGACGCAATGTATGTATTTTAATCATGTTTTTCTTTGGTGGGCATTGAAACCCCCACTCTATAACATAAAACACCAAAATGCATCACTGTGCATCTTTTCAAAACCTTCCTAGAAAAGGATTCGTAACAGGAAGCTCAGGCTCAGTAATATGTATGCTGTCACTTTTCATGAGGTGAGACAAATAACTAGTACTGTAGATTGCAGAAGTAGTTCCTGAAGATAGCAATGTAGAGTTTTCTGTATTGTAGTCCCACAGAAGCTCTCAATTCGTAATACATATAGTAGCAGTCATTGTAGGTAATATTCCTTTTTTTGCTGGCCATAATGTACCTTTTTTTGTGATCTACAACCCTCTGATTTTTCCCAAGCTGAAGTGACGGCACATTATTCTGTAGCGTGTTATTATCACTATAGTCATAGAATTGTTTTCTTTACAATTGTATGAGTATGTTTTGTAACTGCCCAGATGTGTTTGTGTGAGCATATTTTGCGACAGCTTTGAAACTAAGAGAAAGTTAGTCACCTCCAGTCACATCGATAGAGCACATTCTTACATGAGGGAAAGTTGCGCGTAATGGTCTACGACATGACTCAGCATTACCTATTAAAAGGCGACACGGAGAGGCGACTGTTCATTCTGACCAATAATGGTGGCTCCTGATGATGTTAGCGTATATGCTGCAATAGCATCAGTTATACCAGAGCTGGAGGATACTTCTTTATTGAAAGAAGAGCAAATAACGGCACCGAAGGCTTTTCTTGATGGAACATGTTTTCATGTGTCTGGTTCCGTGTGTGAGGCCTAGCGCCTGTCAATCACTCATTGTTTTATTGACTCAGCCAAATGGGAGATACAGTGAATAGCGATTGTCACCTTCGAAACTTTGAACATATCCCTTGACCGCCTCTGTCTCTGCAGTGACATTTTTTATACTTGATTATGTTTGTACATATTGTATGTGCATTACACGTCTCTCCCTAGTCACAGTAGCTTTTTTTTTTTTATACCAATTTTTTTCTCTTTTTTTATATCCTCTCCGGTTTTTCGTATGTGTGTTTGATGTTTCATTCAGTGTTGTACCTCTTGATCTTTTATTCTTTCTTTTCTCATTTTCATGTTGAGATGCTTCATCTTCATCATCTTCCTTTGCTGCTTCATTTCATTTAACTTACCATCAAATGTAAGGAACTCAACTCATGCTTTTTGATGAATTTTGTATTTTGTTTATTGCTTCTCTTGTCCGGTAACTGATTCACACTATCTTATTTTTACATTCAATATCAATCCTCATTCCCTTTCTTTCATTAAAGTTGGAATGCATATGTATTAATCTATTGACTCACTGATAAATGAGCATATGTTAAAATACATATAAGAAACTATGCAGAAAACATTAGTATGCTCTTACTGCATCACCCCACTTTTTGAGTCACAGAGTGAACAATCGCTATGGAGGACAGACTGGTATCAGATTCCATGTACTGCTGTTTTATAGAGAAGCACTAGATTACTGCTACTATTTTATACCACCATAAAGCCACTCAGACGTATAGGGTTTTTAAGAGAGGACATTAATAGGGTCCAATGTCACTTTGTATCAAATCTGATTCAGCTGCGTCTGGTGTCACAGATATGTTGTCAAAACGCTGCCATATGGTACCCTCTATTTTTTATACCATGGATTTGATTGGATTCATGTGTTGAGGGAAATGATTGGCATTGCTCCTGAATTGAATAAAAACAAAATATTAAAGTTGACTATATGTTTATTCAATGCAATACCAATACTAAGATGCAAAGATATTCATATACATGGCTGATTGCCATAGTAAGAAGAACCAGTCTCTGAATAACAATTGTAAATGGTCCACTGGATGTTATAACATTTTACCCTCATCAACTCAGCTGGCTTTAGATAGAGTGATATAAAAGTGGGTTATTACAAAATTGTTTCCACCCAAAATACTCAGGATAAGCAGGGTTCCTCTTGTTTGTGTTTGCATAAATCCTGTTTTTCTGTTCATAGGTTTTTTTCTTTTTCTAATTGTCCTAAGTTTTGTCTGCAATATCATTCTTTCCACAGAATCCAAAATTCCAGGAACCTGTTACCCTAGACTTCCTAGATGCTGAGCTGGAGAATGACATCAAAGTGGAGGTAGTGTGTGCAGATGCATGCAAATCCCCTTGCTATACACACACACACACACACACACACACACACACTCAAGCAAAGGAACAGAGGTGGATTCACATCCGGGCAGTTATTGAGGTGCCATATGACCATTCCCTGCAAGTGATTTACTTAGGGTCAATAGCATGAGGTTATAAGACAAAATGTTTTCAAATCAGCTGATACTCTGTAAATCAGATTTAGTGATATTTGAATTACATGCACACTGTCTGCTTCTACATCTCTCCCTATAGATCAGAAAAATGATGATTGATGGTGATACAGGCGAACGTACCATTGACACACTGGTGAAGACGCAGGATGAGGTAAGACGAAATACTGGAAGGGGCTTAACGTTTTACACTGGAGTAGGTTGCATTGTATGTCGCTACAGCCAAAGTTGCCATGTTTCCTGCAACAAGACACCGTTTTTCACTTTTTATATTGTCTCATTTTCACCTTGATTTTGTACAAATTTCACATATTGTATTATTTACAATAAATACAGATTATGTCTTGGAATGTTTTTTGAACAATAAACAACACAAACATGAGCACTACTTACATAGCAGTTCTGAATGCCAGTTCCTGTGTCTTCTTTGGCAGAGGTACATAGATAGAGGAATCAGGACCTACACGTTTGCACCGGTCAATGGAACAGATTACAGGTGAGCAATGTCAGCAATTTATTTATGGTTCATTAATCTGTCTTCACTTTAGACAATACATAGCCACTAACAACAGAGAGCACGCCAGCTGATGGAGGACACTACCAACAGGGGTCACTCTCTTGTTTCTAACAGCAGGCTCTGCTTGGTTATTGGGAAATACATTTGTGAGATTGCTTTTGCTTTTCACTGAACATACAGGAAAGCAGAAACACATGGACGCTTAATTAGTTGTGTAGTGTTTCTCTTGATTGATATAAACACCTTATAATCACATACAACTAAAGTATTTAAAAGGCTACATGTTACAGGCATTACATTACCTATTTTAGTTTGACCAGACAATAACTCACTCAAACTAGACCTCAGACCTCCAACCACAAAAGTCTAAGTGTTACTGTAATTGTCTTTTCTGCAGCCTGGCTCTTGCTCTGCCTAGATACAGTGAACACTTCATTCAAGCCAAACTGGGTGATGACATGAAAATAGCTATGTGTAAGTATAACATACTTCCTCGTGATAAAATGTGTGCAAGCAAGTTAATCAGATTTAATTTAGGTGGTGCCTCAAAACCAACTCCCATGCATACTTTCTGTGGGTTATACTCTTGAGTATCTCCTCTTGCTTTGTATTACTCGCTCCTAGCTGGAACCACAACCACTCCTTTGTATTTGCTGCTCAGATCAGGGGATCCCCATGGTGCTTTTCTTTTGTAGTGTAACCCACTGGTCAGTTGTCCCGCACTCCCACACACACTCATCCACATGCTTTCCTTCTCCCACACCCAGCCTAAGCACTGGCTCTTTTGATCTTGTCTACATTTTGCGCTTCTCTCCTTCTTAGCTCCCCTCTTCTGGCCCTCCTTCTGGCTGAGGAGAAGACGAAGCCTCACTCCTCTCCATGCTTATTATCGCCTCTCTTACCAAAGATTTTCTTTTACCTTTTCTGCACTTTTTGCTATGTTTCTGTTGCCAAGTCCATCTATTTACCTCCCTCTGCTTAAGGCTATCTTTCCTTTCCAAAATGTTTCAAGGGGTAACAGGCTACTTGAAGCAGACATACTTTAATCTGGATTGTTTTCTCTGTCTGTGTCTCTCTATCTAATCTGTAAACCTGTCCTCACCTCGTTCTCTTTATTCCTCCTATTATCCCTCTCCTCTCCCCCTTTTTCTTCAGCTCATTTATTTACTTTTTGCTCTGTTTGTGCACTCAAGGCTATTTTGCTCTATGATCCACACTGGCTTCTTCTAACAGCTCAGAATTTAACTCATAATCACAAGGATAACACTCGTTCAAATGAAGCTATAGCGTAAATTCAGACAGGAAGCCAACCCCCTCACACCAGGCGGGCCCTCACTCATACCGTCCCTCACCAGCAGCACACACGTCATACCGGATGTCCCTGTCAGGAGCGTCAGAAGTGTCAGACTCTACCAGCTGTTCAGCAGCCGGGTGCGCCCAGCCATTAGCGCAGAGTCATGCCCTCCTCGCTATCCTATCAGCTCACTGCTATCTCCTTTAAATGTTCTCCTTCTCCGCCTCTAGCGTCCCGCTGCCGTCTCATGCGACTTCACGCTGCTGTTACGCACGATCCACGTTGCGTTCTCCACGTTCTCCATCAGCATCGTCTGCGCGCTTTCATTACGAACCGACGCGATGTGGCAAACGTCCACATTACCTTCCCCAGCCTCGCTTTGGAGCAAGCAACGTCCAGTTCACCAGCGGAGGAGAAAGCATCTTCTTCCACTCGTTCCACCGCGGGAAACTCACCAGGTACTCCGTGCAGGTAACAACCCGATCGGCACTCGCAGTCTCCGGCTAAAATCCAGCAACCATTCATGCACGCCTATCCGGAAGCTTCCGCCACAACGGCTTTCACCGCGGCCGGCTCTCGTGCCAAGCGGCCTCGGCATTCATTCATTTCAAGCGCATATTAACCAAGGATATCATTAATCCGCACGTCGCACCCGGACCTCCTTCTCTGTTATATAAACATGGTCAGACTGGCGTCAGTAGTTCTAGGCGCGTCTGAACCGTAACCTTGTTTCATCTCTGACATTTCCCTGTTCAACTTTGGAAATATTACCGTAAGTCCGTTATTGAGGCGGGCCTCAATAACCTCTCCTATAAGGCCATCTACAAGGCCAGCTTCAAGCAGGGACATTATAGCCACGCAGCCAGAACACATTTAAATATTCTGCGTCTTTCAGCGTTTAGACTCACAGAGCTTCATCACGGATTCTTAAAAAGAAAAAAAAGAAAAAGAAAAAAAAAGCAACGCGCTCAAATAGCATTTCAATTTCTAGGCACAATTTATGCCCGGCTAGTACCAGTTCAGCGTTCGAGACTGGAGCACTCCGAAGTCTCATGTCCGAGGTAGAATTCTTAAATAACGCTAAAGAAGTACTCAACGACAAAGTTACGGTTCGCCATCAACCGGAAGTTATCCATACCAGGGCAGCCCCCGAATTTCTCAAGCAGGATCACGCGGCCTCATCCAAGCAAAGTGCTGGTCATTGCTGACCTCACCACAAACCACATAAGCAGGCTCAGTCGGCACTCGGCAACTCTCTTCATCGTGCGTCGGCGTATTCCCGTGGGTCGGGTCCATAATGGATGAACTAATCTCATCAATCTCCCGTAGAGAAAACTAAGGCATGCGAAACACTCAAATGCCTTTTTAAACATTTTTAAACAGGAACTCGGAATAATTCAAGTGATGGACAGAGCTTCCACCACAGATGGGTTGAAGGTCCAACCCAGGGAAACAGTTCAACATGAGTTTATATATCAACTCCCCCCCCCTCCTCCCCCGGCTCCCCCGGCTCCCCCTGGCGGTGTCCTTCTTCCCACCAGACAAGCCTGATGCCCGTCTGGAGGGTGTTGCGTGGCTGCGGCCCTGAGAGTCAGGAGCCTGAGGGAAGAAGGAAACAACGAAAAGATCCCAAACCTACAGAGATCCTCCCGTTACCGTCCACCCGGATGGCGCAGTTCAGACAGTGTCAAGATCAGAATCAGTGTCAAGATGAACTGACTCTCCTCTCAGAGTTCAGCTACCCATTTAAGAATTAAGCACTTGTGATTAATTTCCACCACAGGGCCCATTTCCGGTCATAGCGACTTTCGGCCACAATCATCCAGATCATCAAAGTTTTAATATTATACCCTATCATATCATGGCAAGTACCCATTCACAGTCACATTAGCGTGTGGCCATGGTTGTCATCGCGCAACAGCATGAAGTCATGTCTTGCAGGCTCTTCACCCAAATAGCCTGGCGCACGTGGTGCTCTCCCATGTGAGTGGGATTCTGACGGCTCATTAGCCCAGCTAACTATTACTCACCGGCATTTAACTCCGTAGCAGGGCGATCCAATCTAGTCTATCATAAACTCAGACCTAGCATCATAGTCCGCGTGGTTCTATTCCGTCACGCGATATCGCATTCAATGCAGCAGCATTACTCAATCGTTAGCAGATTGCATACGTCGCAGCAGCGCAGGGCATCGTTTGCGGAAGCGCATACACCGCAGCAGCATTGGCATCGTTCAGCGGAATCACATGCGTGCAACAGCGTTGGCATCCGTTGGCCCAGTATATTAGAGGTCGGCTGCCAGGAATCCAGCTTAACGCCAGGTGCCCCAATCCTTCCTTCCTCAGCCATTTGCTAACCTGCCACTTCAACAAGTGGCGTGCCGGTCATCCTCAGCTCATGCCGCCTACGTGCGCCGATGCCTCAGCCATCATCGGAGCTCAAAGATCCCTAACAATAGGCTCGTTCGTTAGAGCTGCGCCCCGCCTGGGATCCAAACGAGAGCAGCGGCCGCTGCAGGAGGCGTTGTCAAAAACCGCGATCAAGTCGGACAGTTTAGGCTGCCTTCAAAGTATCCACAGGAAGTCACAGAGAAAATTACTTCCGGTTAGTCCTGAACTTTTGTCTACTTGTAGTTGACAGATCACGTTTGGATTTAATCACATGTGTTCGTAATATATATATATATATATATATATTTACGTAGAAATGTGTGTGGTAGCTGCATCCTTTGTTCTCTCATGTCTGCCTGCGAAATACATTTCGACTGGTTGGACGTACGTTTATATAAATACGATTTCGTATTAACAACCAGAACTGGTTCATCTCGACGAGCCTAATATGTTCCACACGTCGGGAACAAGGTCTCCGGGAGCAGCATGTCTGCTGGGACCCTCAGCCGCTAAATCCAGATCAAAGACTTTTGCGTTTGCGGTTGCCTGTTAATTGCACCAGATTCAAGGACATTAACCAATTTCTGCATCCCACTACTGCATTCTAATTCCTAAACTGCAACTGGTATTATATTCCCGCTTTCGACCCCCTTATGTTTTAATGATGTTCTTAATCATGCGTAAATCTCGTCTCTCCTGCATCATGTTTCGATGCCCTAACGATTTCACGCGAAGCACTTCGAATCGCCTCATTGTCGAAATGCGCAATACAATTAACCTGCCAAACCTTAACAGCCGTTAAGCTATTGCATATAACTGGTGGTCGGTGGTCGAGGGCCGTCACTTTTCCCCTTCTTTCTCCAGCAGCACTTAATAATAAGGCTATCATCGACCCAAGCAAGTCCGTAGGATCATCACGGCCTCGTCTTCCATGCAGGGATGCGTGAGCAGGCGGTCACGTATGGTATTAAATGGGAGTTGACGTCATTCATGGTACATCAGTCATCGCAAGCGGGACACTCAGTCATCATTTATCCAAGCAGAAGAAAGAGATGAGGGAGAAGAGAAAGAAAGAAGCATTGCTGGCTACACCGTTCATCCAAGCAGAAGAACGAGAAGAAGAGAAAGAAGGAAAGAAGCAATGCCGGCTACACCATTCACCCAAACAGAAGAGAAAGAAGTATCGCTGGCTACACCATTCATCCAAGAAGGGCACACAGCCCGTTAGCCGTTGCCGGCTTCATCATTCATACAAGCAGGGCGCGCAGCCCGCCAGCCGTCGGCCAGGAAGAAAAAGAGAAGACACAAGAGGCCAGCAGTCGGTCACACATGCACACAGCAGGGCGCGCAGCCCACCGCAGTTGGTCACAGCAAGCTGATCACATCATGCATACAGCAGGGCGCGCAACCCGCCAGCCGTCGGCCAGGAAGAAAAAGAAAAATGAAAGAGAAGACACAAGAGGCCAGCAGTCGGTCACACATGCACACAGCAGGGCACGCAGCCCACCGCAGTCGGTCACAGCAAGCTGATCACATCACGCATTCAGCAGGGCGCGCAGCCCACCAGCAGTTGATCACATCACGCATTCAGCAGGGCGCGCAGCCCACCAGCAGTTGGTCACAGCAGTTGATCATATCACGCATACAGCACGGTGCACAGCCCGCCAGCAGTTAAGAGAAAAGAAGAGAAAGAGAAGAAGAGAAAAAAGAGAGAGCGAAAGAGAAGAAAAAAAAAAGAAGAAAAAACCGCAGTTGGTCACAGCAGTTGATCACATCACGCATACAGCACGGCGCACAGCCCGACAGCAGTTGGTCACAGCAGTTGATCACAGCACGGCGCTCAGCCCGCCCGCAGTTGATCACAGCAGTTGATCACATCACGCATACAGCACGGCGTGCAGCCCGCCAGCAGTTGGTCACAGCAGTTGATCACATCACGCATACAGCACGGCGCACAGCCCGACAGCAGTTGGTCACAGCAGTTGATCACATCACGCATACAGCACGGCGCACAGCCCGACAGCAGTTGGTCACAGCACGGCGCTCAGCCCGCCCGCAGTTGATCACAGCAGTTGATCACATCATGCATACAGCAGGGCGCGCAGCCCGCCAGCAGTTGGTCACAGCAGTTGATCATATGATGCATACAGCATGGCGCGCAGTTGGTCACAGCAGTTGACCACATCACACATACAGCACGGCGCACAGCCCGCCAGCAGTTGGTCACAGCAGTTGATCACATCACGTATACAGCACGGTGCGCAGCCCGCCCGCAGTTGGTCACAGCAGTTGATCACAGCAGGGCGCGCAGCCTGCCGGCAGTTGGTCACAGCAGTTGATCATATGATGCATACAGCAGGGCGCGCAGCCCGCCAGGCGTTCTGGTTACATCATCCCTCACGGCGGGGGCCTCAGCCATCGCAGCAGATAAGTATATCCGGTAAGTAGCGCCACATCCATCCAATCGCGCTCACATGGGTCAGATGCTCACCTGGTCATAGCCATCCACTTCACATGTATTGCTCCAGTAATTGCACAGCATCATATTCCAATCATGTCAAGTATCAAAGTAGCATTAGATCCATCACATCTCTAAATTCAGGTCACCGCGACCCTAGCCACTGACGGCTCATCATTCATCATAGCAGGGCAGATCGCCGGCATCCACCTAACCCCTTCGCAGTATGTTATTCCATGCCTCATCCGCTAGCCATACCGGATGTCCCTGTCAGGAGCGTCAGAAGTGTCAGACTCTACCAGCTGTTCAGCAGCCGGGTGCGCCCAGCCATTAGCGCAGAGTCACGCCCTCCTCGCTATCCTATCAGCTCACTGCTATCTCCTTTAAATGTTCTCCTTCTCCGCCTCTAGCGTCCTGCTGCCGTCTCATGCGACCCACCGCCTCCCCAGCACCATCCACCTTCTCAGATTCAGCACCCCATTGGCATCTCCAGCAACTCCAGCAGAACCTCAGCCACCACCACCAGTGTCTGGACTCCCCGGGGGGGATCTACAGATTGCTGCCGCTCAGGGCAAACACAGTGCGATCTCAATCTCCTCGCGGAGTTCATGCGCCAAATAAATTCTGTGTAACCATGGACTCATTATCTGGCATAATAAACATTAACTACTAATCACCCACTGTCTCTCCTGATTGAAATACACACATACAGTATGTGCAACTTTCACTCTTTGTACAAGTCTTCACATTTTTGTTCTGATGTAAGTTATCCTCTCCTGTCCTGCTTCCAAACTGGAATCTTACAGCTTCTTCTTGGGGCAAGTACTCTCTATTCTATATCTTCTGTCTTCATCTTGCCATGTAATGCTCTTCCATAAGCATCTTCCATGTTTTGTCCTCTATATAGTTGCATGATTACAGATGGATAGATGGAGGTATGGATGGATGGACGGACTCTGGAATATGAATGCTTAATCATGACTTTATAGATGAATGGGTGGGGGCTTTGATCAAGGGATATAATTAGAAGAAGAAAACACCAGAATCAGCACATAACCATCTGGCTTTAGTGTATTGTTATAACTTTGATGTGACACCACAAAGCATAAACGGCTAATGGCTCAGTTGTTCCAACAGATGATATTTTGACTGACTGTTTTGACCTCGGTATCACTCCCTCTCTGCCATAACAAGTCTGTCACCGTGCCATAAAGACTGTCGGAACGTTTACAGGCCTGTTAAAGAAAGTAACACGCCATGCCTTACTGCCACAGACTACTCCGATATGGAGTTTGGGACTCTAAAGTTCTCTGTACAGCCATATTGAGTTTCATACTTGAGCATGACCACCAATACCTCGATCCATCTTACCTTCCCTGCAGTAGGGGGTTCTTGCAGCCACTTGTGCTGCTAATACATTATGGTGAATCCCTTAGTGTGTGATGGATGAACATTGTTCCATCCATAAAGCAGAAATGCTGCACGCATTGAATAAATGACCTAATACTGGGGTTGAAGAGACGGTGACAGAAAAGTAAAGCGCAAGAAAGAAGAGAAAGGATCAAATGTATGGTGTGGAAAGCATTTGGACATATAGAGACCCTGCCCGGTCTAAAGAGATCTGCCCGTTTGTTTTATGTGAAGGACATTGTTTCATCCTGCACCAGATTTCCATGGCCCCGAGGAAACTCAGTGCTCAGTAATTTTTTCCGCAGACAGCACCACACGACTCAATATATTTTAACGGCAATATCCAAATAGTCTTTATTTTAAGAGACCTTTGAATGATGGCCATCCATGCCTGTCATGTCATTTATGAGAAAAGAATTACCGGACACTATTGGAAAGGAAATCCAGAGACAAGGCAGACAAAGCATTAAGTGGAAGGAATTTTCTTTATTACAATATTTGTTAACATGCTGGGTTTCTTTGCAGTCCCCAGCTGATACTTTTTTATTCTGCATTTAAAAATCTGCACTCAATATGTTTTAAGTTGATCTATTAGATCTAATATTATTTCACTGCAGCATATTGTTTAATCATCTACCGTGGGAAATAGTTTCAATTTTCAGCTTGTTTTTCAAGGACTGAACTTATTTGTCAGATGATGAATGTATTTTTTACCAACCCTTGTCTTTCCTACTTTCTCCTCTCCTCATCTCTGTCTCTGGGGTCACAACAGGGCAAGAAGGCAAGTACTTCTCACTCAGTCATTCTCTCATGGCTCCCCACTGCACCTCCATCCACATTCTCTCCCTTGATCCATCACCTCATAGCTGTCCAAAATGTTATGTCTGTGTGTGTGTGTGTGTGTGTGTGTGTGTGTGTGTGTGTGTGTGTGTGTATTTCACATGATCATCCATATGGATATTTCTGAATGCATGTAGTCATCTCACAGCACAAGTAGCAGTGCATCATTTGATAAATAAGGAACACACGTTTAAGCTCCTAAACTGCTGTTTAGGAGCAATCTTATCGCCCTAAACCAATTATTGTATTTTTCTGTTTTCAAAAGCCATGGAAACCATACAGCAGGAGAGGTTTGATGAGTTTGGTTACACCTACATTGCTCCAAGGTAAGTGATACCGACACTATTGTCAAACCCACTCTCACTCGGCAGGAACAAACAAGGGGCTGAGATTGAAATTGATCAATACTGTTCCTTTAGGGACTACTGCAAAGAGCTGAAGTTGTCACTCAACAACACTCAGTTTCTCCTCGACTTCAGCCAGTACATTGATAGCAACACTCCAGATGCATGTGAGTCATCTTTTTCACTGTTATTTCACTCTACACATTTGAACAGCTTGTGGTGTCAGTTTGCGGCACTGTTTGATGAGAGTGGAGTATGTGTGTGTGTGTACATATATGGTATGTTTTACTGTTACTCAGAATTTCCCATGTGTGATATCACGATGGTCAGCATCTGAAGGTCAGAGCATTTCTTTAGTCATTCGATTTACTGTGGTATAAGCAGAGTGACATCAGCCCGATCGACTGAGTTTCCTCGAAGCCTGATGTTGTCATGCTACACAATGACTCAAGGTGTTGGATTTGTCATCATCTAATGGGTCTGCCCCCTATGGCTTACCACCATCATCCAGCTAATGGATCTAGGTATCCTTGATCCATTTTAACCCAAGGTCAAGCCATATAAATATGCATTAATGCCTTTCTTGTTGCTGTTGTGCATTATGGTCTCACAATTTATTCCTGAGTCTTAAGTCTGCATGAAAAGTAATGGAGATGATTTAAAACCACACTCAGGGGAAGCTGTGTTGAAACCGTGTGCTGACGTATTTGACAGCGCTTTCAAGTACTTTTCTTGACATCGGGGTTCAAACTCAATACCTTGGCATCATCTCTCTCCTAAAGCTGCAACAGCCACTCAATCACAAAGTACTTCCTTCTGTCTAACTGTCTAATAATCACTCAGACAAGACCTACAAGAACATGTATCCCTGCTGGATGATTTCCTAACAAGTACCAAGAGATCTAATTGTCATCCCTCGTTTATCCAGGGAGAACGTTGGCAAAACACACCTGCTCTTTTTCAGCCTGACTTTCACTGTCAGACACTTAATCACTTGTCTCTTCAACATTCTTTCTGTTAACAAGTGAACAGATCTGCTGGGAAAAAAAAAATGCTGGGCAATTGTGGCAGCCAAAAGCATAACATATTCATCTCCCCTGCAAAGATTCGTAAATAATAGGCTGGCATTGCCATATTTTTCTACTAATCACTGTTATTACTGTTCGCAATAGGTACAATATATCTCGTCTTTAATCCACAGGTAATGTGTCCCTGGTGAATCGACTAATCCTAGATGCAGGTCTGACAGCTGAACTGGTTAAACTTTGGAACGAGCAGCCAGTGTGAGTGCCAAACGTTTCTGCTGTTTTACCTTCCACTATTTATCTGTACTTAACATACACAAACTATATAAAAAAACAAAAACGTTTTCCTCTTATATGAAAATCTGTCTTGCATGTGCACTCTATTGCTCCACCCTCTCACAGTGGATGATGCTATGTCATGCACAACCTACTGACTGAGCCACAGCTGTATTTCTTTTGTGTCTATTTCGGGTGATTTGATCACGTCCAACTAGTGAAACACGATGAAAGCGAAGCACAAAATGCATATCGCACCCAACCATGCTAAGCTCTGCCAAGACACGCTGTTTTCAGAACAAAATAAAAATAATGACATCAGTGTGTTTCCTTTCATGGTATGCCCACTTGTCTGAATTAATCTGAACACACACTTGCACATACTGCAGGGTGTCTGTTTAACATTAGGACAAATAGAAACAAGTGACTGTGGTCGTAAAACGATTTGTGTCAAGCCTGCAGCTCCGTCTCACAGTTCACAAACACTTTTGTAATATTTGTCAGTGTGATTGGCTTTGATGTTTGATTGCCTGTTGTTTTCCATGTTCTCAGGGACGGAATAGTGGCCAGATTTGTAGCCACAGATGGAGGAATCACAAGAGTCTACCCAAGAAGGTACTCTCCCCTCTTTCTACTCAGTTTCACTTATAGCGTTCGTGCTGGCGTCATGAAACAGCACAGCAAGCTTTGCCCAAATATCTGGTGGTGTAAATGTGTGAGACGAAAATGGATACAGACTGTATTGCTCTTAGGTTCAGGGCTTTTGGCTGCTTTACTCACCTGCTCCACTGGGTTGCTTTCCAGAACATAGAGGATTAGACACTTTAAGCTGAACTCCCAGAGCTTGCCAAGCCAGTACAGGACATGGGTCAAATCCACACACCCAGCAGCCAAGCATAGCTCATTTTCCTCAATTTCCTTACTGCTACTTTTATCTGAACTAAACTTCGGGGCTCCACTTGGTGAGAATATGATATTCCAGCTGCAGATAAATGCATATTCCTCCAGCCTATAAAACATGAAACATATAAAACATTATCAGTAATTGTTTTTACTGGATCATGCCCTTGACATACTGTATATCAACTGCATTGGGTGTGCCTTGTATTCCGATGACTAACATTTGGCTATAGATTAAAATACAAATTGTTCAGATAGATCAAACACATTTGCTTTGGTGTTTTATGGATATAATGGTCCATATATCATATTATGTGACTATATTAATGTTTTTAGTGCTGGGGAAGAGTGGACAGAGAATCCTGAGACATATGAGTCCAGCTTCTACAAAAGGACCCTGGACAATGAAATATATATTTTCACAGCTCCATCTTTCAACCGTAAGTTTTCCTAAAGGTTTGAATATGTGAATGTGTGCGCACTCGTATGTATAAGGATCTTTAATGTGGTTTGGCACTGAGCCTATCCTGCTCTCTGCCTTTGGACGTCATCCCAATCCGACCGGAAAAGATCACACTCTCAGGCCGCTGACACCACTGTCTTTATCCTTCTCCTTTTCCCGCTGCGTCTTTCAGCGCTCATCCCCTCCCTCCCTCCCGCCCTGTATACTTCCTGTTATCTCCACTGATGTCTCTAACAGACATCAGGACAGGCAAACGTCAGTGTAATGTAGCCGCGCTTTCCGCTACACTTGACTGGATTAACACATGTACTGGCCTCACAGACTCCACTCCACTCACATAAATTACTAGCAGCTAAAAATGTAAGGAATTTCCCAAATTGGATAGCGATTACTCCATTTTACTGTGATTCTCATTATTAAATGTTCTTCGCCAACATCATTTTAAACATGATTTAGGTGAAATTGCTATGATTATTGTTTATTGTCTCTTGTGTATATCCCTTCTCAATTGCAGCAGAGGGCAGGGAGCCTGTTACTGAGTCAAGTATTATAGTGAGCAAAGCAGTGGAACTCACGATTGCTGAAGTCACACTCAAACCAGCTGGTCAGTCTTGCTAATCCCAGATAGATTGCTTCTTGTGATGCAACATAAATTAAAGATGTAATAGCTGTACATCTGCATGTTTTGTGGTTTGCTCCGTAGTGGTGGGAGTGAAACTCAATGTCTCCTTCTGGATGAGCATTTTCATGAATGCTACACTGAAGCTGAATGTAAGTTGTGTTAATAAGTTGTATTTGTATTTGTTACACTGTCTTTGACACAGTTATATATTGGTGTACAAAAGTAATTTTGTTGTCTGGCTCACAATTTTATCTTTTTAGTGCAAGGATGAGATTTGTGGCTGTCTGAAGAATGACAAGGTACAGCAATGCAGTTTATTTAATCTAATCTGAGAACATTTTGTTTATTATCTGAGATGTTTTTTCATTACCATGGCTGAGCAGACGGCCTTGATTAGAAATATGATGTTACCTTACAGGAGAAAAAAAATATTATGATTACAAATTGCCTGCAATATAATAATTTAGTCAATCTTGATTAGTATCTCTTTTTAAAATACTGTAAGAAGATTTTCAATTTCCACATTTTTACAATGTTTTTATTGCATTTGTTCTTTTTACACTACAGCATGTAGACTGTGTCATCCTAGATGATGGGGGATTTCTTCTCATGTCCAACCACGATGAGTATATCACACTGGTGAGTTACGGCAACCATTTTCTTCACCTCATCACAACCCTATCATGTATGCTTTACTTATCTGCTTTCTCAAAAGTAATTAATAAATCATCAGCAATAAAACATAGGTTGTGACATAGTCAGATAGGTTTAATTCAAAGACTTTGCCAGCATTCATATTTCTTACTTTTCTCTACCTTTCTTCATACCTAGCTCCCCTTTGTCAGGGATCCATCAATCTCATATTGAGGTCAAATAAAGGGCCCATGACTCATCTAAGTAATGAGAATGGCCTGTTATCTGTGAGCTGTTTGAATGTTCCTGTAGGACAGCAGTACATCCATGTCTCCAGTAAAGTAAAGCACCTTCGACTGGAGGAGGATCAAAGGGAAGGTTCTGATGGATTTTTGTCAGGCATGGAAGCTGTAGTGAAGTGTGTCCCCTGTGTATGCAAGACGTCAGCTCTGCTGTGTTAACTCCACTCTTTCAGGCTGCTGTGCCCCTGTGTGTCAGTGGTAGGACATACAGTCGGTCTGGAAACTTTACACGTCAGTCAAGACAGGACATCTGCTGTCTTTGATCCTTTTTACAATCAGAATGTCTGGCATACAGTTTATGGTCATCGAGCATTCAAATACGCACCCTCCCGTCTCTTTTTGTACATCTTGTGATACATTTGGTGTCCGTTGGGAACATGCAGAAGTTTTTTTTATATATTGTCACTATAGTTCTATGCTCAGTTAGTCCTTTTATCAGAAATTGTAAACACAACCATCATCCAGCAGGTGGAAAAGTGGCCTGTTCTCACTGTAATCATAAGAGTATACATGTGCAACCTTTATTCAATGTTACACAGACCTCACCTTTTAACTGGCCTCTTGGTTTAGCGATCAAAGTCTCGTCACAAAACCTGCTGTGACACCGACAGCAACATAACATTAAAACAGGAGACACTGGAGGACACATCCACCCTGCACCTATCCAGACTACTTGAGTATAGGGTGAAAGAGCATGCCAGTAGCAGCAAAAGGGAAAAGTGAAAGATTGACAGCTGCCACAGAACAGTTGAATGTGCTCATCGTGAGTGGCTAAGCAAGTAAATGCAAATGCTCAGTGCACCGACTATAAAGCCCGGTCAGAGGGGATGGTACACAGCTGTCTGTTTTGTTTGGACAAGCAGAGTCTTACACACTTTTTATTGACTGCTGTTTGTTTTGTTTATATTTTTGTGTGTACTCATGTGAACGCGTCTAGATAGGTCAGTTCTTTGGCGAAGTGGATCCTGTGCTGATGATCAACCTGGTCAACACCTCCCTGTACTCCTTCAATAAGACGTATGACTACCAATCTGTCTGTGACCCAGAGAAAGACAGCAAGGCTGCAGCAGGACCCCGCTCCGTCTATGTGGTTAGAAACTCGCTTGGCTGCCACTTTGACTCTCATTTCATTATCATTTACACATTTATGCATTTACAATAAGTGTTTGTTCTACAAGCTGGTAAGGGAAAACCTACATTGATTATAATATTCCCATAGTTTGAAATATTGATTGTATATTACATTTGTTTTCTTTTTTCATTTCTAGGTTCGCAATAGTAATATAATAACGTATAATTGAAAGAAATCATCATTCTCGACTAACTTTCTTTTTTTTGTCTTTCTCATGTCTCTCCAATTTATTTTGGAATTGATTATCCATGACTTGATTTCCCTTTGTCTTTCCAGCCTACCATTGCAGACATGCTCAGTATTGGCTGGTGGGCCTCCAGTGCTGCCTGGTGAGTGTACAGGTTGTGTGTTTGGGTTTCTTTGTTTTGTTTTCCTCCAATGGCTGTGTTTATTTGCTTGAGAGTGGGAGTTGATTTGTACTTTAGGGTAGGAGTCGTACGGGAGTTGGCTTGTATGTTATTGAGGGATGCAGCTGGCTGGATCAGTGTAGGACAAGTTACACAACATTATACTGCATCGCTATCTGTATGACTGTCCAACTGGAATATAAACAGCTTTTATAAAAAAAGACTGATACTTCTCTTGACATTTACATCACTCGTGGCTCTAGCCTTAAACAGATGTGTGGCTGTTATTAAAAGTGTTTTGTTGTTCAATATATATATATATATATATATATAAGATGGGACATTGACGAATCCTTGTGACTCTTTTTTCTTCTTCTTTCTCTGTCTAGGTCGATACTCCAGCAGCTCTTCTTTGCTCTCATGTTCCCCAACCTTCTAGAGGCAGGTGAGCAGCAAAAAGTTGTGATTCTGTAAAATGTAACCGCCAGTGTTTGATATATTTCAATCTCACCGCTCTCACAATAATCTTTTCCAGCATTATTCTTTATTACACCTGTCTCTTATTTCCAGCGGAGTCAGCAGATGACGAAATACCAGATGCCATGTTTAAGGAAAGCTGCATCACAGAGCAGACTCAGTACTTCTTTGACAATAATGGAAGTTCCTACTCCGGTGTCCTGGACTGTGGAAACTGTTCCAGGTATGTGGGGGTTTTGTCATATGTGTACAAATCTGCATGTGCTCCCTTTTCAGTGACTCTCTCGACTCTACTGTAAACGGGTTGCGTCATTTCAGATTTTCCACCTCTAACTCTATCTTCTTCCTGGACATCCTTCTGTTTATTGGTCTGCAGGGATGGGTCCAGAATAGTGTTAGTTTCCTGGCCTCTTTCTGTTTTCCAGCCTGATTTCAGGCAGCTGTTTTCGGATGAGTTCGGTACATTACCTTGATCTGTCAGTGACCGGAATTGTAGAGGGAAGCACAAAAGCTCTTTTATCTGTTTTTCTTCCTTCACTCTCTGGCTATACTTCAAACTCACTAATACACACATTCACGGACCACTGCACATCCACTTTGCTCTAACCTCCTTTTGTGTCAGTATGAGCTGTCGGAGGGGGTTAAATATGGCTGTAATTACTGGATGTTATAAGTCCCACGTGTCTGGAGCTTTATCCCCCAATGTTAACGACTGTAGACACAGAAACTTTCAGGACTACCATAAAAAGCCTATCCCATGAGGAGAGAAGATGCACATCTGCACAAATACCTGTGTGTATGCAATGTAATACTGTAAACTATATATGCTAATTCAATATATTTGTATGAATACTGTATACACTGTTTACCAGTATCTACGTGTTGCCATGTGTGCTTTCTAGGATGTATCGTGCCGAGAAACTGCCAAACACCAACCTAGTGTTTCTGATCACCGATGCCAAGGCAACATGTTTGTCATGTGACCCCAGGCCACTACGGCAGGCTGAACAGCCCTGTATCCTTTCACTCAGCTCGTAAAAATCGAACATCCTTTTTACTTTCCATCCATCCCCCTGATGACAGGCGGGGGCTTTAAACTCTCAATACAAGGACACACTCCTAAGGAGTTTGCAGTAGGTCTCCCCTGAATGTTCACGGGTGAACAGTAAACCAGATGCACGGCATATGAAAGCCTGTCTCATGTTACTCCCAGAATTTTAGTTTAGTTTTTTTTTTTCATCTGCACTGCATCATGACGAAATAAGGTTAGGAGCAAGAGTGTTTGTGTGTATGTACAATATGAGTGTGTATGTGTGTATATATATATATATCCTGCAGCTTCCTACTGATGTAACATTCCAGATGTTATCTTCAGAGGTCACCACCATGGGGTCAACAAGGGCCTCCAGTTGCTAATAAGGACGCCACTCAACACATACAAACACTGGCACTCATACGAAACACACATGCTGCTATAGTACACTATCTATCTATATATATATATATATATATATATATATATATATGTATGTATTTGTCTGCACGTGCATGGGTATGTATATGTAGAGAGAGAGAGTACAGACATTACAATCTGCTTGACCACATAGTGTATCATGTATAATTATTTCAAGGGCTGCCTTTCTGAGTTATTTTATTTGAATCTCTCATGGAAGAGTAGGAACAACATAAGGCATTTCAGCAGGCAAATTAAGAGTCAGCACATCATTTAATAGTTGCTCTTTAAATTGTTAAATGTGCACTGCTGATGGTAAATGTTATTTTCCTGAGTGTCTGTTCAGCTGAAGGGCCAGATCCATGCGAGCTGGCTCAGAATCCTAGATACCGCAAAGGGCCGGACGTATGTTTCGACAACAATGAAGACGTAAGACACAACCACAAATATGCTTCCGTGCAGTAAACATTGCTGGAAAAAGTTATATGAGTGAGGCTTCACAGTTGGCCTATGTCACTTCTGTTTGGTTTTTATCAGCATTCTGCAGAGATTTAAAGCACTGCTTAATTTTTTACTCTTAATTAATTTTTTACTCTTAATTAATTTTTTACTCTAATTTATTCATTCAGTTAAAACATTTTTAGACATGTATTTAATTTGTATTTCATGAATTTTGTATGCAATTGCCACTCAATTGTTTCATTTATTTTTTATGATCTTTTCAGTCATCATAAATCATTCATTTTTTTGTGATTCTGCATTCCAATGGCCGCTGCCCCTTGTCTGGTAGGATGAGCCCTTGTGCCCAATCAGCAGAGGTTCTACATTGAGCCCCACACCTCTCTTGTTGTTTCTGGTGCTGAGTTCAGGGTCAGTGTCCTTACACAGCTTCATGCAGACGTATTAACCACTATGAGTTTTAGAGCTAACGCCCGGTTGGTTGGTTGGTTGATTGGTTTGTCAATATGCTCATTTCCGACCAAATTAATGCATATTGCTGTGGGTTGATTATGCCAGGCTACAAGGCAGAGTTCACAGTCTACTGTAGCCAATTTGGTTAATCGAGACATAACATACAGATTTATTTATTTTTCCACATCAACGATTTGATTGGTTGAAGTGTTGGTAGGATTTCAGTTGACCAACATTTATATGGGTTTAAAACAGCCCTCATGATTTTGACCTTTTCTGGGCTATCACAATGTGCTGGGCAAAGACAAATCAGGTCCACAACAATTAAGTACATAACACACTGGTAAAAAAAAAAAAAAAACAGATGGTATTTATTTCTTAGTTGCATGCCTACCTCCCTAACTCTTCCTTTGGCATCTTTTTTTTTAATTTATTTTTCACCCCAACAGATGGAGAACAGATTGAATCTTGGCAGTAAAAAGTGTTTAATCAATTTGTTATAATAGCATCGTACCACGATTTTTATTTAGCATTGCTAAATTATTTGTCCACCAAATATGTAAGCACATTTGGATGTATTTTCTCTTGAAGTATTTTAGGGGTTTAATAGTCAAACATGATACAGTAACAAATGCTACTTTGTGAACTGAGCCTTTCATTGTCTTCTGAAGGTGTAGATCACACACATAATGGGCCACTAATGAATGTGCCTTCGTGTTTGTATTATGGAGAATCTGTGCTGGGAAGCAAAATAAAAGGGGCGGAATGACTGAGGAAGTCAATGAACAGAGTAAAAGTAGGCCGCATCCCTTTTCATTTTTCTATCTGTCCCATTACTTTTGGCTCAGCTCCTTATAGAAAGACAGTTTGTTTCTAGGCCAGTCCATTTTGTCACTGGAGTAAACAGAGGAAGCTCCACGTGGCTTTCCTGCCCTTTGAATACAGAAGACTCCCACCTCTTTCTCCGAGGCCTTTGGCATGCGCGGATATCCTGAGTACTCGCATCAAATAAAAAAAACGCCACACACTGTCATAGGCAGGGCCATGCACATACACACACGTGCACATAAAGCAGAATGAGGTCCGAACGCCTCTATAACTGCAGCAGTGAAAAGTTAATTTGAGGAAACACACTTTTTTTGCTAAGAGATAGATAAGAAGATTGATACCTCACTGGTTGATTTAAAGCCACCACCGGCAGCCAGTCAGTTCAAAAGAAAGAGAGATATCAATCTTTTCATATAATTATCTAAGTGAATGAGCATGACTCCCAAAATATTGAACTGTGCCTTTAATATGACAGGTAGACGTGGGAATATGATAGAGTGCAACAGAGTAGGATTGTAATATGATAGAGATCCATAGGATTAGATGCAGTACAATCATGAACTTCTCATTATTGTTAGTAGAAAACGTAGTGATGTTGGTAGTTTTAGTGGATCTACCAGATACAGGAGAAGATGGTGTATCTAATTGATTAACAATTAATTTGTCCAACAGGAAGATGATTCTGACTGTGGAGGAGGGACCTGCCTAAGCCTGCGTCTTTGGCCGATGCTTGGGCTCCAACTACTGCTGCTGTGGCTCATCACATCTTTACAGAACTCATGACCCCTACACAGACACACACACTTATACACTCACACACTGATCATCTCATCCCATAAGAGGCCAGAAGACACTTCAGTTTTGCCATCTAGGATGTATGCAGAATATTTGCAAAAAGACATTTTCTTTTCTGACAACAGTATCAGCATTTCCATTGTCCAATGCCAAAGGGTACGCATACATTTCCTCCTTGTCATTTTCAAAAATAGAGACACGTTTACTGTGCTCGGCTGCACTCATTTCCATGAAATACTCCTTCATACCCTCCAATGGTGCAAGAGTAAGAGCTAACCAAACCCTTTAATTCTGCCTCATTTGTTTCTCTGATTTATTTAGCAGAGGTTGAAGAGTCCCACTATGCCAACTAAATATCATTCAACGTTTGTGTAGCTGTCGACATTGTTTGTTGCCTGTTATAATTGCGTATGAATCATAATGCTGCAATTATTTATTAATTTTGGCAACCAGTGCAACGAAGAAAAATATCCCATTTGTTTGAGTGTTTTTTAAATGTATGGTACCTATTTTTTTTAAACTCAAAATCAACTAGCATTTTTGTGACTAGTTAGGTGTTGTATTGTAGCAGCATGTGCTCAGTACAGAGCTAAAGACAACACCAGTACTCTGACACCAAAGCTCCACACAGACCTACTACAGAGAATCTTCAGGCTAGTTTATTTTAAGAGATTCCTCAGACGTGGATGTGCATCAGTATTTAAGTTACAACGTTAGCTAAATTAGGGTGACCAGATTTGAGTTTGTGAAAAAGAGGACACTTCGTTCCGGTGGGGGGGTGGAGGAGGAGAGAGAGGAGGAGAGAGAGGAGGAGGCCACTTCGTCGCGGGGGGGTAGCAGTAGTGTGTAGCATGCCGTGAACTTAGATTTGAGATCGGTCGACCAATGACAGTTCTCTCTACAGTCAGAGCTTGCGCAAGAAGGTGGAACGTGAGGGAGATACCATTTCCAAAACTTGTAAGGGGGTAATAACTATTTTCCCCGACGTAGCAAAATCTCGGACGTTTTTGGAATCCCTGCCGGACGCTTTTTTTAGGTCTCGAAAAGAGGACATGTCCGGGAAAAAGAGGACGTCTGGTCACCCTAGCTAAATAGATAGATAGAGCCGAAAGCTTGCTGAACAGTAAGTGAAATCATGTGCATTTAAATGTTAGCATATTACAATTTCAAATATGTTTGTATTTGATCTGACCAGCTTTGGTTGTCTTCAATTTGATGCATCAGATTCCCAGTGCCTACATAGTAGCTCAAACAGTCTGTTATCTAAAAGAAACGGTGGACCAGAGTTGTATTCTTACCATGTATGCTTCTTTGCAGAGAAGTTAGCCCTTGCAGTAATTTGTTGTGAAGTGGGCCAAATCTGCTGCAGTTATTCTAATTGATGTGGCTCAGGCAGTGGTAGAAACAACTTGATTTTGGGAAAATATAATTTCCCTCCTCGGTCAAAACAAACCTAAACCAGACTTGAGCTTTGTTTTTCTTCACCTCTCTTTATTAGTCCTGTTTCTGTTCCCTTTCTGGATCACCAGACTCAGGAGCCAAGATGACTTGTGAATGAGATCAGCATATCAAAATGACTGTTTCATTGTTTTCTTCTCCTTGCTGTACTCCGTATGCTTGTTTCCTCTTTATTTTGCTCTTTAAGTGCTGTGAAGCAAACACTGAATGCTCAGTGTCTTAATGCTGCAATGTCATGGGATGAGCTTGTTCTGTGTTTGAACGCTGTCTATGCCTATGATCAGCATCTGGGCCTGTTGGAGAGAACTTTGAGAATACACTACTACCAGTGGTAATTTTGCATTGCCTTACATTACCACAAGTCATAAAGGTCACACTTTAGTGTTTGTTTTCCTTGTTTAGCTATTTAAACAAAGTTGAGTTCTCTCCACCACGCCTTCATGGTGACCTTGTTGAGTGTTCAGGTTATGCCTGTCTATCAAAGTCGCGTGTTGACTTGTGTTTTAACCAGGGGGGTCCCGTGTCTATGTGCAGGCATGTGCGTGTCCCTCCGATATCTGATTGTGCTTTATTACTGCACACAAATTACTCTTTTGTGGAACTTGATTAGCCTGAATACATTTTGTATACATTTGTACACTAATACTATTTACTGTATAAAAGAGAAAATGAAAGAAAAGAAAAAGTGTTTATAATATGGTGTTGATTATTGTGCAAATATATATTCACAATAAAAGTGTTGTATTGTTATGACCTGAGGTGCTCATTTTTTTTAGGAGATATAGACATCTGCTAAAACATCAGTTTCACTGTGTTTGGGTATGAAGTACACGTTGGTGATTGTTACTTTGTCACATAGCCTTGACCATTTTAATTATTTCTTCACTGACTAATAATATCAGATAATTTGGGAAATTAGGATTAAAGGGTTATTTAACACCACTACCCTCTGTCTTCTACATGGCCACACGTAGCATCACTGATGGTGAGGATTTGTGGTTTGATGTGCTCTGTTGCACGTGTAACTATGCCCAACAAACACACTTCTACATTGCTGCAGGAAGGTGAGAAGTTAAAACAATTACTGGATGCAAAAACACTTCGTTTTTAAGTTACCGTTAATGTGAAACTGTTGATTTTCAACCAGCTGTGTATCACTACAATGCAGGTATGCAAATGAATGACGTTCAATCTTCCACAAAACTGCTTTTAACTTGTAATATAATGATAATCCACGTTCCTATGTATTTTCAACATAAAAAAATATAAGTGCATAGTACATACACATATTGTACAGTAGAAATTTCCCATCCTGGAGAATACCTATTCCCTCTTTTTTTTTTTTATCTATGAATTACTTATTTTATGTTTGCTGAGTTCTTCATCCTCCACACTGAAATACAAACTGCTCCGAACACACACATGCATTTTCACACCAATAGCAGATTGAGAAGGACAACAGAAGCTCCCTCCAAATGAAGAGCTTCACTGTATGTGTTTCCAATTCGGTGATGCCTCTGGCAACATTGACACAGACAGTTTAGCCATCACCTGAGCAGCAGCAGAAAGCCAGATGTGCATTACGAGCGCTTTACTTGACGGTATTTGTGTTTTTCTGATGGTAATCTAAAAATCAATACAGCCACGGTTTTAGGTGGAGAATAAAAAAGACGTTTGTTTTTCTTGTTGATGTGTTGGACTGGGAGGTCTTTGTATGTGTGCTATATAGCGATATGTAGAAGGGAGGTTGTAACAGGATACTCTTGTAAAAGGGGGACGAGGTCGTACCCTTTAACATGCCTGACTTAAGAAGTTACAGACGCAGGAAAAGCAGGGACAAGATCTTCAAAAGCTAAAAAATCAAGAAAAGACATCAATGGATGTTTTTCTACAACTTGTGTCTGACTTTTGTGGTTCTATTAATCAATTTAATTGTGACAATTTACCAACTTCATTGCTGACATATGGAACTAAAGTGGCTTAACTGAGTCAATTCAGCACATGCAACAACTTCAACTTGTTTTCCTTTGCTAGGTGGTTGACAGTCCAATGTGAATGGAGTCGTGGTAAGAAAGCAAGAGGGGATGTAATGCAATAAAGCTTGCAGGCCAGGATCACACGATGGATTCACGGTCCAAACACGAAACAAGTCCATATTTTTACCATGGTTTTCAAACTTTGAAAAGAAAATGAAGTTGGACATTATCAGTCTGTTAAACATTTTATTTTCTTATTTAACTTTGGCCTTCCATACTTGCAAGAAAGGAAATATGTGCACAAGATGATTACAATGGATATTTTTGGTTCACCCTGGTTTTTGCATCCAATTGAATGTTTTAGATAACTCTTAAATTAAGGATTTGTTTAAAACTTGTGTGATAGTAAAACTCAATTCTGAGTGGTTCTTTCCAATTAAGATGTTGATGCAGGTCTTCTGGTGTTGTTGTGATATCAAACAGAACAATGATGCATACAATAGAGTGTGTTAATTTGAGTGACGGGCATTTTTTTCTTTTGTTTTAACCTCATTACCAAATACTGTACTATATTTCAAGCACAGTTTAGATGTTATATTCTGCCAATCAGCCTTTCTATTTAACTTCTGGCCAACTAGTATATTTCTGCAGAACACTATTAAAGTTGGGTTCCTCAAGATAGTACATTTCATCTAATCTCAAACCTTCAAAGCAGGAACTGTATACGTAAAAGTCAGAATGTCTTTTTGAGTTTGTTCCACTAATTGCAGAAAGTGACGCATGAGATTAATCCTGCATCAACATAACCCGTGACTGGATCTCCAAGGATCAGCAAGTTTTAGTGAACCCCTCTAAAGTTCATTTGACAGTAATTGAACATCCCTTTGCGTAGGGTTTTCCTAGTAAATACTTGATTGTACCATTAGGCTTATATTTAGCCCCAACACTCTCAGCAGCCTCTGGGTCATGACACCCAAAGGGCAATCAACTCAGAACACACTTCCCTCAATCTGGTAACTTTAATGTGGTTTACTTTAGCTGTAAGATTTTTAATTGACAAAAAAATGTTTTCCGAAAAAGTGTGCACTTCCTGTAAGCAGCAACATAGAGGTCACAGTTTTCCATCACCATAAAACCCAGCAGGGCAAGGGCATCAGGGTCACAGAGGTTCTGTACATCCAGTAAAAAAACTAAACCATTTCCTTACTGTGCAGGGAAGTCTTCCAGTATTGTCGGTGACTGCTTTCTGACTGACGGACTACTGTGTGTTTTCCTGTAGGACACACACTTCTTCTACCCCGACTGGGATTAAACAGTATGTGTAGTAGTATCTTTATAGTTTTGCTAACCATTATGGAACTCTAAATGTATTTCATTTGTCGCAAAAGGAAAATACAGAACCCGTCAAATTAATTCTTAATCACAATCAAGGATCCTAAATAGGCCTCCGATTTTTTCCTTTGATGGTAAAAATGTTTGCCACATATTCTTACAACCCCCCACTCAATCTGGCAACAACACAAGCCAACAAAAACCTTAAAATATATTTGCAAAATGGGGGAAGGGAGAAAGATTTGTGTTAGACAAACTGAGCGTTGGAAAGAGCACCATACACCCACTTGGCATAGATTATCAGGAAATGCCAAAGGCTTTTCTAAGGCCATAAAAATGACCACACACTTGTCTGTCGGTTTTTCTCTCTCCTCTTCGCTCAGGTTGTAAGCATGTTGTGTGTGCGTCGGAGTGTGTGTGCTCAGTGTGATTGGCAAGCGTAACACTGGAAAACTCTGTCCAGGTGAACAGTCTCAACGGGACACATTCCATTCCAGCCCAGATTGGGGATGATTTGTGGATTTTCTCTGTGTTTAGAGTGGGGCCTAACATACATTAACTGGTAACATGAGGTGTTAGATTTGTGGGGGGCACGCACATTCACCAAGGTTAAAGAGTATGTCATTCTCTTTATGGGATCAGGTATTTTGTTTTTTGTGTGAATATGTAGTACAGTTCTTACAACTGAGTCACTGTTTTGTTTGTATCGTGCACACACACACGAGGACGCACATGCAGCAATTGTTTACACCACATTCTAGTCAAAATAATCATTAGACCTGACACCAACATTTGTCAACTACTAAACACAACATATGCTGATTGAAATGTCATTTGCAAGTATTTGGTCATAAACCAAAGTATAGGAACATTTTAAACTTTGACCTGATGATGATGGTATGAAAAATGAGGATCCCTGAAGTTATTGAGAATCATCCTCTGGGAATATTGAATGTTGCAATTTTGTCCCAGATATTTCGCATCAAATATTCATCAATTTAAATTGCTTGCTCAAAAGATAAATGTGTTCTGGAGTAAGGCATTTACCAGTCAAAAGGACTTTTGACAACCTGCACTCAAATGTTGCTCTTAAAGGCCCTTATTACAGACGTAGCGAGGCCTATTCGAAGAATATGTGCTTGTCAATCATCTGTAAAGCAAACAACAGAGAGAGAGAGAGCGGAGTAAAAAAGGTCCTCTCGTTGTGGTTGTGGACGTATTGAGTGTCGTGTCACTGGCATCTACTAAGAGTGAGTGGAGTACTGGCTCCTTAAGACCCCACAGAACATGTCTGTGTGTTTTCCTGCTTCAAGTTACCTGCATGCATGTCTGGAGATTCACTCAGGTTGGCTCTGAAGACCCAGGCTGCACATTGTTCCGCTTGCCCAACGCTATGTCCGCCATCAACAGGTTAATCACACGTATGAGGTCTGACACACAGACACATGTTGGATGAAATGTACCTGCTGCCCCGGAGCAGCTTTTTTCCTCCTCTGTTCTTTAACTTTACCTACCACCCTCCCTCCCCTGTGTCTCTTCAGTTCTACGTGAGTCATGCGGGGGTAAATTAGCAGTAAGCAGCAGACAAGACAAGCTGACTGTTAGCAGATGTGTAAAAAATGAGGAAACATAGGTTTACGCACTATTTTAAGATCTGCTCTCCCCTTCCCCTTCAGGCCGTGTTTAGTTGTAATTTGTGCTCTTGCGTTATTCTTTTGTAGTCATACATGCGTGGAATTTATTTTTCAAGTGTCACTTAAGCCAAATTCCAGATTTTGGATAGTCTCTTTGCGAGCAAGGGAAATGTTTAAACACGTTACTGTATTAAACACCTTCGGTGATCAAACTGGCTTTTATGGAGTAAAATTCTGATCAAATTTCAAGCTCTAATGAAATCAGGAAAGCATGGTATCAACATGGTATCCAGCATGATGGTTTTTAAAATGAACATTTGTATCTGAAACCAAGACAATAGCACAAAATAGTCCTTCCTTTACAATATAGCTTGTGTATGTAAACATGACCCATTTGTGTGTATTTTCCAGTGTTGTGCACGTTTGAGTGACTAACAAATACCGTCAAAGAGCCAGCACAATAGAGTGTGTGTTGGATGTGGATGTGTTCGCGCGACACACTTCATGTGTACCATGCTAAAGGATGTGTGTCATTTAAACAGTTATGTTATGGCTTGTGTGGATATACAAACTCACCAGAGCATTTTGTTGATATATTGTTCTAAGGTTCTGCCTTAAACGTTCACATCAACACCCATAAACACAGGAGGAGGTAAAGACAACGGGCTGAATAAGGACTCTGTGAACGGGACTGTTGAGTTTAAATGGTTAGTGTGTCTTAAGAGTCATATGGCTCAACATAAGAATTATCTTGTGAATTTGAAAAGCTGCTGACTAACTGCAGACTCACAATTATTTTTTGTCATTTTTCCTTACAAAAGGTTCATTTTTCCTTACAAAAGGTTCCCCCCCCCCCCCCCCCCCAAAAGACATGCTATGTCCAAGACACATCTGCAGACATGAAAACGTAGTTCAATGTTGAATGATTCAGCATATCATGACTCATTAGTAAGACTTTGCAATCTACTTTCTTTGGAAAGTTACAGCAATGACAAAAGCAGGTGTTCTCTGTTAGTGAAGAAAAATCAATGGCATATAGAGTGTGACTCCTGTTGAAATCATCTGATCAGCTTCATCTATTTTTGGGGATGTGTCGGTGACTCAGTCTGCTAATGTGCATTATGATGATTAAACTGTGTTAAACTCCAGTTTTGTATTACTATCTGCGGCGCACTCTCCAGACTTTTTTTTTCCACTGTCGTGATCTGAAATATCAAATCAAAATGTGACTTAAAGGCAGATCACAGAGCTGAATGGGGAAAAAGAGGTCTGGTTTTACACAAGTTTTATCCGAGAAGCTGCTATATTGTTTAGCTGTTGTGGACAGATAGTGCTTGCGCGTAGTTTATTTGTGTTACCCGTAACTGTCAGCAGATCTCAATTACGAGCAGTGACTACAATCGCATGCACTGACAACAGGAAGTGTGTGTTTGTTTAAAGGAGGATCTTTTGACAGAGTATCTGTGTTTATAGCATCTAGGCCCACCACTGTCATCCTAAAACCAACATGTGCGCGCACGCGCACACACACACACACACACACACACACACACACACACACACACACACACACACACACACACAACCCATACATGTCTTTAGTTTCTCATTAGAGTGAAATACCTTAGCCACCTCTGCTCTGCACTTCCTCACTTCCTCAATCTGGGTCCCGTTCCATTTCCCTTATCTCTCTCATGTCTCTCTCAAACTATCACACTGTGTCTGTCCCCTATCTCTTCCATCCCACTCCATCTTTTTTACGTACGGTCGTATGGCTGTAATCTGGAAGGGAGGCTGGAACGATTAGAGGTCACACCGAGGTCCAACTAACTTGCTGCAGATGAAAACACATGGATGCATACACACACGTGTACAGATATATCACAGTATACAATGCATGACTCACACCATGCACACAAAAACTTCCAAACAAATCTGCAGGAAGTCTATTAATACTCCCCACACTTCACAAATATGCACACAGACAGCCCAGCCTTCAGCACACTGTCTGTATTGTGCCTTCCTGCTACAGTCCATCCATTTTACTCGCATTGCTCTTCATCTACGCTATCTCGGAATCAACTTCTTCCTTCCCCATATCATCTCCATCTCCCACTGAACTTCCTCCCTCCATTACTAGCTGCATGAAGATATGAAATTTCTGGCAATAATCAGCCACAGATGTGAGAAGTCTTGAATGGTGACGGTGCTCATATGAGCGAGCAGTGGGCTACCGGGTCTCTCTAATTTCCATCTTCTAGAAGCTGTGGCTCTCAGACGCACTGAAAACACCCACTGGATTTTTGCTAGGAGAGTCAGTAATGAGATTGTGGTGATGGGGGCTCAAACTAGCTCAATCTGCTGCTCGTTATGTGTGAGCATGCGTGTTTGTGAATGTGACCGAAGAAAGAGTCTGAACGCATGATTGCATGCAAGAGACAGCGTGTGTGGTTGCATTGCATGTGTTTGTGCGTAACTGAAGGTAGGGAGACAGTGAGAGAAAAGAGACTTGTGCTCTGCTCCAGTGAAAGCATCTGACTCATGCTGATGTTTATTATTGCGAATGACTCTGTGGTCCTCTCAGGAAGCCGCAGGAGCATTACTCATTGAACCAGAGAGGGGATAGAGATGGAGTCCTTCTTCCCCTACATATTAATCCATCTATTCCTCTGTTCAAAGAAAATACCGGGAATCCCCACAATGCTGTAACTCTCAATCGGCAGCAGGATAACTAATGTGATTTCTATTTACTGTGTACCCATCAGACTGTCACTGGAGGACAGGAGCGCTGCTCTGTGATTGCGGCATCAGAGATGTTTGGAGAAAACGCTGAGGCCCGCTAAGTGTCACATCTCCTATCTCGTGCTGTCATCGCTGGAAATAGAGATGACACTTAGGAGATGGATTGGGATGTCTTGTCCTCATCCAGCCCCCACCAGTAACTTCACTTCTTATCTGACAGAGAGGGGAAGGAGTAAAGTAGCATAAACAACCCCCCCTCCCTTTTTTTTTTTTTTTTTACATCTCCATCGAATTTCCCAGTGTTGACAAGTGCCTGCCAATACCTGTGTTATTGAGCTGTGCTGCTGTGCTGCTTGGTGATCTGGAGAGGTACAAGACAATGATTGAGTGATATTCTGCTATCTGACAGAAAAGGATGAACCTGTTGAATAAATACAACTATTATTATATTATTCCTATTTTTCCACAGGGATTTATAGTGTGCCTCACAATTACCCTATATTTTCTGATAAAGGAGGTCTTGGTTATTGGGCAATTTGGTCAGCACATACTGGTAAATCAATAGCCTAATGGCATATAAATACAGACCGTATTTCAAATATCTGCACTGATAAGGATGGAGAGACAGGAAGGAAAATTGGCACGTGTCACTGTTACTGAAGCTTTGGCAATATGTGACATTCAGGCCAATGAAGAACACTTAATTGAAAAGGGAAAGAGAGAAAGAAGGGGTGAAAGAGATAAAGTCATACACACGCACGGGGAGGGAGGGAGGGAGGGGGGCGAGGAACTACTTAGAAAGGAGACGCATCATCTGTGCAGTGGTGGAAGCAACATCTCCTCGTTGCAGTCCGACAGCACAGCAAGCAGCATTCTCCCATTCGTGTCTGAAACTGTCGTTCTGTGACGCGGCGATGTGGATTTACAAGCTCATTTTCGGACTCTTCGTCATTTCTTGTTCTGGTAAGTTTGGATAAAAACATTTTTCTCCATATCGTCTTCCACTGGGCTGGAGCTGGTGTCACAACGCGATGGTCTGCGCGTCGTGCGGAACAGACTGTTAAACATGAGTTAAGAGAGGCTTTATTAGTCTAAATAATGTATAATGTTCCTAGTATCCCTTACTCTTTAGAATGCATGGGGCAGTGCTTTGTTAACTGATGTTTCTATTAGTTATGTGTCCGATCTCATTCTAGCAAGAAAGTACAGTTTAAGTGGTTCTTAGTGATCATGTAAACATTTCTTAATTAAATTGGCCGTTCCTAGAAGAAATAGGAACACGATGCGTTTGTCTGTACGATCTTGCAGTGGCTTTTTAATCTCAACTCATGCTGTCTTGTAGTCGCTCCATGCCAGAGCGCATTACATCGTATGGACGCAAATACTGAATGGATCACGAAACGGGAGACATAAACTCTCTGATAAAGGAACAGATGCAGCCCACTGTCCCACTATTGCTGCTTCGGGCATCCTGTAGCTCCAACAGTGCGAGGTGTTGCGGCTCATTACTCGCTGAACACAAGTTGAGGACCGGACATACACCGTCCTCTGCGCTCCTTATGTTGCTCACCACATCCACGAACACCCAAATACGCCTACTGAAATATGAAGCACCCGCTCTGATGTGTGTGCTGTTTACATGATAGGCTCTGCGCGCGCGCGTCCAAGAATCGACACATGTGCCAGGCACCTTTCCACCAGAAACACCACGTGATCAAGTTTGTTTCCTGTGTTGGGAATCGAGTGAAGTGCATCAGAGGGTGGAGATGGAGAAAGTTTAAACAAAATGTAAATCACTGGAACATTAACTGTCTCTCTGATATTGCAGAGATGCAGAGAACATGCTGCTTACAACTGAGGCAACATGCATTGATTCCCCTCTCTCTCTCTCTCTCTCTCTCTCTCTCTCTCTCTCTCTCTCTCTGTGTGCGAGCGTTCGTGCGCGTGTGTCAGCCTTAGTTTCAATGGGAGCAGTAATAAATGACAACGTATAATAATACATTCCTAATTAATAAGATTTAAAGCAGACTAATTCACAAAGTGTATGCTGTTGCACGTGTTCTCAGTCTAGTTGGGCTCATTAGCAGATTATCCACACTGCCTTGCAGACCACAAAGAGGGGTTTGCCAGTGTGTTTGTGTTTGTGTGCATGTAAATGTTTTATTTTATTTTAATTAATAACCTTAATAATGATAGACCTTGTTTATCGTACAAGAAAAATTAAATTCAATGTTTCTTATATGCCATACATAATAAAATACTACAGATCAAAAGTGAATTGGCAAACCATAATTATTGTCATCAGATAGGCCCTGTGGTTGCAGCCTTGCTGTAAATACTGCTAAATGGTCACGGACATGTTATGCAATTGTGTGTCAGAGGGCAAAAGAAATGCACTCCAGGACTACCAGAAGACTGATGGCATACGGCTGGTTGTTGTGTCTCCCGACTCCTCTCTCCTGACCAAAAGCAAGAAGCTGAGCATGGCAAAGTGTGCCAAAGCCTGCAGCCGCAACAGAAGACTTCCCTTCAGCTGCAGGTATGTTTGCATCAAGCTTTAAACTGCACGGTGTGTTTTTTGTAACGTGGTAAAGTAAGTGTCCCACACTGTGAATGAATGGCTGTCAATACACAGTGATGGACATTGTCTGTCTTGTTTAGCAGGCCTCCTAGCTGCTCGTCATTTTCATGGACACTTCACAAACCCCCCCTTCTTTATTCTTCCTTTCTTTTCCTCCTTATTCTCCAGAGCATTCCTCTATGATCATAACAACAGGAAATGCCAGTGGCTGTCGTTCGACAGTAACTCACCAGGAGCTCAGAGCCAACAGGACTTCAACTACCAACTGTATCAAAAGAAAGGTGCCCTCTACTGTTGCACATGTTTCTCTACCAGCTGACACGATAGTGGTGTTTGTGTGTCAACCCCTCTGTCACCATATATTTCCATTAAAAAACGTTTTGCAACATAGTCTCACTTCCAATCAGCAGAAGCACTTCTGTGTATTCCTTGATGATTTAATATATGAAGGAGATTTGTATAACTCTATAAATCTCTATTTTGAGAGTGATCATTTGTTTTGATGCCATCCCTTAAGAGCAAGTCAAGGAAGAGCCATTGTCCTGTTTATTGTGTGGCAGCACATTATGGTTCAATTTATGTCATTAAGTTTGTGTAAACGATGGAAACCCCATTCTCACTTGACTCTGACTTACCACAGAAGTGAACATGCAAGCTGTGTAGCCTATTTTACTGGATCCAAATGTTTTGCAGAAGATTATGAAAACAGATTCAGCTTTTGGCATTGTCCCGCCTTTGTTAAGCTCAGCGTTATAGCTGAACATCTCCTTCTGTCTGTTTTCTTCATCATCCATACTGTCTCTGTGTATACAACACTGTGTTCAGGTTGTTGGCTCATCCCACTTACTCGCTGTCTCTCTGCTGCTGTCTCTCCTCATCCGCTCTCTTTCAGACTATGTGAGGGAGTGCATTGTGGGTACAGGGGAGAGTTACAGGGGGCGGAGGTCGGTGACAGTGAGCGGGATCCTGTGCCAGGCCTGGGCCTCTCCTATTCCTCATGAACACAAGTAAGAATCTGATCTACTGTTCACCACAATGTCAAACAAAGTAGTGGTGAAGCCGCTTCTTATTGATTATTGATTGTTGTCTGTCTCGTCTCATGTCTAATGTATGCACCTTCCACCAAGAAAAAATCCTCGTCTGTGTAAACATTCCTGGCAATAAATGGTTTCTGATTCTGATTCTGATTCTGATTAAGGTTAGTGTCGGCCTGTTAGTGATACAATTAGCTAGTAGCTAGGGGCTAGTCGGTGTGTGTATATGAGTATGACATATTAGGGGTTGATTAGGCTCCTGGGAGCAGTCATTCATCAGAACTGACCTCATTGTAACACTTTACACAGTCACAGATCATTTCCTGCTGTGTCCCTACTGTTTATCTTGTGTATGTGTCTATTTTACTGGGGTTAGGATAATATCTAATATGCAGCCTTTGGTTAAACTTAAGGTACATCCCTCAGCCAAATTCACAGATAAAGCTATTTTTTTTTATATGCAGACATACTTTCTGATGCATGGATAGCTCCCAGCCAATTAAGTGGAGTTTAAAGACGAAAGATGAGGATGAGGCAATGCTTTCCATAGGAATAAGAAGGTTACATTAGTACTGATCTTCATAAATTGCTTGGTAAGCAACAAGATAACTGCATTTATCCTTTAAAACATGTTTAATCTATTTAATCTACTGTAGGTGTGGTGTATCTATGGGTTCTGAGACATGACACAAATTACATGCAATATCTTATCTTTTCCCATCACCAAAGACTGCAATATTTTGTGTGAAGGGCGGACAATGAAAATTACAGTACAATAAGGACACAGTTTATCACTTGCCAATATTAATTGAGAACCTTGGAAATGACACATACAGTACACCTCATCTTAGACCTTTATTTTCTTTGAACCACACTACCCCTTTCCTTCTCCACTCCCCTCTAGTTGTAAGTATTCAATGACTTTGAAAAGCTTTATAGTGAGATGTCACTGCAGCAGACGAATCAAAGAGGGCAGGGTGCATTTGTACCTCCAGTAAACCTGCTTTATCAGACTGTTGTTAATGTCTCTCTAGATCAGGTAATTAAACGCAAGCCCTTTGTATGTTTTAGCAGTTGTCTTACAGGCACGGGAAACTCTGACACACACACACACACAGAACAAATTGCATTTTTATTCATGAAAGGTTTCTCCTCTTTTTGGAGTCCCTAGAAAAGGCCCTCTCATTTCCGTACCTGTCATTACCCACTCCACTGAAAGACTAGTTCCGAACTTTATCTTTTCATCATTATGTGGAAAAACATTCAAAGACTACACAATGGCAATCATTGCAACTGGTGACTGCAGCCATGTGCTAGCCTGATGTAGAAGGTATGAGTCATTTGTCAGTGTGTTTACACTACATTCAGAACCAGCCTCATGGAAAACTAACATTGCTTCTACATATTAATGGGTTTTCTCTCAATAATACCATCATGTCATCGACGGTTTGACCCTTTCACGTTGCCGTCAATTACTTTTTTACACTTGTTAATTTGCACATGTTTACAGGCAGGTTTCAGCCATCACCGCTAGGCAGCAGCTCCCTCATAAATGAGCAGATGATTCGTCATTCTGTTCCAGATTAATATAAAGAGAACAGACAATATGACCTTGGGTGTTTTTCAAAAACAAGTTGCTCTGCATGCCAGCTGTATTTTTTGGCAACCAGTCTTGGTACACCTAACTGTTTGTGTAACTGCGGCTCTGCTCCTGACAGATTCATGTCTAGATCCAGGAAAAAGGACCTCAGAGAAAACTACTGTCGCAACCCAGACAAATCCACCGTTGGCCCATGGTGCTTTACCACTGACCCACGGCCACACCTCAGACACCAGGAGTGTGGCATACCACAGTGTTCACAGGGTAACACACACACACACACACACACACACACACACACACACACACACACACACACACACACACACGCGCACAAAATATGTCTGTATGTATCTGGGCAGACATTTATCTTAAAATAATGTCCATTCCACGTCGCACCAATTTGGGTTTGATAGTCTGAAATGAGCGCAGAAGATTAGGCAATCACATAGTGCTTTGGACTAAGCAATGCTGGCTCTAACTGTCCTCAATTCTACATATTTGTGCGTATATGTGTGTGGGGCACAGGTTTTCTTTATTTGCGAGGCTAGCTTCAGCCATTTCAAGAGTGTGGTTCAGTTTATGCTGTCCTCTCTCATTCCATCAGGTTCAGGTTGTGTAAAAGGTTAGAACCTAAAGAGGCTGGGGATGGGATGTTAGAGGATATTAATCCCCTGCCGTCTCCTATGGATACATTGTTTGCTACTTTGTCCATTCCTGTGGCACATGTAGAAGGTAATTGCTGAGTTTGAGTTATGGGTCTGTGTAAGAAAGACTTGATGATAGAAACACACTTTCCAATTGCCGTTTCAGCCACAATATTACAGCCATTGATGTCTCCCTGAAGAAAGGGATGATAATGACCTCTTTTATCTAATCCCTGGGGACTAATGCTGTAAAAGGAGTTGTTTCCTCTTCATGTATGACACTGGATCACCTTAATGAGGAACCAGGCTGTGGCTTGATAAGACAGAATGGGAATCCTGCTTGTTCCCCAACTCACATATGGCGTCCCAATGGGTTATCACAAGTTGTACAACAGAGATAATGGCTTTTTATTTTGATAGAGCGCCTGCGCTCATTCAGAAGAAAATTACTGGAAGGGGTTCATTAGCTGGTCCTAATAGGAAACATACACACAGACACAAAAACATGGTGTGTGCAAACACACACACACACACACACACACACACACACACACACACAAACACACACACACACAGCCAGTGGTATTAAATGTGCTCTGACATGGCATTGGACTCATAAACATCTGCTTCTAATCTGCAAGGTCTCTGTTTTTTACACTAGAGAGTGTGTACAAGTCACCATGCAAAACACGCTGCCTTCTCTACATCAAAGAGATCATTGCTGTCATTAGTGGAAGACACAATAAGTGTAAATTTGTAGTTTGATTATGTGTTTCTCTAAGATATTATTCTGTGTTTGTGGGTGTATGTGTCTGTGTGTGCATGTGTGTGTAGTTGAGTGTATGAACTGTAATGGGGAAGATTATAGAGGACCGATGGACCACACAGAAAGTGGAAAGGAATGCCAGCGCTGGGACCTGGATGATCCACACAAACACCTGCACCACCCCAAAAGGTAACTCTCTCACACACACACACACACACACACACACACACACACACACACACACACATATATATATATATATATATATATATATATATATATATATATATATATATATATATATATATAATATATAATTGAAAAGCAAAAAGCTTGATGAGAGTACTGTATGTAATAGTACGTTCACACAATCATTTCCTGTGGTTGTGGTGCACTAGCTCTGGAGTGATTTGGAGTCAGCCAGTGTGCCTTTCCCTGAAGGAATTCCATCAGAATCCAGTGTGTAATTTCATGTTTTTAGCAGCACTATGTTGGGAAAACTCTTAATTCTCACTTAATTGGCCCAAATTCCTTCTAGCTCTCAATAGATTATAAAGCAGATTTGTGTCCAGCCATGAAATACGCTTATAGCTATTTTAGGGAGGCCATATATTTTCGTCTGTATTACAACTCTTTACATGATCCCTGTTTGTGTGCATTCTGCTGCATGCGAGTGCCTTTGTGTTAAGAGAGTACTCCAACTGGTCATATAGCAGGTGGTCTGGATTAGTAGGGACTCGTTAACACATCCTTAATCATCCCAGTGTTTGTGTAAACGAGGTCCCAGACTGCTCATAGCACTAATGCAATGAGAGGGTCCCACAGCCTGATACTGCACGCCTGGAGGCTACAGGCTTGGAGGGATGAGGGACTTTGGGATGACTTACTGTAGAACACCTGCGGTGGTGCAGCCTATTATCTCCCTCACTCCCCTGAGCTCTGAACAGATTCACAGATGGATTTCTTGTACCATCCCTGTTATTAATGCTTCAATTATGTGCAAGAGTGAATTGAAATGGGGCTTTAAGAAATATGGCAATTAAACAGTTTTTTTTTGTTTTTACCTCTATAACTGAATTGCAAATAAGAGAGTTGGGCTAAGGGTCGTCCAACAGTGTGATAGTATCTCACTTGTGTCTGCACATTAAAGTTGTTGTACTGCATGTTTTTCATTAGGTACCCTGACAAGGGCCTGGATGATAACTATTGTAGAAATCCAGACGGACGCCACAAACCCTGGTGCTTTACCACGGACCCAAACACACCCTGGGAGTACTGCAACATCAAAGTTTGTGGTAAGCATGCATGGATGTTTGTTTGAGTGTGGTTGAATATCATGCATATTAAGTGGAAGTTTATGCATGTCTGTGCGTGGGTGTGTTTAGGTTCTGCACAGGCCCATGAAGTGTGACTGACAGCCCCAGCATTTACAACTTCCTGTACCTTTAATTTTACCATTCCGCTCCCTCTCATTGGCTTAAACTAGGGAATAGACACACACACTCACACACACGGTTCCCGTCTTTGGTTTGGCTCTGTTATGTCTTCTCTAATAGTCAGAATGTTTATTTTCCCCCTGCACCACTGGACTGCTGTTTATTGTTCTATGCCAGCTCTTATGTGTGATGGTCAAACTGCACTGGGCTCAGTTACTGCTCCACATTAACCTCCTGTTACACATGCAGACACAACACCAGGCTCACACATACTACAAGCAGATCGCTTTCATTACAGCTCATACACTTAGCGTAAGCAGTGTGATTGATGTGTAAGAGCTAGGTGTATGTGTCACATCTTTGTGTTTTGGGTGTCTATACTTAGTAGTGCATCATGGTCTTAGTTGACCTATATTCAGTGTCCTCAAGAACATAAAACAGAGAGAGCACTCATGGTATTGTTGGGTTCAGCTTCTTTTTCCGGGGTCTGTGACTGGCCTGTTCTGCTAAAATCATCAGCAGTCCTGGCACCATGTTTACTAGATGGCAATCCTCCATGTTGACCCAGTGATTCACTGTTCCCCTCTTCTTTTTCCCCCCTCGAAAAAAATCTCTCTCCCTCTCTTTCTCTCTGATATGGAAGTTTGTTGGGAACAGACCAAGTTTACGACCCAGTTAGTCTTAATCAAAACAAGGCAGAGAGGAGAGAGACAAAGTTTTCTTTTGTCAAGGCCTGCTCTTTTGTTTACTGTCACAACTAGAGCATATCTATTTTTAGACATATTGTATGGACAGAAAATGTCTGTTTTAGAGTCTTGAAGATCTGCAGCTTTGCACATTGTTGGATACAATCACGCACAATGTTCAGGCTAATGAACTGGTGTAACTTGTGCGAAATAAGCAGTTCTTCTATAAAGAAAAGTAGAGCCGATAAGATATCCTGCCTTGTTTTTCCAGTTCTGTCCATATCAGCCTAATTGCACTGCGGGCCCTCTAAATCCGTAGTGAGCCGTTCTGGGGAAAGCAGGTGGCCAAGACTTTGAGGCTATTTAGCCATTATTCATGTAAAACATATTGTTACACTGACTTTTTCCTTAGTGCAAGATCATTTTATGGTCATCATTTTTGTTTAACTGTTCTTAAATGTACAACAATAACATATTGTTAACCAGATAAAGGGATGTATCTCATGTAACTCTCATGTAAACACTCAAAGATCCAAGGGTGCAGACACACAAGGATGATTTGGGTATCACTCCTGATTGGAGCCGTTTTTTTTTTTTTTTGACGAATTGGAGATCAAATCCATCGTGTGTTTTTTTTCAGAGTTTGGAGCTCTAAATCATGTGTATGAGTGTGAGAAATTATAATAGAAGGCAAATGAAAAATGCGTAGTGTGCCATGCGTGTAATATAGAGTGTTATTATTCGAAAATCTATAGTCTGGTTCATCAAGGTTTCAGGGCAGTGCTACAGTTCATCTGAAGTTCACCTCCAACTCTCTCTGCAGTTCACAGTCTCCCACATCTCTTCATCCACCATTTAAAACAAATGTGGCTTTTATCCACGGCAAATCGCAGCCTAAATTGGCGAGCCAAAATATTTTTGTAAAATACCTTTTTCTGTTTTGGTACAATCACAAGTTTTCTGCATTAATCAGTGTTTTATTTATGTGTTTCAAAGGTCATTGAGTGAATGTGTTTCTGTGAAAAGTCACAGCAAATGTAGAATATAAAGCTTTTTGGCGTTATGTTTAAAACACCTTTCATGTTTCGGCTATAAAACCACAAGATCTAATGTCATTACTATTATACTTTTTCTTTTGTATTACCATTTATTACCCTTTAAAACTTTTAAAACTATTTCCTATATTGAGGTATTCATCTTCATTCAAGTACTTTGAGTAAATATAAACATGCTTTTCAGTAGCTATACCAAAGTCACCCACCCCTAATATATTTTTGCTTTTTCCCAGAAACGTCTCCTCACAGTAACGTGGTGGAAACAACCGAGTGTTACCAGGGCAGAGGAGAGGGATATCGGGGGACAGTAGACGTGATGCCCAATGGTCTCGTCTGCCAACGCTGGGACTCCCAGTACCCCCATAACCACACATTCATACCTCAAGCCTACCCCTGCAAGTGAGTCAGACGCTCACATAAAGCAGCCATCCACTCACTCACCCACCTGCATGCACTTATATGCAAGCAGATTACAGGATAACTTTCTCTGTGTTTTCCAGAGACTTGAGAGAAAACCACTGTCGGAATCCAGATGGCCAAGAATTCCCGTGGTGCTTCACTACGGACCCAAGAGTCCGCACAATGTTCTGCACCAACATCCCGCAGTGCGGCACCCAAAACAAGCCTATCAGTGGTGAGGGACACAACAGCTTTTTTTACACTCAAAACGGCAAAAAGAAAGCTGATTTTCACTGCATTCCAAGCAGAGAATTAGTGTATATTTTTATATTTTGCGGAAGAATTCACATGAGACCCTGTAACCAGACATATTGGCTTGTAACCATGTATTCACTGTCCCAGCGGAGTACTGTAGCCCTATAGGACTGTGGGAAGGACTGACCACCTAGCCTCACATAAACGAACTCTGACAGCAGCTCAGGATCGTCAGGTCTCACTGGACAGTGAAAGGATTAGTGCTGAATGGGAGTTTTTCTGGGGTAGCAAGAGATTTGGAAGTAAAAGTTGTAGATCTAAGACTGAGTACACAAGTGCAAATTTCCCAAGGGATCTTAGGGACATGTCTTTGAGAGTATGTAGCCTTGCATTGGGATTATAAACCCCCTCTGAGGTTATGTTGTGGTCTACTCTGGAGGGTTGAATACGTTCCCATAAAGAAATGAGATGCGGGATGACTTCAAAACCTTATTTATTGACCCGTGGTTTACTAAGGCATCATTGTGGATGACTTTGTTGTGTTCCCAGCCCAGTGTATTATAGATCCAATGACAGCCATGTTAGTTTAAAAGTAGTAATTTCTTTAAAAAGTTTGTAGTACTGTACAACAATACTGTGTGGCAAAAATGTACACAGACTATTGTTGTTGAGTACTTCCTGTTGTGCATTTTTAAGATCTGTGACAGCCTTGGCCGGAGGCATTATTTTTTAGGCTCGTCCGTCCAGTCCATTCTTGTGAATGCACTATCTTTTGAGGCCTTTCTGCTTTCCTAGTTTGTACATCCTCGATTCCTTTACTCGTCTTCTCTCCTTGCGTCTTAGTCCCTCCCGTGTGAGATGGGAGTTGAGGAGGCGAGGAAGAGACATGAGGAGAGAGGAGTCGAGGCAACATGCATTTAACAGATGAGACATCCTTGCCTTGAAGCCGTAATTTGAAAGTGACGTCCTTTAAGTATGAGGTGTGGCACAGCTGCATTAGCTGTCCATTGTGTTATTATACTCCGTCAGATGAGCATAACAGTGTTCATTACAACTTATATATTTACTTGTATTTAATTTCACAACATGGTATAATGCGAATGTAATGTCCTACATGTATATTTAACACACACACATTTATATGCCATAGCTTTTATAAATATTATTGTGTAAAGCACTACAAATGTTTGTATGAAAAGTGCTGTACAAATAAATAATTACATATATATATATATATATATATATATATATATATATATATATATATATATATATATATATATCATATAGGATTGAGTGATATATATTGTGTGCTGAAAAGACTGCAAAGCCCCTCTGGCAAGGCTCCTTGCTCTTCACTCCTCGAGATGCATTTTAGGATTTCGGAATGCCTTCAAGATGGAGCACTGAGATTGATTTTCGGGCCACAAGGAGACGAGGAGGCAGACAATTGAGAGATATGAGAAAGGCCCATTGACTCAAGGATGAACTGATTAGACTTTCGTGGTAAAAGGTCAAAGTCATTGTGACCTCATGTCCTTCCGCTTCGCATGATATCTCAGGAACGCTTGAGCACATTTCTTCAAATGTGGCACAAATGTCCACTTGGACTCAAGGTTGAACTGATCAGATTATGTTGGTCAGAGGTCACTGTGACCTCACGAAACACCATGACTGAATAATTCATGCTAATTTTGACAATTTCACAAAAACATCTAATTGGACAAAAGTGTGAAATGTATGTAAACTGCAACTTGACTGGTTGGCGGAAGCATGTCTCATTTTATTTATTTATGTTGTGTCCAAATTCAGACTGCTATGAAGGCTTTGGGGAGAATTACCAAGGAGAGCAGTCAAGGACGAGATCAAACCTGCCCTGTGCTCCTTGGAGAGACCACAGCAACAGGTCAGCCCGCTGGATCCCTGCTTCTTTCAAACCTAATAACTTTTCCAAACCCCTCCTATGATGTACAAAACAGACCTGCACCATCAATCAGACAAGTGCTTCTGCCTAAAATAGACATCAAGATGTTACACAGCTCAACTACATCTAACCCATGAGAGAGAATCTAACACAGTATAGAGGTGATTTAAAAGCTCAATGGGATCAAAGGAAATCACTGATAATGAGCAGAAAATTCACATTTCATGGGTCTCAACAGTAGAAAGAATTATTTAGCGCTTTGTGATACAAGCTCGTGCATGACGGCCTCAATGTGCACCAGAATGTTTTTGAGAATCATGTGTGGGAACCTGAGATGTGGTGGTTAGTGCGGGAGGTGCCCTATTATTGACCTCTATTACCTCTTGTTGTTATTAGCGTATCAAGTCAGGCCTCTCCTTCCTCCAAAGAGTAAACCGCTCCTGCGGGTGCCGTGACTCGCCTCTCCAGCATCGTCTAATGGCTAGAGAAGTATTTCCCTGAAGATGACCTAACTCAGCAGGAATGACTGAGTGATAACTTGGATGGTGGATATTCACTTTACTCCTCACCTTTGACCCCAAACTCCTCCTTTGGAACACTTCAAAGCCAATCAGCTCCACCGCTTGGGTCTTGCTCGGGGGTCAAAAGTCAGGGTTCGGGAGTCACACAGAGAGCTGGCTGTTATCCTAGCTACTAGAAACACAACACTCATTGGATTGCTATGATCTGGTACCCAGCCTCCTTCTCCTGTTTGTGTCATTTATTTTACAATTCTCCACCTTATTGGTCGAGGAATTCAGTCTGGAAAAGAGGTCTATTTGTTGTTTTTAATGTCTTGTGTTGTATTCTTCATGTGTGGGATTTGTCTGCACGAGCATGTACACATGTGTGTGTAGGTGGGTGCATACTGTCCCAGTGAGTAATTCCTTTGCAAATTACCTCCTTATCTTGACTAGAGGGACAGAGTTTATACAGCTGTGTAGTATGACTTTTCAGATCCTATCTGGCAAAATGTGTTCAGCTTTTACTAATGGTTATAAATCACCAGCAACAGCCGGATTATCTGCTTAAAGGGGGAAAATGCGTCCTTTTGTTTTGAAAATGGTCTTTTGGGCTTACTGAATGTTGAGGAAAGATAAGTTATTGGATCCTTTGTGTGTTTGTCCAGTGGCGAAAGGGGCATGCTGATGGCTGGCCTGGAGGGCAGCTACTGCAGAAACCCTGATAAAGACAAACATGGTCTTTGGTGTTACACCAACAACTCTGCCGTTCCCTGGGACTACTGTAATACCAAACCATGTGAGTGCAACAAGGGAGTGTATTTTGTTCTACTATTAGACATCTTTTCCAGTAATGTTGCAAAGGTAATGCAGTGCTGTGACATGTAAACTGCATGAACATTCAAGATGAATGTAATGTTGACAGCTAATTAGTGGAACCTTGATGTTTACTTTGATCGATTACAAAACATAAGCTGGTTATGAGAGCATGCTTATTGAGTTTCAGACGGAACAGAAATGAATGAAAACCAATTGCTTTCTTGAAACTTATGTTGAACAATTTAACACTGTTTATCTTGCATTTGAAAATGGTTAGCATAAATGTTAAATAGCTAGAGTTTGCAACTACATACAGTGGTATGGTCTTCTAAGGCGTGTTACATATAATTAAATCCTTCCAGATCCGAACATAATTATTGTGACATGACAGAGATACACGAGGGCCTTCGTGGACAGCATGGAATTTACACCCCTGTGTGAGGTCGCCTCTTTTCTTGCATTAGTTAATACTCCCTGATCCCTTGTTTGTCACTACCTTCTGCAGGTGATGCTTCACAGAACACCATTCCACTGGGTGAGTGTCTCCTTCTGTCTTTCTTTCTTTCTGCATGTGTTTGCGAGTGGCTTAGCTTCTGATCATTATTTGATAGCTTCTAAGTAGTGGTGTTTTCAGAACCTGTGGAGTCCTTTTTATGTCCTGCTACTATAGTACGTAATTATGTTGTCATGGTGGCATCTGTTTCTGTGTATGTGTGTATATAGGAGTCTGTGTGTGTGTGTGTGTGTGTGTGTATGTGTTGGGTTACATTTGCTGAACATTATAACTCAAGAACAGAGGATGAACCCCTCAATCTTTTAACATATAGAGTTTAAATGACACCCATGTGTTATATGAACACATTCAATAACTACCTTAATTAATGGCCTCATCACATTGACTGTTTGTGTTTTAAATATAATGATTATTACAGCGGCTCATTAGGCAGCTCAGGTGCCTCTTGTTTTGCGACTGTGTAAACAAAATGTCACCATTAACTACAGTATGTCTGTGGCTGTGAACGTATATATGTCATAAATGAAATGCATGACATAAGAAATATCAAAATAGTTCTGTGTGTCTCTGCTTTCCCAGGGGAGCTGTCCTCTGTGGGGTGTTTTGTCCATAAAAGAACCAGGATTGTGGGAGGAGGTCCGGTGGGCATATCAGACGGCAGCTGGATGGTCAGCATACAGAAAGGGTACGACATTAAATATTATTTTACACATTTGCCTCTACCACTGATATAGAACTGTAGACCGTCCTGCCAAGACCACTTTTGAATTCATAACAAAATTAACTGGAATTGTTTTTAACTTAAACCTTAAAACACATACTGCATCTGCATTTAACCCATCTTGAAGTATTTAGGAGCAATTTGTTTTCAGTGGGGGGCTCAAATGCTGTTTCAGAGGCCTTTCCACTTTGCTTTGACACACATGCATGCAGTTATTTGAGCACATGTGGATTTATTTGTATTGTTTTAGATGCAGTGGCAGCCTTGGTGCAAAACATTTATAATTCAACAGTAGCTTCATAGAGAAGTAGAAGTCACCTAATTAGAATAAGCCAATTACTTCTTGTAAAGGGCAACTCTGACCAAATCCCACATTCACTATTTCAATTTTAAACCACAACATTATGAAACTATTACTTCCAAATAGCCCTTCAAGTCAGATTTTTTTAATTCACTGCCTAAACTGCAAATGCTATACATTGCCATTGTATTTACACTGATTTCTGCACTACTACCTTTAAACAGTTTTAGACTGTGGTTCTATAGACTAACATTATTGTTAGTTTTTAATTGCACTATTGTATGTCCTTCTCCTCATTGTACATACTAACAGTTTTTGTGTTTACCAATGACAGTATTTGTTCTATATGGTATTTCACAGCTTTCCTTGATGTGTTGTTTGTGTTTTGTGCTCTTTCCAGGTCGCAGCACTGGTGTGGGGGTTCACTAATACGAGAGGAGTGGGTACTCACTGACAGACAATGCTTCTCCTCATGGTAACTTTAATGTTTGATGTCTGTTAATGCAATTTCTGTCCTTTAGCTTGAACCTTGAATTGTCAAAGCATTTTGCTTCTTTACCCTTTGTGTATTAAATGTAAGATGTATTTGTGTGGTTCATATGTATTTCCGTATTCAGGCATAAATACCTTACTGAGTCTCTTCAGAAAGAGTAATATATGTAGAATAGTTTGTGAACTATTAACTCTGTTTTCAGTGTTCCAGACCTCAGTGAGTATCGGGTGTGGCTGGGAGTCTCAGATATTCAAGAAGGCACTCCTGACTGGTCCAAGAGACAGGAAGTGAACATAGCTCATGTGATATGTGGTCCTGAGGGCTCCAGTTTAGCCCTCATAAGGCTGTCTAAGTGAGTACCTTGAGAAATAATCTCAAATGTATATTGATATACTTTAAATTTCTGTGTGATGTTGAGCGTTGCACTTCCTGTGTTCATAAATACGTCCAGGCCTGCCCTCCCTGCAGACAATGTCCATACACTTCAGCTACCCGTGGCAGGGTGCTCCATCCCAGAAGGAACAATATGTAAAATGTATGGATGGGGGGAGACAAAAGGTACTGATATTTTATATTCTACTTTTCACTGTTGTATCTGTTGTATTCTCCTGCAACAGTCCTGGATTATTCTGAAGGTGCAAAAGTATACTGTAACACAGCCCCTTCTGAAATCATTGGTGACTGTATAGCTGAGGCCGTGTGTTTCCCAACTCTGGGTCAGTACTGCTTGTCGGGTCGCTTGATATACAGACGGGACCATGGAAGATTGATCATTTTAATAAAAGTTCAAATGTGCCATGATATCTGTATAAACCATTCATACTTCCCTCCGTGCTTTTGAAAACATAAAATATGCTAAATATGTTCGGGCACCTACTTTTATTTATTTTCTATCACAAGGTCATGCCAACAACGTGGGAGTTCTACAATACAATGGTGGCATTTGTATTGCATATGCTACTTCAGAGGCAATAAAGAGCAACCTGTAACTCTTTCAGGCACTGGCCATGATGACTTACTGAAGGCGGTCGATCTGCCCATTGTCAGTAATGTGAGGTGCAGAGAAATGCACAGAGGGAACCTCCACATCACCAACACCAAGATCTGTGCAGGAGGCAGGAGAAATGAGGGAGTGTGTGAGGTAAACTGTCACTTATTCATATTTATTTTCCCAGTGAGGTGTTTGACCATTTAAACATGAGGCCAAATAGAGTTTCAGTGATCAGAAAACGTCACACGAGAGTTCAAATGGTGCGTCCAGTCCTGGTTGGTAAACAAAAGAAGGCCTTTAAACATAGAAACAGATAGAGCAATGGTCCTCAGTGTGAATTAATGAGTATGTTTGAAAAGCCCAGTTTGATCCACATCTCAAACAAATGTTCTTTGAATCCATTGGCTTAGTATTCAGTCTGTTGTAAATAGGGCAGCTGGAGACTGTTTCACTAAATTTCATCAGCGATCAAAGCCTTGGCTTTGTGGTTTCTTGCTTTGGAGGAGAACTGTCCATGTTCACAAATACTAGTGTTGCTGTCCGTCACTAAGAGCTTAACAAGGCATTTTGTTTCCATTTAACGTAATGCCTTTCATGAATTAAAACAGTGATGATAGCCAGAGCTCCACCAGCGACTGAGAAAGATAATTAATCTCTTTCTTTTGCAGAGGGATTACGGCGGTCCTCTTGTGTGTCAGGATGGTGAGATAAGGGTTATTGTGGGAGTGAGCGTTCATGGCAGAGGCTGTGCTCGGGCCAACCAGCCTGGCATCTTCATCAATGTGCCCTTCTACACACAGTGGATCTACAAGGTCTTCAAATATTACCCCAACCCTGAGATCATCTAGCGACTCAATAGAGATTGAAGCAGAACCAGGGGACTAGATTAAGCCTCTACTTCTGTAAATCCAGCTGTGCACTCAGGACACCTGGTTTTCATGCTGTCCATACCTGCATAGCCCACAGACCAATAGCAACCTGATTAAAGCACTCTTAATGTTGATGCATGAGGAAACACTGTGATTTAAACGCATCGAAAACAGATACCTTGAGTTGGGAGCAGACCAGGCAAACATTTGGTTTCATTAATTTGTCATGGTTCTCCTTTTGGTAGCAAATTCACCAGAGTGGCATGTGTGTATGTGAATACTCTTGATTCCTGGTTTTACTTGAATGTTTTAACACCGAAGTGCAGTGGTTCAGCCGCTCCTTTTGTAGAGTACATCAATGGGCCACTTAGAAAACTATCCAGTGGTAGGGCAATGTGAAGGGCACTCTTGTCAAGCGCCATGCATATCCAGGGGGCTTAGATAAAGTGGTCCTTACTGTACATAGAATTTTAATGAGTGTATTTATGACACTCTGAATGTAATTTGGGTCTTATAGATCTATAACAAGATAAATTAATTTTGTGTTAAATAATCTGATGTACGGAAACACCCAAATGAACTCCATTTTCAGTTTTTTAATGTTATCACAAAGCCACTGACTGTATATAGGAATGTTCTCTTCACATTATGTTCAGAAGAAAGGAATTTTATGGCTGGCCAACTTTAAAGGATTTGATAATAAAGCTGAACATGTAACACTAATGTGTACACACAAGTTATTTCTAAACATCAAACATAAAAAAATTCCTTAAAATTATGTGTTAATTAATTGTGTATGTGTGTGTTTGAGTGTGTGTGTGTGTAGTTTTTCTGCAGCATTGTCAGTATGCAAACAGAAAACTGCAGAAGGGTTGTCTGTGTGTACATATACACACAGACAATATAATATACACAATGTTATCATGTCATGTTGTGATGCATACTTGTTATGTATCTGAGAGACTCGTCTTTCGTCTACCTGTCTACTCGTCCTTAAAAAAGTCCCTTTTTCTGTGTGTGTGTGTGTGTGTGTGTGTGTGTGCGTGTGTATGTGTGTGGTTAAGCCTCAGCTGAATGAATTATCATCTCCCCCCACACTCAACTGCGTTATGTTTGTACACGAGTAAGAAAACATTTCTGTTTGTATGTGTGTGCACTGAAAGATGCTGCAAGCTGCTATATCCCACAGGCTGTACAGTACTGTCTTCTGTTCTCTGTATAATGTACATTCACTATACATTTCATGTCATCTTATCCAATATGCTAAATGTTAAACTCAATTTCAGAAGTTATTTGACATGTTTTTATGATGTCTGTCACTATATTAAATGTTTTTGTTAAATCTATGAGTTTTTATGTATTAAATGTTGAATTCTTTGAATGCCCTGTTTGAATGTTGTGAATCTGAATGTGAATCTTCTCAGACAGTTTGCCTGCTTGTTGTATAGTTAAGTCAAAGCTGTTGTGCTTCCCGACCAGTAGATGGCACCACAGTAGCACAGAGACTATTGGGATGTCCTGGAAATCTTACCCCTCTCTCTCTCTTTTCCTCGTTCTCTCAATCTCTCACTCACTCACATACCTACACACACACACACACACACATTCCCACATCTTTAGTTACACACAGAGACGCGCACACACACCACCCATTTCAGCCTTGTAGCTCCTTAATCAAGTACTACAACAGAATGGCAGTATTCTAAGTTTAGCAGACAGGGAGTGAAAGATAGATATGAGGGGTATACAAGTGTGTGTGTGTGTGTGTGTGTGTGTGTGTGTGTGTGTGTGTGTGTGTGTGTGTGTGTGTGTGTGTGTGTGTGCGCATGTGTGTGCGTGTGAGAGAGGGGATGCAAAGTGGCGTGAGTGAAGGTGAAACAGCAGGAAAGCAGGGACTCAGAGCTGGAGATTAATTGTGAATACATTGATGTTGTATGAAGGAACTTCTGGAGCAAGCAGAAAATACCCAGGGATTGACATTTTCTCTTGCTATGCACACTGTGTGCGCTGATGCTGACACAACACACACGTATCCAAGTTCACACAGGCACACGAGCAGAGCATTCTGTGATAACAGACACTGTAGAGGCATCAAAAGGAGATGAAGTGTAAGAAGTTTGCTTTCATCTGCAGGTCAGCTGGACGGATAGAGAGACAGAAAATGTAGACATAAACAAGACAGACTGAAGGACCACTGCACACACACACACACACACAGACTGAGCGGCTTACTTGACCTGGCTCAGTGCACCGTGAGATCTACAGCATACAAGAGGCTAATGATCCAGAGAACATGGCTTGTTCAGGGCTGATCAGGTTGCAATATTTTGTGTGTGGAGGGAATCAATAACCATTTTCGATATATCATTATGTATTGGTGAGGGTCTCAAAAATTAGTATTAAGTATTATTTTTGAAAAGACAACAATGAGAAAATAATAATTTGCAGTGCTAGGTAATTTGTCGCATCACAGCTAGGATTCAATCCATTGAAAGGTTGTTTTTCCCCCTGTTTGTGACACCAAGAGAGGAAGTGCAGCTTGTACCCAAGAACTTGGAAGATCTGCTGTTCATCTAAAGGAGCATTAACAGATTCGGACTGAGTTGGTGTAATGTAACCCTGAGTCAACTAAAACTCTATCTGGCCAGTGTTTTAAATTCAAGCGAAGTACACTGAAGTCTCACATGCTGCCACAGTTGGCTGATGAGTTCATGCAGTGTGACTGGCAGTGGTGTATAGTAACGAAGTAGAAATACTTCGTTACTGTACTTAAGTAGTTTTTGGGGATATCTGTACTCTACTATTTATATTTCTGTTTACTTGTACTTTTACTTCACTACATTTTGCAAAGAAAAATGATACTTTTACTCCGATACATTTCTCCTGAAACCTTCGTTACTCGCTACAAAATCAAATCTATCTTTAGAAAAAGAAAAAAAAACATCCGGGACTGTGGTGGAACACAGACTCCACCAAGCAGGTTTTGCGAATCACAATGTTTTGCATTAGCCCTCTACATCCTCTAGCGCTCCCAAACCTTTATACGTCACGGACCGGTAACGTGAAGACAATATTTTCACGGACCGGGTCCGACCTCGGAAAGACGGGAAACAACGACACCCAACGTGTGTTCGTTATGTCCAGTCTACTGACTCTACTGCTAACTAAACCTTTAGTCCAGTATACTGCTTAACTTATAACGCGCTGCACAAAGACAGGATGTTGAAATGGAAGCAGGTTTTCATGCTTTTTTGGCGATCTCAGGATACTCTGCCTTGGTTTCCAGATCACCGACAGAGTTGTAACAGACTTACGTTTCATTTTTAGAGTAACGTAACATCTTGACATGTGTCAAGAGGTTCCGTCTGAGGTTACCACAGACGGATGTATGCGGTCATTTTTCACAATAAAACATCTTTCCGGCCTTGATTTTTTTTTTATTTAATTGAAATGTTTCATTCATTCTTTCTGTGGCCCGGTACCAAGAGACCCGCAGACCGGTACCAAGAGACCCACAGACCGGTACCAAGAGACCCACAGACCGGTACCAAGAGACCCACGGCGGGCGGAATGAGCATACTTATAACCACACTCAGTGGTGTATAAAGTACCCAAAAGCCGTACTTGAGTAAAAGTAAAGATACCTTACTGGAAAATTACTCCAGTAAAAGTAAAAGTCACCTATTAAAATACTACTTGAGTAAAAGTCTTAAAGTATCTGATATTTTCTGTACTTAAGTATCAAAAGTATTTTTCTGATATAAAATGTACTTAAGTATTGAAAGTAAAAGTACAAGTACATGCTTTTAATAAAAAAGCAAAGGGTCAGAATTTTGAGAATTATGAAGTTTATTCTTTTAAGTGCTGTGGTCACCGTGACCAAAGACCAGGAGTTGTGTTGATACAATAACTGGGTTGGCTGTGATCCATCCATATATATTATGTTCAACATAATATATTGTACCTAAGTATACTTTTGCATCTACTATGAACTTATCATCATAATTCTCCAAAAAGCAATATGACACTATGAAGGACTTGTAACAGTGTGGTTATAAGTATGCTCATTCCGCCCGCCGTGGGGCTCTTGGTACCGGGTCTGTGGGTCTCTTGGTACCGGTCTGTGGGTCTCTTGGTACCCGGGCCACAGAAAGAATGAATGAAACATTTCAATTAAATAAAAAAAAATCAAGGCCGGAAAGATGTTTTATTGTGAAAAATGACCGCATACATCCGTCTGTGGTAACCTCAGACGGAATCTCTTGACACATGTCAAGATGTTACGTTACTCTAAAAATGAAACGTAAGTCTGTTACAACTCTGTCGGTGATCTGGAAACCAAGGCAGAGTATCCTGAGATCGCCAAAAAAGCATGAAAACCTGCTTCCATTCCAACATCCTGTCTTTGTGCAGCGCGTTATAAGTTAAGCAGTAGACTGGACTAAAGGTTTAGTTAGGAGTAGAGTCAGTAGACTGGACTAAAGGTTTAGTTAGGAGTAGACTGGACATAACGAACACACGTCAGGTGTCGTTGTCTCCCGTCTCTCCGAGGTCGGACCCGGTCCGTGAAAATATTGTCTTCACATAACCGGTCCGTGACGCATAAAGGTTTGGGAGCGCTGGACTAGAGGATGTAGAGGGAAAATGCAAAACATTGTGATTCGCAAAACCTGCTTGGTGGAGTCTGTGTTCCACCACAGTCCCCGATGTTTTTGTTTTTTTCTAAAGATAGATTTGATTTTGTAGCGAGTAACGAAGGTTTCAGGAGAAATGTATCGGAGTAAAAGTATCAGTTTTCTTTGCAAAATGTAGTGAAGTAAAAGTAAAAGTAAACAGAAATATAAATAGTAAAGTAGAGTACAGATATCCCCAAAAACTACTTAAGTACAGTAACGAAGTATTTCTACTTCGTTACTATACACCACTGACCACACTGTTACAAGTCCTTCATAGTGTCATATTGCTTTTTGGAGAATTATGATGATAAGTTCATAGTAGATGCAAAAGTATACTTAGGTACAATATATTATGTTGAACATAATATATATGGATGGATCACAGCCAACCCAGTTATTGTATCAACACAACTCCTTGTCCTTGGTCACGGTGACCACAGCACTTAAAAGAATAAACTTCATAATTCTAAAAATTCTGACCCTTTGCTTTTTTATTAAAAGCATGTACTTGTACTTTTACTTTCAATACTTAAGTACATTTTATATCAGAAAAATACTTTTGATACTTAAGTACAGAAAATATCAGATACTTTAAGACTTTTACTCAAGTAATATTTTAATAGGTGACTTTTACTTTTACTGGAGTAATTTTCCAGTAAGGTATCTTTACTTTTACTCAAGTACGGCTTTTGGATACTTTATACACCACTGGTGACTGGTGGCCTCTCAATAGCTCTGTATAAAGTACTGTATGTGTATTATATGTGTGTGAGTGAGAAAGAATGAGGGAAAATGGGAGAGGCTGATTATTCCATGGCAAGGCTTTTATAAGCCACAGGGTGTCCATTACAGATCATTGAGTTGCAGACTTAGTTAAGAATATCTTTCATAATCTAATTGGGTTGTTTTTGTAATGTCATTCAACCTCTTTTCAGGCCCTGTCTACCCTCACTGTGGACCTCTTAGTTATAAGACAATGTTGCGTGTGAGTGCATATTTCCAAGTGTTACGTGTGGGATTACTACAGTTCAGGCAGAAGGGAATGTGTGTGTGTGTGTGTGTGTGTGTGTGTGTGTGTGTGTGTGTGTGTGTGTGTGTGTGTGTGTGGTGTGGGGTGGAGGGGGGGGGGGGGGGGGGGGGGGGGGGTAATTGTAAAGTTTAAAATGATCCTTCCTGTATCAGTATTTCATTCTGTAACTTGACCTACCGTGCTACCCTCACGCTTAGTTTATCGTCAAGATAAAACGAATTGTTCATAATATGTTAAAAGCCACCAGAGTCAAATGCAACAGAGAGCAGAAATGTATCGGCTGTTCACACACTCCAAAAAGGAAAGATAATCCGTTTTGACTTTGACAATTCCTCAGTTTAAAATGTATTTGCGGACCATTGCACCTGTTGTCAAGTTTCCCACCAATTTACAAAATAAGATTTTGTTGAGTCTGCCAGAAATTGTAACTCAGAAACTCAGGGAGGTATAGAGCAATATATATGCAGAACACACAAAAGAGCACAAAGCTCATGAAATTAACTGTCCAAATCAAACAAAGTGTTCAATAACTTCCGCACTGCTGGAGATTGACTGACGTCTTATTGTGGAAATACTGAAGCATGCAGCATGGTCATTAACCAGGTGAAAAAATAATTATATTATTTTCTGAGGTGGCTTGGTTCCTCAGGTGGGAGGAAGTTCCCGGTACATTTATTTTTGTCTTAACAAAGAATGCGATGTATAATTTAAAAGGGGTTACTTGTGTTGAAGAACCCAGAATGATGACCTGACTTTGCAGCTTCCCTTTGAGTGTTTTTTCGTGTGTCTCATCTCAGTGTTTAGTTGTCCCTGTTTTGGTTCTGTTAAAGGAGCCCAGTCTCATACTGTAGGCTACTGAAGCGTTGTTCCCTCTGGATTGACCTGGTTGACGTGCTCTTTTCGAGCCTCCATTACCTTGCGTCAACTTTGATTCGAGTTGCTGCTGCTGAACGTGAAAGTAGGCAAATGTTTTATGTTATGTAATGTCAATGATGTGTTTACAGCTTGTGTCGACCTGTGTGGCCAAAACTCTAATAATGATCATAACATTTTTGTTTTGTTTTGTGATGTGTAATCAGCATTGCATCTGGCTATAGATATTTAGTACTGTTTCTAGAGTGTTTTTTTAATTTCATGGAGAAAATGTATATTGCAAACAACGTCCTGTTGTATATTGCTTTTTTATTTAAATGTGTACAACTCAACATGCAGTCCCAGTGTTGTTATATATACTTTAGGAACAGTGATGACTTACCTCAGTGTGGAACTTGGGTTCAGAGTGTCTGCTAAAATTTCTGGGTTTACAAAATCTGTCAGAAAGAAGTATGAGTCAAGGGCTCTATCTTTGCTGAGGAACTGCTTTGCAAACACCCTGGAGAAAAGCAGTTAATCCCCAACTGTTCAAATGAAGCTGCTCATCGGCCAACACATTTACATTTTATTCATACTGGGCAGCAACCAGGTGTGATTACATATAAAATCCTGGATTTGATATTTTAGTTTTCATAACACACCGGGTTTTATAAATGCTATGATTTGAGGCTTAGAACTGAGAATGAAAAGTTATATCCTGTGCAGTATTTCTAGCAATGCACACACAATTCTGGTTGTCAGGCTCAGATAATTTAGTCGCACAAAACCTAGCCTGCGGTTCAATCTGCGTCTTTTTTTTCATGACATCTCAAGGTCTAGATCAATGGCCGCGGTAACTCAGTCACTGTGGCAGTGGCTGTGTTGATATTAATCATAAGTTATTCAATCAGGGCCCCCAGGAGTGAGCACGACAGACTGAGAGACAGACAGGAAGGCAGACACACAGCGGGGTGAATCATCGAGTGGGGGGGGTGAGAGTCTGGGAGATCACTAAATCTCAAAGTGACACCCAACTTCCAAGTTCATGCCCAGAAGTCTTTTTCAAAATTTACTTTCCATATGGAAAACTTACTGCATTTTTGGTTTGATCATTTCAGTTTCCCTGACTGCTGCACACAAAACTGATCCAAAATGAATTGTGGTTGGGAAAAGAAAATACAAATAAACATACAACGTATTCTGAATATAAGTACACGTACATAACTGTAAAATATATGCATTCAGATGTTTTCTTGTTCGCTTTAAAAACATATTGAAACTTCACATTATATGTCTTAAACCTCTGCACCACAAAGCCACCATATGTATGTGTTTCATTTATGTTGGGATAACATGCAACCTAAGTCTGCAATAACTTTTGATAAACGAATGTAGCCGGCTCAGGATTGTTCCTCCTGGGCTGCTGTAGGGCTGAGTAGACCTTAGCCCCTCCTACTTCCTGGTTCCCAATTAGTTTGGGCAACCATAAAAGGCTACACCAAGAGCTGCCTCTTTCCCTCTTTGACTCCGGTAGGTGTGGACGTTGGCTCCCTGAGTTGAGGCATATTGGCTATGAGTTCATTCTTATCTGTCTTTTGCTCTAGGTCCAGCTCCAGGCTCAAGACGCTGACTGCCGCTGCTGTTTTGTTTTGTTTAAACTCATTCATGGTTTTCTTTTACTTAGTTTTGTATTGCTTGGTTTTATGTTGCATGGTTTATGTTGCATGGTTTTATGATAGTGATCCCATTTAGTTGTATTTGGCTTTTAACCTTTTAGATGTGCTGGACGTCCTGTATTTTAATGTGTCAAAGTTGTTTATAATAAATGCAATACTCTTGAGATAATCCTGTGTGTCATTAAGCCATCCACTGCCACATGGATCCTTTTTAACTGCAAGCTCTTAAGTTGTTTTTAACAGTCTTAAAGGTGCAGTAAAGTATAAATTTGAACCGGACCAAGGCCAGGTAGCGGCACGTGGTCACACAAGGATTTGTCAGAAGATATATTCAACATAAATATATGCATTATGCTGTAACACACATTTCTAAAACAAAGTTATCAGCTATTTCTCCCATCTTCTGACTGTCAATCTGACTGACAGTCTTTCTGCCTCTTTCCCTTTCACCTTGCCACTATCTGTCTGAGTCTTTCTCTCAGAGACACAGGGATGCTTTATCTGGGTAAAGTACACCACAGTGCAGTAATATCTCCCAAGACAGCCAGGGAGCTGATAGGTATCACTCTACAAACAAGCTGTTCCTCCCAGGACTCTACATAAAGATTGTTGCTTTCTCTCCCTCCTAGTTCTCTTCTATCTGCCTCTGTCTTTGACTCTGTATCAGACCGACTTTCTCTTTTCCCCCCCGTCTGTCTGCATCTCTCTCCGCCTCTCTCTGAATATCTCTCTCTCTCTCTCTCTGTCTCCCTCTTTGTATCTATCTCTCTCTGTCAGGGTGATCTCATGGGGAAAGAGGTGTGTTACCTTTCCCTGTTGGAGATTCTGCAGATATTAGCCTTCTGTGTTCTCTCTAACCCGGGATGGATTTCGAAACACCGCCCCGTGTGAGCGAGACGCGAGTCTCGGCTCTATTCAGGTACAGTGGAATTGCACCGGAGAGGGTGTAGGTGCGTCTGCGTGCATTTGTGAGGGGTGCCAGCTGTCCTGCAGTGTGTGTGTGCTTCTAGTGCGTCACCCTGCTTTCTCCGGCCCAGGTTCCCAGCTGTGTTCAGCATATGGTAACCATGGGATACAGGCTATAGATAAGGCTATCTATGCCACCAAATACCCTTTGACGTCATACACCTCCTCCTGTCCCATCTTCTCTCCTCTCCTCCGTACCTAGCACACAAACCACTGCTTTTTCGTGAACCCATCTACGCATGTAAAAAACAAATATGACATCCATTATGTAATGTCTCAAATTGAGCCACAGCATTAAATACACAAAGGGAAAAATAATCCCTTCAAAATAGTAGGATTTTTCTATGGATTCCCAAAGACTTTGGTAAGAAGAGTCAAAATAATCTAACAAGTCCCATGTTATATTTGTACATGTGTGGAGCGGGTAAATATCAACAGTACATTGTGTGGAACTGAGTGTCAACAACCTGAATAACTCATGGAGACGAGTTTGAAATAGTGAAGACAACAAGAGTTGCTTGCAGCTCTGTGAGACTTTGGTAAAGTTGGTGCTTTGAGCGAGAGGCAAATGTCAGCGTTTTAACATGCTCACAGTAACAATGCTAACGCGGTGATCCTAAGCAGGTATAATGTGGAGCATGTTCCCTATTTAGCATGCTAACAACTGCTAATCAGCACTAAACAGCTGGTCGTGGTGGTGGCTGGTTTTGCAGGTATTTGGTCATGAACCAAAGTATTAGACAAAATAAACTGTTGCCCTGATACATGGAACGAGGGTTAACCAACATACTTGGTTTGCATGATAATTTGACAACATTTTATTATTCTTTGATAAGACTCAACTTATGATATATTTCAAAAGGTATTACATTTAAACATACTGTATTTCAACGAGTAAAAGGGACTGGGTTAGTAAGAATCTGTCAAACAACTTTCCTGCTGGACATCAAGTCATTGTGAGACATAGTTAACCTTTAAGTGACACGGTAGGTGTCACGTGGTGGTTGCAATTAGGACCCAAACGCCAAAGACGATGTACAGTAAATTTATTCACCAAAAACAGACTTCCAAAACCACAGGATCAAGCATCAAAAACAGGGATCAAAAACAGGCACGGGAACACACCGACTAACACACAGTACGATCTGACACTGGGGCAGAAGACAGACAGGGTTTAAATACAAGAGGAAGGTAACGAGGCACAGGTGGAAAACAATGAGGGCAGCACAGGTGAAGGGAATACACAATCAGGGAACAGGGCAGACAGACACTCACAGACAATCACAAGGGCAGGAAGTGCAGGAACACAGAGGACACATAAGACAAGGACTTCACAATAAAACAGGAACCCAGAAAACCCCAAACCGTGACAGTAGGAGCTTTAATCACTGTTTGGCAAATGTAAAACTGCATTTCATCAATATTATGCCTGATTCTTAAACTGTAAACACTTGTTTGGCCACAATTGGCAGAGACATAACTTTGCTATAACCATGGAAACGAGGTGACTCACTGTTTATGGTGCTAACAGTGCAAACAACGACGAAGGTGCTGACAGCACGAACAGTATTTATCTGAGTGGGAACGGAGGGTGGTTGCTACTGCTCGGCAACAACGCTGTAGGTTGTGTAATCTGTTGTAACCGCCATATTAGAGCATGCACAGCATCGATCATGGCTTAACCCAGTGGTTCTCAAACTTTTTTTGTCACGCCCCACTTTGGAGGAAGAATAATGTTCATGCCCCACCGCCCCAACAAAAAGCCGATCTCCGTGAGATAGGCTTTATTGCTGATTTTGTTTTGGCAATATGCCAAGAATCGGTGAGACGCCAAGAATCTTGGCCGTCGCGCATGCGCAAGCGTAACCTGTAACGTAATTTAGCCAAGTATTTATTAATGACGTTTTATGTCTGTGTACTTTGTAATTTTGTACTATGTGAAGTTCTCATGTAGCTCATGGGGAGAGTGGTCATCCTGAAACCACAAGGTAGCCGGTTTGATCTCTGGTTCACAGAAGCCCACTGCTCATTAATTCATTAATTACTAAGGATGGGTAAAATGCAGAGAATAATTTCCCCACTGTGGGATTAATAAAGGATTATTAAAAAAAAAGTATTAAAAAAATAAATCTGCATCCCCGTGCCCCACAGTTTGAGAACCAGCGGCTTAACCAGTTAGTTAGACATTACTCCACTATATCTTTACTCAGCAAATAGATATTTGCTGCTATATTTTTTTTTTTAAATGTTACGAACAGCTCCTTTAAATGAAGTTAAACAACGCTGTGGTTCCGGAGATAATTAAGGAAACGTTAAAACAAAATGTTTGAGATGTTCACGTCCGATAATAGGCGCAGGGCGGCTAGGTTGACAAAAGGTTAAATTAACTTGAAGCTGTTGGGGGGGGGGGGGGGTAAGTTTGATAACAACATTAATTGGCTTTCATCTGTTGTACAGAACAAAAATACACATGTTTTCACTTCAATCTAATTTTAAACTTAATTAAACTGCTCAAATACATATTTGTGTAAATGTGTGTGCGCTTGCACATTTGCACGTGTTCTCACTGCACGCATTTTAAACTCTACTCACTAATCGTTCTTTTAAGATAAGGTCAAAGAGTGCTGGCCCAGCACTGCCCTTTGAATTGGCTCACAGCAACACACTTAAAGTAATTTGTGTTCTGCTCATTTATTGAACGGTGGCACAGAAACCACTTCCTCTGGTTCCCTTCTCTCTTCTCTCTCTCTGCAACTCCGAATGCTTAGCCCCTTTGAAAAATGTTGGTTGATGGCTTTTGAACTTGAGTAAACAGAACTATACTCTGTGACGGCCGTGTCTCCTTCATTATACCACTGCAGAAGCCACACTCCTCTATACTAACAGAGACAGACGGCACTAACATGAGACTTTGAAGTGAACTGCTGGGCAGAAATACTGACGGAAAGAGGGACAAGAACAACAGTGCTGGGTCACATGGCTCCAACTAAAGCAAAGGGGACAAGCTATGGATCCAACTGCTCAAAGTCATTATGCACCTTGTCTATCCCTACGGCCTCAGCAAAAATGCGCTGAATGATTTTAGCTGTTAATATCATAATCAATTATACATGTGTCAGAACTAATGGCCCCAGCCAACACAAAAGGACATCAATGTTGAACTAAAAGACCAAAGGAATTATTAGAGGAAGCATTATTTCCCTAGGATACTAGAAAGGATTAAACTCCAGGGCTTGTGGGAGACTGGAATTGTTTTTCCTCTCCCTGTTGTTATCTCAGGTAACAACTATTCAAGTATTATTAAAGAGCTAAAAATGGCTCATACAGTTATAGCAACCTGAATTAAGGTGCCATGGGGTATTTGCCTGTGCGTGTGTGCGCGTGTGTGTGCACGTGCATATGCAATGCTTGTGCATGTGCCTTTGCATGCATGTGTGTGAATGCCCTTGGAGACTTGTGTTTGTGTGTGTAGAGATGTGTGTGCTGACAGAGGCAGTTGGTAGTCGGGATATGCGTCTAAGAAGAAATCAGGGTGAGAAGACCTCCTTAAATGTGCACAGTGCTGCAGAAAACAACTTTGACATTTGTGCTGGAGCACACAAATAAGCACCCGATAAGTAAGTCTATTTTGTCCCTGCAAACACTGCATATATTCCACTGTGTTGAGCAGCATTTTCAATAATATTTTGTTTGTTGTGCAATCAGAATGCACAATCTGCTCCAAATCTGATTTGTGTCTGTCAGAGCACACGTTATCAAATCAAGTCTTTCATCATTTTTTGCAGTCTTGATAATGTTATTTCTATGCAACTTTATGCTTTAAATGTAGGTGTTAACAGGCATGTGCATGTACACACAACAATGTGTACTAAGGGACAGTATTCTACTCCAGGGCATGTACATCCAGAATCATGTGGATTGACCTCTTTCTTTTCCTCTCTGCTCTCTCTTTTATCAGCCTCCTCTTTCATCCAGCCATTCAGTCTTTCATTATGACATTGGCTTTGCTCTCTTAAAAAGTAAACAAGATTGAATGTCTTTTATGTATGTTCATGTGTTGTGGTACTGAGTGCTCTGGCCGTGGGTAAAATAAGGTCAATCACCAATACTGCTCATTATCCTGCACTATAATGGCAGATATCCATAGGCATGGCTGAGATTTATTCAGGCCTGGTTCCAGAACAAAATTATCTGAAATTAGAGCCGGTAGATTACGGGTAGACTACAGTGCGGGCCAGCAACAGCAATGAAAAATAGTTCAGGTGTTAGAGGCCATGAGTGTGGTGCCAACAGATTAGGTGTGTTGTTTCTTTTCAGAAACAGATTGCTTTATTTGCAATGTTTCCTCAAAAGCACCATAGAATCTCATTCCAGGATATTTCCGGTTCCAGTGTATCTTTGTGTGCGTCTTCTTGACAGATATCAAACATAGCTAATGCACAATTGCAGATACCTAACATATTTTGCAATGTCAGATCACATTTTCACTCACTGTGACCCTTGACGTTACACATTATGCAAGCATTCCTTCTAGTTGTATACTTATACAAGGATTCAAGGATAATGTATATTCATAATGCAACTCAGGGATGCACAATGAAATGCAGTTGTAGCACATTCCTGTGCATTTTCAGAATTTGCATCAGCAGGACAATATGTCCGACATTTTCACATTAAAACTTCGACATCAGGTAAACATTGGCCATCAATGGAGCCTGGTCTCTTCAAAGATGTGAACAATCCACAACTTACCGTCGCTGGGTTAGGCTGAAGTATCCTTCGACCTGACATTAGCCACCAGGAGGTGGTGGAATAGCCTGGTGGTGGAATAGCCACCTGTCGGGCTTCAGTGTGATAAAGTTACAGTTAAGGCTTATTTATGGTTCTCCGTCAGGTCGACGACGTACCTACGCCGTCGACGCAGACCCCTACGCCGTAGCCTGACGTGCACCTCCAGAAAATCCTAACTATGCGTCGCGTTGACGCGGACCGCAACGCTGTGATTGGTCCGCTCAGAACGTAATTTCCGGTGGTTGCTCTTTCCGGTTTGTCTTCCTACACCGCCATTTTTAAAGTTCTTGTAGACCGGTAGTAACAATTTGCAATATAAGCATTTGCTCTTCAATATGGATGAGCTCCAACTCCAAACACAGCCGCTTCAACCTGGTCGCCATTGTTTACTGTGACCGGAAGAAAAAGCAAGAATTCGGCTATAACCCCTGAAACCACACATCCACACAGGCACACCCCCCTGGCGGCATGGCGGTTAATTGCAGAGCAACGCGGACCCTCGACGCAGAACTTCGAATGCTCAACGACGGTGTCACGTCGACGGCGTACGTACGCCGTCGACGTGACGGAGAACCATAAATAAGGCTTTACTGTACTTTACTGCTGCGGTGAGGATCTTCTTTGCTTTTTTTTCCTGGGCCACGCCACGCCGCCATTGGGAGTCTTGAGTGGCGTAATCACTCGAGTGATTATGCCCGCCATCTTGCTCTCGCTCCCTCATTTCTCTCTCTCCTCCCCCTCCTACACACACACACGTTCACACACTCCCCTCATCATGTGATTGCTTGTTGCTTTTAGGTTTGGTTATTACAGGATGTGTCTACAGTGTGTACGTGTGTGTATGTCTTCCCCATCAGGCCAGCTTCTCTGTAATCTCGTCCTTACTGATCTGATGCGGGTTGAGAGCCGGTGACCTTATGGAGTGTCTCTGGGGCCTAATGCCAAACATTCTGCTGGCTCCACTCATAGCTACATTCACACTTCTGGCTGCTAACATGCCAGGTCTGTTTCATGTCTTCCATCCAAGGGATCCGCATGGGAAGACACTCATATGCCGCGTGCCAGTGATTCTCCCACCCCTGGATGCAAACAACTTTCCATCTTCTTCAAAGTATTTGTTAGTGTTCAATGAAATGTTAAAGTATCATTTACAACAAATAACTATCAGCAAACTAATACATACATTATTGTGTACTTTATTCAGTGGGTGACGCTCTGCTGATGCAGGAGGTAGACATGTGTCCCATTTAGAGGTGACTGGATGTGACTCAAGTTGAAGTGATCATTACTCCACAGCTACCTGTGTTCTTGTGCTTCCCTGGTGAGAGCCACTGAGTTCAAGGGAAGTTTGCTGCAGAAGTTTGCTGTGAAATCTTGTATGTTGGCATTTGTGTTGGGTTCAGCCCGCCAGGCTGCAGAAAGCTGCGGGCTTTTGAGTACTTGACTGCATTCCAAATTACTTCATTCCCTCTCTACTCCACTTCATCTTATAATGTTAGTTATGGTTCCATGTTTTTACGGCGTGTTTGTTAGAATGAGGGTATTTTCCCACCAGTGAGACTGTCTGTTTAGTTCATACCACAGATGGATTGGAGACATGCCCAGTTATTTATCTCTCTTAGGGAATGTGTATAGAGCAGAGATAAGCACACATTGCTTACGCCTGATAATTTGCATGTAGATCAAATATGAAGAGATGTTTTCTCTTAAAAGGAAATACATGGCTGTATCTTTATTTATTCACCAGCATTCGGGGTGGTACTTTTTCAGTGTCAGTGCTGTTTAATATGGATTAGGTGGCGAGTGGCCGACTGGTCTTACAATGTTTCTGGCGGAAAACCCAGAGCATCATGACATTTCAATCTCATAATATGAAACACACTATCTGCTTACATGTGTGTTTCCACTTTCATCTTAACTGAGATTTTAACTTAAGGCAGCAGCTTTACTTGAGACCAACACTGTGTCATTACAATAACTAACGATCGCCTCTGATGTTGGGTCTGGCTCTGGCTACTGGTGCAAACATATAGCACCCATCGGAAAGCTAGAAACACTACTATCAGGCAGATGAGCAATCTGCGGCCTGAGCGGCTGTGGTTCATGAGTAGAGTGGTCTTCCTGCGACCGCAAGGTTCACGGTTGGATCCCTGGTCTCCCCATAGTTCGCATGTCGAAGTGTCTTTGAGCAAGACACTGAACCCCCATTTCCTCCCCTGGCGCTTCACAGCAGCCCACTGCTCCTTAGGATGGGTTAAATGCAGAGACCAAAAAATATGTAATATGCCGAAGGTAATAACGTTTAAAAAAAAAAAATCACAGGATAGAGGGCCATCATCACCAGTCATGCACACAACCAGAGAGGTGAAGACCTTGTTACTGTACTGTACACCCGAGTAGGACTGTGCACTTTTTTCAACCACAACAATCTGTGAAAGTGTAAAAATATGGACTGAAGTATCACTAAGTCTCATCTCCTGGACCCTGGCTTGTTTTAAAAAGAACATGTCAGTGAAGTCCTAAAGAAGGATCCAAAAACATCCCAAATACACAAAAGAGCTAAAAGGAATGCCCTCGCATATCCACTGATTGAGTCTGTTTGGACAGACACCGACCACACTTTCTGTCACTGAAACAAATGAACAGCATCCTTTGAGTATCTTAAGAGGTTGACTGCTCCACATAGCATGTTCTACATTGCTTATCTGTCATTTTAAGGTCAAGTGTGCCTATGCAGAGATGCGATCTTGTACAAATCCGTTTTTAGAAAATCGATTTTAGAAACAGAGCTCAAACATCAGAAACAACAGCTCTAAGACCACCTTATATCTCAAAGAAAATACACAGTATATCCTTGCCACGCTGCGTTTTCTCCCCTAAACTGTACTGTAGCTAAAATTGTATTGTGAATATGAAAGGTCTGATCAGCTTAATATACACAATGTTATCATGTCATGTTGTGATGCATACTTGTTATGTATCTGAGAGACTCGTCTTTCGTCTACCTGTCTACTCGTCCTTGAAAAAGTCCCTTTTTCAGAAGAAACTCTTTATCTGTGTGTGTGTGTGTGTGTGTGTGTGTGTGTGTGTGTGGGTGTGGGTGTGTGTGTGTGTTTTCCTGTGTATGCATGTCTCTGCATTTGCAGTCTATTGATTGGGACTGGACAGTTCTGTTGTTGGAGGACTCACATTGGCCTACTTCTCTTCAGCCTGCACCCTGTTGACCATTTGCCTCAGATATTTCATGTTGTGTATGTCTCTGCCTCTCAAAATAAGCAAGTGCACTCTGAGGACAACTAACAGAGTAATGTGTTCCACAATATCTGTTAAAGAAAAAATAGCACACTCAAATGCATTTGACCTTCAAAAAAAGCAAATCGCAAAGGGAGATAGTTATGTGGGAGAGAAATAGTTAGAGAAAGAGGAAATAATGATATATTTGGCTCATTAAAGAAGCTCAATAAAAAAATCAGAGTATATATATTGCCTCCCCACAGTTCTCAAAATGGAGACGGTTGAATCTGTGGGTAGCAGTTAACGGTGCTAACAGCACCAATATTGCAAACAACGGCAACCGTGCTGCGAGAGCTAACCGTTTTTACCTGGGGGAAACAGAAAGTGGGAGCTACGCTTGGGCGACGACGCCATGGGTCGGGGCAGCATAATTAGCGGTAACTGCGGTATGAGCGCAGTGCAGTGCGGTGGCCATTAGCTAGCGAGTGGGGCACAACATGTGCACTAAAATGTATGTAAACAAAGCACAGGGAAGCTTGGATTACAACACACAGAGAGGGAGAGATACATTGCAAAAAGTGTATATCTGCTATAATAATGCTCAGTGACGATAAATGTATAAAGAGCCATGTAATTATCTAGGAGGGACGTACACAGCTGCTTCAGCCACAACCACAAACAACACAGCCTCCTCATTTATATCAATAAAGCCAGTCCATCGACCAAGTGCGGTGCCCAGTAAACAAGTATAAACTGGCTCAACTTTTCGCCAGAGTTCCACGCTAGTATAAAAAAAAATAGCAAACTTAAACTGAACTTTCTGGATCTTATTTCATGTCTCACTGGTACCTGAAGCAACACTTCTGCAACACAGCTGAGCCCTATGTGTTTTAACACATGCTGTGTTTGGTCTGAATATGCACTGTCAGTCAAAAAACTAATAGTTCAGAAAAACATGACATCTTACTTCTGAGTCCAGAAACACAAGTGCTAGCAGAGCTGTTCAAATAGAAGGCGATCGTATGGTGTAAATTGAAATACAAGACAACCATGTTTGATGTCCCTCATGGAACTTAATTCTTCAAATTAAAGAATTTGAAAAAATTAGGAGTGAGAATAGAATACATCAGCGCACACACACACACACACACACACACACACACACACACACACACACACACACACCAATACTGTGATCCGTGTCAGCCCTTGGGGCAGTGTGATGGCTACAACAGTTGCCATAGTAACAATGTGGATGATCCTGGGCGTATGTGTGTGCTGGGGGTGTGGTCGGGGCACGCTGGGGGCCAGGTCATCGAAATAATGAGTGTGCTCAATAGTCTTTGCAGTATCAGTCAATTCTTGTCAATTACTTCTTATCTGTCCTTCAGCACTGTGTAATGGAACGTTTCTATTGAATCACAGAGATATGATTGAAAGTTCTGGGAAATAAAATTGAATCTTCTTATTTTTCGCTCACATCAACAAAGAAACTGAACTCTTTCTTACAGAACATCAAAAACATCTACTTCCGCACATTTAGAGCATGCTTGGTGTTAATTCTATGTATTTGTCATTTGAAATAGTATATTGAATTCCCTCCAAGGCACTGTGGTGACATTGAGTCAAAAATATGAGAACACGTCAGCAGTATTGATGCTCCTCATTTTCAATCAGCTTGCACACAAGTCAATATATCACACTTATATTTATAAACATTGTTTTCAAATGGTCTAGCCTTAGGATCCATAATTATCTTTGGTCAATAAATCACCCTGTCAGAAAAAAACTATTCTAATCTGGTTTGTAAAATTAAATGTGTAAACACAAAATACAAATGTAATAATGAACTAATAGCTTGAAATCTAATTAAATGATTACCCGTGGCAGCAACGATTAATTAATCCAAAATGCTGGTTTTCTAGAGAACAATAACAGATCTAATGAGCATACCAAATCAACAACAGGTAATCAATCAGGCGATCCCTTCAATCAGCGACTGTATTTTCTTGGCTTGCTCTTAAGGAAAAGGTCAGCATCATTCGAAATGGCTGAAAAAGAGAGAGAGAGAGAGAGAGAAAGCGTGACCTGCATGCAAGGATTTGTCATGTTAGTCTCAACTACACAGTCTGTCCTTCAGTTGAGTATTTATTAGTTTTTTTTGTCAAACATCCGACTTTGCTTCGAAGTAATGGTAAAGCTCAGAGGTGTTTTTCAAAGCAGGATTACTGCAAAAGCCAGATAACTACAAACACAATGATACTACTGATACTATTCTGTAAATCCTAGTGCTCCTGATGTTCAACTGTAACACAAAAAGTGAATATTAGCTTGAGGAGTAGTGACTCAGTCATGCATATTGATGGCTGATAATAATAATCTTGTTAATTCTGCTTTTTGAAAAACCCCTTTGGGATGCTTTTTGTTTTGATAAGTGTCTCTGGATAGGCTCAATGTTTTGTTTTTGTATGTTGTTTTAGCTTAGTGGCTTTATGCTATTATGCCACTTCTTACAGTTTCCAAGCTAAAATAAATACGCTCTTCTGTTTGTGCCAGAACAAAAGCATTTTTGTTCTATATCATGCACGCTTCAACCTCTAACACACTCTACACATAATTTACCTTACACGTAGATGCAGATGTACTACATGACCAGCTGATCAGGATGAGCCTTTCAAACCAACGAGGGATGTCTCTATAGAAAAGCAGTCATTACCTCATTCCTGATTCCCTCTTCTTCAGTAACACCAACATAATGGACAACTGGCCCTACAATGTCAGGATTGGAGGGATTTGGTGGATGCCCTGCTCTCTGGATGGATTGTTTGGTGCCTTTATCTTGGACTCTATTCACTGGTGCTAGATTTGGGACAGCTGTGGCATCATCTTCCCCTAACAGTAAATCCCCCATGGATATTAGTACAATAAAATCACATGGCATCAATAAGGAGCAGGAAGAGGCACAGGATCCTGTACTTGGCTGTGCATCCCGCTATGGCTTCCAATCCACATCTGGCTGAATGAAGTCAGCCCTTGTAGACCATCATGGTAATGAAGGTGGCAAGGGTGATGTCCATGATAACTGTGAGGACCAGCCAAACACATGAAATGATAGGTTGTAAGATGAACTGACCCTGTAGCTATTTTCTTGAAGCCCCTTCAACATGTTAATAATGATGTAAGTGCCCCTTATTAATTAAAAAAGTAATGCATCCTCTTATAAAAAAATAAAAAATTGTGTCCTGTTGTCTTATCTACCCCCTAACATGGTCCTTTGACTGGGACAGCTGGGCAATCACGATTTGACGTTTGAGCAATCATCGAATGTCAGCGGGAAGCAGCTGCTATGAGAATTTGATTTGTTTTGATGTGATTGCCATAGTTGACTGCTATGTGCTATGCTGCACTGAAACATTGTAGTTCAACATAGAATGTTGTGAAAGTATGCAAGTATCAGGACATTTGACTATTTTTGAAAAGTAGTATCAGTAAAAGTGCAGAAATGCAGAAAAGTATCTTGTATCCCATCCAACGTGTCAGCTTTACAATGCTTATTTTGTCCGACAAATGGTAGATAAATTCCAAATAATGTTAAAAGCTCTGTGTATGTTTTGCATGCAAAAATCTTTATTTGGATAGTAACTTAATTTTTGTGAACGTATGAAGTAACATGAAAAAAAAAGACTCAACTACTACTACCTTAAATGTGTACTGACGTGCAGTACTAAGGGACACACTTCATTTGAAAGAACATTGTGAGCCTATTCAGACCAAGGCACCAACACTTGCAAACAAAGTGATTTTCCTGTGGAGCCACACAAAAATAGATCAAATTTGCACTGTAAAATGGTTCAGATTAAAGCATCCTCGAAATGGATTGCATTAACATAATCAAGTTATTCTTACCTTTCTTTGTTTGTGAATAGTGGACACACATACCACATAAAAGAGTGTTTGTTTTCTGTGATCAAACAAATATTTTTTTTACAAATAGCTACAACATTTCTTCAAATACTGTGAATGTTAAAGATGTCGACAACAATGTTTAATGTCAATTTAAATTGCTCTATGTAGCCAAAGATGCTGAGAAGCCACCATGATCCGAGTGACTACATTTTAGGCCTGTCTGTACCTGGAAACCTGGTTTGAGGCTGAATCTATACTTCCTTCACTCTGGCTGCTCTCCTGAGCCGGTGTGTATGTGCACAAACTCAAAAGCCTATTTACCTGATACGCTGTAAACACCGTCTACAGCTTTTTGTGTTTGTGGCTGTGAAAATGTTTGTGTTTGAGACAATGATTGAGAGTGTGTGTGTGTGTGTGTGCGTGTGTGTGTGTGTGTGTGTGTGTGTGTGTGTGTGTGTGTGTGTCATTGGCAGAGGTCGTGTCAGAGAGGTGATCTTTATCTACTAGTGTCTGGCTGATCATGTCCACTTGCCTCTGTTTCTGTGTCACAATTTAAGATAGTGCCTATCTGAGCTAAGGAAGACAATGTGGCTTCGGCCGCATTTATAGATCAGAGTACAGAGGACACTTTCGATTGATCAAGAGTTATACAATTACATAAGCTAACGTTTAACCTTGTTTGACTTGACAAAGCTGGGACCTAGGGCAGGGGAAACATTCTAGAGTTACCTGTTCAGACTGTACATCACGACAGCGAAGTTGAACACACACTCACACATAATCCACAACCCAATCACAAAAACAGCCCTCTCTTGTTGGAGGTGTGCCTGTGTGTGCATGTGTGTGTGTGTGTGTGTGCGTGTGTGTCTGTCTCAGGGGTTCTCGTGTCCTTGTTAGCAGTAATGAAGAGTTATGAGTGTATGAGTGGCAGTAATGACTAGCCTACAAACATGGATGTGCTATCAGGCCACCAAATGACCAAGTACAATATGAATACAAATACAGACATCACCCCCTTGTTGCCAGGGTGTTATGATAATAATCATATTAGTACTATATTAAAGAGACAGCAAACTGCCCTGTCTTCATCAAGCGATGGATCTGAATGACCAATGTGTGCGCTGGAAAGTACATTATTATTCATAAGAGGAGAGGTCAGCTGGGCAACAACACACTCTTGAGAAATAGATAACGAGAGTGGATGGTGGGATAAAGAGAGAGAGAGAGAGAGAGAGAGAGAGAGAGAGAGAATGTTTTGAATGAAACGGAAAAGCTAAATTGCAGCTGAGTCCGGTGAGTCATACATCTATTCTAGACAAATACAGCAGTAGAGAAACAAACAGGAGTAAGACAAAGAGAGTAAAATAGAGAGGGAGGTGGGAGGGCGGAGGTGAATTGGGAGTGGAAAGTACCCTATGGACTCTTTAGAAATCCACGCACAGGTTTTTCCCTTGGGCAGTATACTGTAGAAGTAATCTTCACTTCACAGATCCAAATGGAGAAAACAGTCAAAGGAAAATAAGCGAAATGTAGCGGACGTACACGAGGGATTTTTCTGTCTAACCAGAGTATTTTTAGATCATTGAAAAATATATATATGTTTTTTTTCATTTGTTTACTTGTCACAATTACTTTCATGCCAGCTATCTGCAAAACTATAATAATTAATACAAACAAGATTTAGATAAAATATGGAACAACATCCCATCCAATTTGATAAATTAAAATAATAATTGGCAGTTACGTATATACGTGAAATCATAGTGTTTTTTTGAACGGTTTCCCTTCAGTTGTTCTGACCAAGCAGCTGGATTTATAGTGCAGGAGGCACACAAAGTAATGGTAGGGTGAGCAAACACCATCACGTGTTTATTAAGATAAATAAGATAGCAAAATGATATTAGTCTAATTTCATTTGTATTCATTTAAACATGTGTCCATTATACAGGGATACAACAACCAGGTTTCACCCCAAGTACACAAGTACGGACTTGTGAACTTTTGGAGTCTGGACTCCAAGTCCAGACTCCAAAAGTCTTCAGAAGTACGGTGAATTGGAACGGAAGCTTACTTGATGACGTCATCACGTTGGCAGCTCTTTCTTCACGCACGTATATTTAAAGAGCCAGTGGCGGGAAAAGGTATTGAAGATTGCTGTGGATACAACGTTATATTAGATATAATATATATTAGATATTAATATATAATATATTAATATATATTAGATATTAATGTATTAGATATAATATATCTAATACATTAATATCTAATATAACGTTGTATCCACAGCAATGAATGAATCGCGTGAATCGCCACCTTAACGTGGTGGAGGAGTTTGAGTGGCTCAGTGATCCTGGGAGCTATGTTGTCTGGGGCGTCAGCCCCTGGTAGGGTCTCCCAAGGCAAACAGGTCTCGGGGGAGAGCCCAGACTAAGAGCAGTTCAAAAAACCCTGATGATTTACGGCCCACGGATTGAAGCAACCTCGCCTGGACAAGGGAAACCGGGGCACCCTCCCGGAGCCAGACCCGGGATGGGAGCTCGTCGGCGAGCGTCTGGTGGCCAGGCTTTCGCCCATGGGGCCCGGTCGGGCTCAGCCCGAAAAAAGATCATGGACCAGCAACCCTGTGGACTCACCACCCGCAGGGGGAAGCATCGGGGTCGGGTGCTATGTAGACCGGGCGGCGGGCCAGGCAGGAGACCTGGGCGAGCCGATCGCCGGCAGCATAGACTAGCTCTAGGGATGTGGAACGTCACCTCGCTAGCGGGGAAAGAGCCGGAGCTGGTGCAGGAGGTGGACCGGTATCAGCTAGATATAGTTGGGCTCACCTCCACGCACAGCACGGGCTCTGGAACCAAGCTCCTGAAGAAGGGTTGGACTTTGTCCTTTTCTGGAGTTGCCCAGGGTGAGAGGACACTCGGGTGAAGAGAGGAGCAGAGCTGTCAACTGATCACCACCTGGTGGTGAGTTGGATCAGATGGCGGGGGAGTCGGCTAGAAAGACCTGGCAAGCCCAAACGTGTGGTGAGGGTGAACTGGGAACGTCTGGCAGAGGATCCTGTCCGGGAGGTCTTCAACTCTCACCTCCGGAAGAGCTTCTCACACATCCCGAGGGAGGCTGGGGACATGGAATCCGAGTGGACCGTGTTCAAAGCCTCTATTGTGGATGCGGCCGCCAGGAGCTGTGGTCAGAAGGTCATCTGTGCCTGTCGTGGCAGCAACCCGAGAACCCGGTGGTGGACACCGGGGGTGAGGGAAGCCGTCAAGCTGAAGAAGGAGGCCTTTTGGGCCTGGTTGGCCCAGGGGTCTCCTGAAGCAGCTGATGGATACCGGCAGGCCAGAAGGGCTGCAGCTGTGGTTGTCGCGGATGCTAAAACTCGGGCATGGGAGGAGTTCGGGGAGGCCATGGAGAAGGACTTTCGGTTGGCCTCAAGGAGGTTCTGGCAAACCATTCGGCGGCTCAGGAAGGGGAAGCAGGGTCTACCTCAGGCTGTTCTCAGCGTGGGGGGGAACTGCTGACCTGGACTGTGGACATCGTCGGGCGGTGGAAAGAGCACTTTGAGGAACTCCTAAACCCGGCCAACATGTCCCCTGGAGAGGAGGCAGCGCCTGAAGTCCTTGGGGTGGTTGCACCCATATCCCTGGCAGAGGTCACTAAGGTAGTCAAAAAGCTCCTTGGTGGCAAGGCGCCGGGGGTGGATGAGATCCGCCCTGAGCTGCTGAAGGCGCTGGACATTGTTGGGCTGTCTTGGCTGACACGCCTTTGCAGTGTCGCATGGGGGTCGGGAACAGTGGCCATGGACTGGCAGACCGGGGTGGTGGTTCCCATCTTCAAGAAGGGGGACCGGAGAGTGTGCTCGAACTATCGTGGTATCACACTGCTCAGCCTCCTGGGAAAAGCTTATGCCAGGGGGCTGGAAATGAGGCTCCGACCGCTTGTCGAACCTCAGATTCAAGACGAACAGTGTGGATTCCGTCCCGGCCGTGGAACAGTGGACCAGCTCTTTACCCTCGCAAGACTACTGGAGGGGTCCTGGGAGTTCGCCCAACCAGTCTACATGTGCTTTGTAGACTTGGAGAAGGCTTTCGACCGGGTCCCTCGGGGGGTTTTGTGGGGGGTGCTGCGGGAGTATGGGGTGCCGGACCCGTTGGTACGGGCCATCCGGTCTCTGTACACCTGCAGTTAGGAGCTGTGTTCGTATCCTCGGTAGTAAGTCAGACACGTTCCCGGTGGGTGTTGGTCTCCGCCAGGGCTGCCCTTTATCACCGGTCCTGTTCGGGACTTTCATGGACAGGATATCTAGGCGCAGCCAGGGGGCGGAGAAGATCCGTTTCGGGAGTCTCGGGATCGCATCTCTGCTGTTCGCAGATGATGTGGTCCTGTTTGCCTCCTCGGACCGTGACCTCCAGCATTCACTGGGGCGTTTTGCAGCCGAGTGTGAAGCGGCAGGGATGAGAGTTAGCACCTCCAAATCTGAGGCCATGGTGCTCTGCCGGAAACCGGTGGACTGCTCCCTCCAGGTGGGGACAAACTGCCTACCCCAAGCGAAGGAGTTCAAGTATCTCGGGGTCTTGCTCACGAGTGAGGGTAAGGTGGAGCGTGAGATCGATAGGCGGATCGGTGCGGCTGCAGCAGTAAAACAGGCGCTGTACCGGTCCGTCTTGGTGAAGAGGGAGCTGAGCCGGAAGGCGAAGCTCTCCATTTACTGGTCGGTCTACGTTCCAACCCTCACCTATGGTCACGAACTCTGGGTCGTGACCGAAAGAACGAGGTCTCGGATGCAAGCTCGCGAAGTTTACTCGCGCGAGTGAAACGAGGGTGTTCACACCAAACTCGAAACATCGCGCCGCGAAAGGGGCGCGGCTTATCTCAGTCGCTTGTCTCTGTGAAAGGAGCTTTCATTTCCGCTATCGACCATGGAATAAATAACCACTAGTTTTGCTTTATACTTGTTGTGGAAGTTCCAAACATGTCGGAACATGAAACGCCCTCGTGTCTGGGTTCATAACACCATCCGTAGCCGCACACAGCTCGGTGAATCTCTCCGACTCCTCCAGGAACTGCGTCTGGCTTCTCCGTAAAACGGATACCGATTCTGCCATCCACCATGGAAATAACCACTAGTTCTGCTTTATACTTGTTGTGTAAACTCCACATACGTCGGAACATCAAACTCCATGGTGTCTGGGTTCATAATATTATCCGTAGTCCCACAACAGTGTCTGAATGACGGCCGCTGCCAGCGCTGGTTCAGGCGGAGCAGCAGCAGTTTCATTCGGGACCGGCAAGACGGCGGTGATGACGGGCGGAGCTTCTCAACGTTGATTCTCAACGCTGATTGGCTGCCGCAACTTTGTGTCACGCGATTTCTCCGCTGGAGTTGGGATAATTCAACTCACGCGAATTCGCGCCGCGTCCTTCGCTCTGTTCGCCCCTCGTCAAACGTTCTGTTCACGCCGCCTCAAACGCGTCTATCGCACCGCGAAAAAATCGTCGATTCGCGGGGCGGCGCGTCTGTGGATTGACTTTGCATGTAATCTGGTCGCGCCGCAAATTCGCGCCGCGTCCAGTGTGAACACGGCATTAGAGATAGGGTAAGGAGCTCGGACATCAGGAGGGAGCTTGGAGTCGAGTCGCTGCTCCTTCGTGTCGAAAGGAGTCAGCTGAGGTGGTTCGGGCATCTAGTCAGGATGCCTCCTGGACGCCTCCCATTAGAGGTTTTCCAGGCACGTCCAACTGGTGGGATACCCTGGGGAAGACCGAGGACACGCTGGAGGGATTATATCTCCCGGCTGGCCTTGGAACACCTCAGGATCCCCCAGGATGAGCTGGAAAGTGTTGCGGGTGAGAGGGAAGCCTGGGTCGGTCTGCTGAACCTGCTGCCACCGCGACCCGACCCCGGATAAGCGGCCGAAAATGGATGGATGGATGGATATATTAATATATTACATATAATATATATTAGATATAATGCCATTATAATAAAGCTGCTTCTGATTATTATTGTATGTATGTGTATATATATATATATATATATATCTATAATAATATATCTATATCTATATCTATATATATATATCTATATCTATATATATATATATATATATATATATATATTATTATAGATCCATCCATCCATTTTCGACCGCTTATCCGGGGTCGGGTCGCGGTGGCAGCAGGTTCAGCAGGCCGACCCAGGCTTCCCTCTCACCCGCAACACTTTCCAGCTCATCCTGGGGGATCCCGAGGCGTTCCAAGGCCAGCCGGGAGATATAATCCCTCCAGCGTGTCCTCGGTCTTCCCCGGGGCCTCCTACCAGTTGGACGTGCCTGGAAAACCTCTAATGGGAGGCGTCCAGGAGGCATCCTGACTAGATGCCCGAACCACCTCAGCTGACTCCTTTCGACACGAAGGAGCAGCGACTCGACTCCAAGCTCCCTCCTGATGTCCGAGCTCCTTACCCTATCTCTAAGGCTGAGCCCGGCCACTCTACGGAGGAAGCTCATTTCGGCCGCTTGTATCCGAGACCTCGTTCTTTCGGTCACGACCCAGAGTTCGTGACCATAGGTGAGGGTTGGAACGTAGACCGACCAGTAAATGGAGAGCTTCGCCTTCCGGCTCAGCTCCCTCTTCACCAAGACGGACCGGTACAGCGCCTGTTTTACTGCTGCAGCCGCACCGATCCGCCTATCGATCTCACGCTCCACCTTACCCTCACTCGTGAACAAGACCCCGAGATACTTGAACTCCTTCGCTTGGGGTAGGCAGTTTGTCCCCACCTGGAGGGAGCAGTCCACCGGTTTCCGGCAGAGCACCATGGCCTCAGATTTGGAGGTGCTAACTCTCATCCCTGCCGCTTCACACTCGGCTGCAAAACGCCCCAGTGAATGCTGGAGGTCACGGTCCGAGGAAGCAAACAGGACCACATCATCCGCGAACAGCAGAGATGCGATCCCGAGATTCCCGAACCGGATCTTCTCCGCCCCCTGGCTGCGCCTAGATATCCTGTCCATGAAAGTCACGAACAGGACCGGTGATAAAGGGCAGCCCTGGCGGAGACCAACACCCACCGGGAACGTGTCTGACTTACTACCGAGGATACGAACACAGCTCCTACTGCAGGCGTACAGAGACCGGATGGCCCGTGCCAACGGGTCCGGCACCCCATACTCCCGCAGCACCCCCCACAAAACCCCCCGAGGGACCCGGTCGAAAGCCTTTTCCAAGTCTACAAAGCACATGTAGACTGGTTGGGCAAACTCCCAGGACCCCTCCAGTAGTCTTGCAAGGGTAAAGAGCTGGTCCACTGTTCCACGGCCGGGACGGAATCCACACTGTTCGTCTTGAATCTGAGGTTCGACAAGCGGTCGGAGCCTCCTTTCCAGCACCCTGGCATAAGCTTTTCCCGGGAGGCTGAGCAGTGTGATACCACGATAGTTCGAGCACACTCTCCGGTCCCCCTTCTTGAAGATGGGAACCACCACCCCGGTCTGCCAGTCCATGGGCACTGTTCCCGACCCCCATGCGACACTGCAAAGGCGTGTCAGCCAAGACAGCCCAACAATGTCCAGCGCCTTCAGCATCTCAGGGCGAATCTCATCCACCCCCGGCGCCTTGCCACCAAGGAGCTTTTTGACTACCTTAGTGACCTCTGCCAGGGATATGGGTGCAACCACCCCAAGGACTTCAGGCGCTGCCCCCTCTCCAGGGGACATGTTGGCCGGGTTTAGGAGTTCCTCAAAGTGCTCTTTCCACCGCCCGACGATGTCCACAGTCCGGGTCAGCAGTTCCCCCCCCACGCTGAGAACAGCCTGGGGTAGGCCCTGCTTTCCCTTCCTGAGCCGTCGGATGGTTTGCCAGAACTTCCTTGAGGCCAACCGAAAGTCCTTCTCCATGGCCTCCCCGAACTCCTCCCATGCCCGAGTTTTAGCATCCGCGACCTTCGCAGCTGCAGCCCTTCTGGCTTGCCGGTACCTGTCAGCTGCTTCAGGAGACCCCTGGGCCAGCCAGGCCCGAAAGGCCTCCTTCTTCAGTTTGACGGCTTCCCTCACCCCCGGTGTCCACCACCGGGTTCTCGGGTTGCCGCCACGACAGGCACCGATGACCTTCCGACCACAGCTCCTAACGGCCGCGTCCACAATAGAGGCTTTGAACATGGTCCACTCGGATTCCATGTCCCCAGCCTCCCTCGGGATCTGTGAGAAGCTCTTCCGGAGGTGGGAGTTGAAGACCTCCCGGACAGGATCCTCTGCCAGACGTTCCCAGTTCACCCTCACTACACGTTTGGGCTTGCCAGGTCTTTCTAGCCGACTCCCCCGCCATCTGATCCAACTCACCACCAGATGGTGATCAGTTGACAGCTCTGCTCCTCTCTTCACCCGAGTGTCCAAGACATACGGCCGCAGATCAGATGATACGACTACAAAGTCGATCATTGATCTCCGGCCTAAGGTGTTCTGGTACCAGGTACACTTATGAGCCACCTTATGCTCGAACATGGTGTTTGTTATGGACAAACTGTGGCTAGCACAGAAGTCCAACAACAAAGCACCGTTCGGGTTCAGATCGGGCAAGCCGTTCCTCCCAATCACGCCCCGCCAGGTTTCTCTGTCATTGCCCACGTGAGCGTTGAAGTCTCCCAGGAGAACTATGGAGTCGGCAGGCGGGGCCCTTTCCAGTACCCCTCCCACCGACTCCAAGAAGGCCGGATACTCTGAAATGCTGTTCGGTGCATAAGCACAAACAACAGTCAGAGCCTTACTCCCCGCAACCCGTAGGCGCAGGGAGTTGTTATTATTATAGATATATTATATATTATTATAGATATATTATATAGATATATTACACATCTATATATTATAGATATATTAGATATAATGATAATGTCTCGGACTCCGAGGATTGCGGTTGCGGTCGGCCATCTCTATCAAGAAGCCGAAGAGGAGGCGAAACCTTCAAAGAAGAACCGCGATGCAGCGGAGGACGGACAGGAGACGTGCCTTAACAGCATCTGTGACAGAGTGGGTGAGAACGCACCCACTTGTCTCCATGTTTATGTGCTGAGTCAGTGTGGCCTTCCATTAACCATGTCTTGTGTTGGTACTTACCATACCATCTGTTCCAGAGGCTAAAGAAGGAGGCGCCCAGCCACGGCCTCTATTTATACACTGACTGATTACAGCTGTGACATCATGGGGTTAGACCAAGTCGAGGGGGGGGGGGAAGTAGATTAGGCAAAGTATGTATTTAGATTTAATGTGATGGTAGGCATGTGTGCAATGGCAATATGTTGCGTAATTGTGTAAACGTGTGCTACCTGAAGTTAAGGTTGAAGGGGGAGCTTTTGGGGCCGTAGCATGTGTCGGGTTGTTAACAGTTTCACCTCCACTGGGTTCAAGGTAGATTCCTCCTTCTGATTGGAGGCGGTATTAAAACCTTCTGCCTGTGGCTGTTCGGGAGGGAGGGGGAGACCATCATGGTGTAACTGTGTGTCGGTGAAGTTAGGCTATTTGTATGCAGTACACTTACTTTTTGTTTGATTTGTTCATTTACATTGTTTTGTATACCATATCGAGTTCACGGGCAGTCATTTTAGATAAATAAACACCTTTTGGTTTTGCAACCAAGCATCTCATGTCTGCCTCCTACCACTTTTTAAGGCACTCCGGTCAGGCTTCACCACAGCATCTTTATTGCTTTGTAAGTCTGTCTTAACATCACACTTGTTTTTAACCAGGCTACCCATTGTTCTTCTTTGTAACCTGTCCTCCCACTTATAGGTAGACTTGACAGTTTACTTCATACACCCAAAGAAAAAATGATGTAGTTTAATATGGTATAAAACTTAGATTTAATGTTTTAGGGACGTGATCATTTAGTTTAATGTAGTTTCTGCTGCTGTTGTACGGTACTGGTTATACTGGGAGGTGTATCTAACATCTATTCTCTTTCACATTGGATGAAGGAAATACCTCAAAAACTACATTACATAGAAAATACCTTTACATTAGAACATTGCTCATGTTAACATTTATTACATGGCTGTTGTAATATTAATATATAATCTATCCAGGCCTAATAAGCTGGCAGGTACAGAGGAGTTTTGATACAGTAACATTATAACAGTATTTAAATATTACATCCATTAGACTATATTCCACATACACACCTACCATTTGTCTTCTTGGTCCGCAAACATCAAGAGGTTGATCATCAGTGCAGTATTTGGCCGTCCAAAGTACACACAAGTCAGCTCCGATGCAGACTCTGTAAAATGGGAGGAGCGAGCCATATACGGGCATTTTGACCGTGCTTGGCTTGATGCAAACTTTGAATTGGAACAGTACTTGGGCTCGGACTGATGACGTTTCAGAAGTTCACGAGTTCACAAGTACAGAGAAGTACACATTGAGAAACGGCCAGTGATAAACACATTGAACTGTTTCCTGCTGATCCAATCCATCAAAACTGTGATTCGATCCAGACAGTGAGTTCTGTGATCTGTTGCACCCCTATCAGATAATGACAGGTGGACTTGAAACAGTGGCTGAAAAGCTTTCCAAAAACATTTCAAAACATTGTTTCAAGTCGTGTTTCAAAGTTGCAAGGTCATATGATTTTAGGTTTTAATGCCTCAAATTACCTCTAAGCATCATGCAGGTTTGGTGTCCTGATACCACAACTAAATGTGTGTCAAATGTATCGAAAAACAATAAAGGGACTCACAAATACAGGAATGGAAAACTTAAGAATTCATTCAGAGTTATTGATTTCAGGTTTCCTGCAAAAGTGCAATTTAGAGATTTAGATTGAATTACTTTAAAGGGAGAGAGAACAAGGTAATTGTAGGATTACCGTGACATTGCCAGCAGACATAGTTTAAAAATGTCCAATTCATCATTTTGCAAAATAATTGCCTCAGTTGGTTCTCGAGAGTTTCTTCCACGCAACAGTCAGAGCCGCTGTATCACAGAAATACGCTAACACTAGATATGGTCCCAGTAACAGGCTTTTTGACTTAACATTGTTATACAAGTCAGGTTACATTGGTTGCTAAATGTTTCCTCTTATTTTCCTTATAGTCAGCTAGGTCGAAAAAAAATGACAGCTGTGTTAAAGCTATTTAATGTTATAATCTGATCTCAGGAAAATGCTTATTTATAGTAATATATCTTTGATATTGAGTGAGTGTGAAGGTGTTACTCTTTTCATCAGTGATGTTTTCAAAAATCCCTGCAACAAACAAAACTGCTTCTAGACTTAAAGTAATTTCCATTAAATGTTTACAGTAGTGGTTGTCCCTTGTAAACACTGCATTATGAGACCTGGGCTACACCCGCCAGCTGAAACAAAAACTATCTCTCTGCTTGGCTACTTTTTAGGATGCTAACTTTCTGGTTGGACCTGTGTGGAACGGTGTAAGTGTTTTTTGCTTGCCTTTAAGAGCAAACTTGCTGTAATATTGCCTGTTTAAGAACTAAACAAGGACTGAAATGATGCTGAACAATGTAATTTGTACAGTTCTTAGCTATGCTAGCTGACAGCAATCAGCAACTGTTTATCTAGGGTGACCAGACGTCCTCTTTTTCCCGGACATGTCCTCTTTTCGAGACCTAAAAAAAGCGTCCGGCAGGGATTCCAAAAACGTCCGGGATTTTGCTACGTGCGGGAAAATAGTTATTACCCCCTTACAAGTTTTGGAAATGGTATCTCCCTCACGTGCCACCTTCTTGCGCAAGCTCTGACTGTAGAGAGAACTGTCATTGGTCGACCGATCTCAACGTAATTGTAAGTTCACGGCATGCTACACACTACTGCTACCCCCCCACCCCCCACCCCCCCCCCCCCCCCCCCCGCGACGAAGTGTCCTCCTCCTCTCTCTCTCTCTCTCCTCCACCCCCCCCCCCCCCCCGGAGCGAAGTGTCCTCTTTTTCACAAACTCAAATCTGGTCACCCTAGTTTATCAAACATACAACCTTGGAAACATACAAACGTTACGATTAATAAAACAAACAACTGTGGGTTTCTTCCACTCTGGTTCCTGTTGGCACTGGTTTTTTTCTTCAAGTTTTAAGTCTACCTATTTTTACACACAGTGACGGCACTGCAATACAGCTTAGACTAGCTGACATATTCTTTATAGACGTTGGCTGAAATATTACTTTGAAATTGTTATCCTGTGAATTAAACTTGACATTAAGTTTACTTATTAGCTAAGGGCACCACACAGGAAAATGTCCTATAACTCGGTGTGTGTGTGTGTGTGTGTGTGTGTGTGTGTGTGTGTGTGTGTGTGTGTGTGTGTGTGTGTGTGTGTGTGTGAGAGAGAAAGAGAGAGAAATAGTATACTACTATAACTTGGGAAGGTTTGGCCACTTGGTTGGACAAATAGCAATGTATGCCCCTCCAAGATATATAAGTGATATATGGGTAAGAGTTACTTTGTGCGCTCCCATCTCTCTCTGTCTCCCTCTCTCTCTCTCTCCCGCTCCCTCGTTCCTCGTGATCGTGACTGTACTGACAAAAGCTCTCATCTGGGGAAGTTGGTTGCTCTCCATGTGCAGACACCCTGGTTGCCGGGGAAACCAGTCTAAAGTTGTGAGCAAGAGGCGGCGCAGGCCTCTGCAGTGCAGCAGAAAAACAGCAGCACAAGCCTGAACTTGGAGTGACGGCATCCACAGCAGCACTCATCACGATACACACAGTCACACAGTTCTCCAAACTCTGCGTCAGTGTCTCTCCCGGTTTCTCTCTCGTTCCCTCTCTCTGTCTCACCTGAAGAAATAAAACACGCACTCAACAGCTCTTGTTGGTGTGTGGGAGGGTTTTACTGTGGCTGTTTTGCTGGTTAACATCAACAAGTCACTTGGAAATCAGAGTGAGAGGAACTCCTCGAGTAACACTTGATGTTCACAGTTCAGTGTGTAGCTGGAGCGGAAAATGTGCTGTTACACAAGAGCTAAGCCAGACAAAACTCGACAAATATAACAGATAAATATGTGTATTAATCCCAGAACAATTTATCAACAAACCATGAGCTACTGGTTTTATTTTGAAGGTTTTATCGTTCATCATATTCTATTGTACATTTTCATATTTCAATGATGTCTTTATACTATTGTACCTTGTTTATTGTACACTTATCACCAGGTGAAATTACTCGTATTTGCATACATACTTGGCAATAAACAGTGTGTGATTCTCTGACATTTATTCACACTTTCCAGGGTATTAAATCAGCAATATCCATTGAATATCCACATGACAACAGGACTCACAGTCTATTTCAAGTAACAAGCCTAAGAGCCATGTGAGGCCCAGGGGTGCATGCTAACAAGCTCACAATGCCAATGTTAACATGTTGATATTTAGCAGGTATAATGTTAACTATGTGCATCTTATTAATATATGCTAATTTGCTATAAACACACAGTACAGCTGCGGCTGGTAGAAATATTTTTAGTTTTGCAGGTGTTTGGTTTGACTTTGACCTACTGATGGCGCGAGAGCAAATACGCTGACAATAAAGGGACAACAAGGAGGGAAAACAGCAGGGACAAGAAACAACACAATTTAAAAGACATAAATGCACTAAAACTAATCATTAAACATGACAGGCATGTATGATGCAAGGGTATCACCAACGTTATTATAGAGCATACATGTGTGTACCATTTTTCACTGCAGTCCATCCTATAGTTGTCAAGTGATTTCACTCAAAACCACAAATGTCAACCTCATGTTGACCCGAGATGAAATGTCAGGAGATCACCACCGAAAATAGATCATGCTCTGGGAACAATGTATGGTTGTAAAAAAAATGTCCTTGCAATCTATTTACTTTATTTATTTATTTTGTATTCACTAAGCGTTGAGCCATTTCAATCTGGACTAAAGTGATATGACGTACATTAACATTTATGTTACTTTGTCTTCTTGCTCTGATTGGCAGGAAAACACATTCATCATATTTACCATACAAAATGTGCAGAAAGGAAATTTATTTTATAAATTCTCAGCAACAAGCAAAGGCTCAGTTGTTCTTAATCTACGCATGCAATTGAATACTCATTTTTGTTTGCATTTAAGGATCTTGAATCCCTCCAAAAGAGGGTAACACCATGAACATATTGATCTTCTATTCTAAACATTCACACTCGCAGCACACACACACATACTCATCCTTTTCCTATTCCCAATACCACCTCACACTCTACTGTAATGTGTGAATAAAGAATGTATGGAGTTGATAATTGGTGCTCGCCAAGCTTGGCAAGTTACAAGTGAATGTAAGTATTATGCATTCAAACCAACAGTAGCTACAGAAGTAGGAGCAGTGTATGCAGACTGAGCGTTGAAGTGGCAGCACAGGCATTAAAGGGATTAAAAGAGTGAGCAGTGAATGTCAGGTTTAACAGACTGCCTTATTGTCAGTTGAGTACCTGTGAGTGTAGCAGAGCAATTCCAGTTGTCTGTCTGAGCCGGCCTCGTAGGCTTCGGCCCATTTATTGTTATTTGTCTGGGCAAACTGCACTCGCAAACCTTGTTTGTCATAGTCCCTGGAAAAAAATGGCATCAATCTTTTCCTGATAGATAAAGATTTAATTGAAATAAATATGTCATGTGAAAAGGTAAAATGTAACTCTTTAATTCAGCCAGATGAGTCATATGATCCTGAGCAGTCACGAGGAATCTAAATGTCCTACTTAGCATTGTCTCAGGTTTCCAGGTTAATTTCCTAGCTTGATGGGATGTAATGCACGCCAAGCGACTAGTGGAGAAGGGTACTGTCATAGATATAAAGCAGATGTGACATAATTTAATAATCACCTGCCATTCCAGGATGGAACCACATATCGACCATCTTACCTGGGTCCACTTTTAAACTGACTCTAACTGAAACTGGAGCCAAAGATGCTTGTGTTGTCTTTATAGTCATTGTTTTTTTTTTACTGATACACCGGTACTGTTTCTATATTGAAAGTAATGGACTTAAAAAAGCTCAGCCAATCTAGAATGAACCAAAAAAAAAAAGAAAAGATTATTGTAGAATTTTGATTATTACAGCTCCAAGAGAAGAAATCATGCTTTCAGTCACAGATACTAATAATATAATTTTCATGCAATTTTGCAATGTTGCCTGAACTGTAACAACTGTCGTTGGTAGCTTACTCTGAAATGTACGACACTGAGAAATATCTGTAGAAATCCTAAAAAGATGCAGTATTGCACTGCTGAAATACAAATCTCCTCACGGGATTCCTTTACCTACTCAAGACATGGATTATATTGCATTTGTAACGGCATGAGATAAATTGACAACAAGCCATGTTCATATATGATGACGGATTACTGGATTCAAGGCATCTGCATTTTTGGTGAGACGCGGGGAAGCTGCTTAGCATGTCATAAAATATAAGGGTGATATTAATGACTTTGATATAACGTTAACGTTACTAAACGAAACCTTTGAGCCATATTAGTGTGTTTTCTGGCTATAACTTATCTGTTTCGCTAACAGATCTATGTGGTCCTTTTTGTAAAGTTAGTTATTAGTTATTGCACAGCTGACAACCAGTTTCTGCCCATTGGTGGCAATTGTAAACAATACCCAGGTAGGATGGTGGACAGTCATCCCATGAATCATGATACAATGTCCCATGTACTATCTGAGATTTATGAGTACTATTTAAAACCAAGTACTGTATACAGCTGTTTTAACCACTGGTTTAATGCAATGTGCTACCTATGCCAAAAATGCAAATCATGGGCTTCTTAGATGTAATGTGCTATTACACTCTTTTCTCCATCGACACAATAATCTTTTGTGAGTTTTATATTTGTATTTTGTCAAACATTTGGAATTTACTGTCTGGATATATACTTGTGAAGACTCCTCATCTGCACTGTCAGCAGTGAATCCATGGTGATGTTCAAGTTCCCTATTAGGAAGCAGATAATCTAAAAAAGTGTTTCAGTTACAGTAGCTTAGAGACATGGTGTCAGCTAAGACTCAAGGCCTCCTCTCCTCTGCTCTCCTCCTAATATCTCCTCCCTCCCTGCCTGTGTGTGTGTGTGTACATTGTATTGGGCTTTATAATGCTGACGGGCAGAATGAGAGCAGAGGGAAGCTCAGAAAATGAGAGAGCAGGAGAGACAGAAAGGAACAGAGGGGGAGAGGATGCAGGAGGCTCAGTCGTCTGTCAGTCAGAGCTCAAACCTTATCATTTACAAAAATACAAAAAAGAGTGAACGAGAGAGTGAGTGAGTGAGTGAGTGAGTGTGTGTGTGTGTGTGTGTGTGTGTGTGTGTGTGTGTGTGTGTGTGTGTGTGTGTGTGTGTGTGTGTGTGTGTGTGTGTGTTAGGTGAGAGTGAAGTTAATAACAAGAAAAAGGAGTTGCATCTCAATTAAGTCTATTTGTCAGCGAATGCCAGTCATTGTGTATGCCCCCTGGCATTGTTATTGTGAGAAGCGTTGCTTTGCATATTTTAAGGTGAGATTGATATTGTTTGGGGTGAATGAGATACATGAGCCTTGTTAGAAAGGTTGTCTACATGTGGTGTAAAGTGTGTCTCCATCTCTCTTTTTTCTTTCACCTTCCATGATCAGACGGCTAGACAATGAAGAATGGAATTCAGAAGGGAAAAAGAAAACTCCCAGCGTGATGAGATAAGAGGTGCTCTAAGCAGGCTTTAATAAATTGGGTGTGTGCTTTGATTACTGGATCAGGAAACTCAGACCTGTATCAGCACTTTTTTTATTAAAGAGGCAAAGCTATGCACAGTCACTTCTCAAAGCTGTTTGCACCAGCTAAAACACAAGGTCCAGTCTCATTCAGGCTGACTAACCATTCATGTACCTGCCACACTTTCTTTGCATGTATGTGCCTTATCCAATCTTCGCAGTACCTGGCTCCTGTTAGCAAGTGTGGTCTTTCTTCTAAAATGTGGTGTGTGGCCTAAGCAGCACATAGCGTGGCTGTCCTTGACCTTTTCTTGCCTATTAACATCCTCTCCACCTCCCATTAAGGGCAGGGGAACGAGTTGGAAGAAAGGGCAGCTTGGGGGAAGAGAGGTGGAGGTGGGTGTGAAATGGGAGAGAGAATATGTGTGTGTGTGTGTGTGTGTGTGTGTGTGTGTGTGTGTGTGTGTGTGTGTGTGTGAGACTGTGTGTGTGTGTGTGTGTGTGTGTGTGTGTGTGTGTGTGTGTGTGTGTGTGTCCTGCTGATCAGCAGTGTTCACTCTGTAGGAGTCCAAAGTGAACAGCGTTGCCTTCAGGAGCAGAGTAATATATTCAGCTGATGAGCTTTGCTGTGCACTGTAAAGTGTTCCCTCCAACGAGCTCCTGTGAGCTCTCCCAGGGTGCTACATGAATAAACACTCTCAGGGCTCCCATGACTCTTCCTCGCAGGAGCTGAATATTTTATATTGTGTTTTTTAGGAGGGGTACAATAAATATTGAACATTGTAACTCATTCAGAATAAGTGGGGGAATCTTGTGTTAGCTGCATGGATGTTGTGTGTAAGCATGCATGTATTTTACAGACAGACAGACGGACAGATAGAGGCAAGTACAAAGGGCTGGCTGTGTTTCGTGAGCTAGTCCTTATTTCCTGAATGTGGCAAGCAGCAACTTGGAATATCAATGACGCTTCATTCCCCACAGCAAAGACTGCAAAGTGAATGAGTTAGTGTATATATATATATATATATATATATATATATATATATATATATATATATATATATATATATACACATACATACATATATATATATATATATATATATATATATATATATATATATATATATATATATATATATATATATACAGTATGTATGTGTATATGTGTGCGGCCATGGGCCAAACACCAGTTTACAGTTCAGAAACAAAATTACACACATACACGTTCTTGCTCGGGGCAACCTCTTAAATTGGATTGAGACTACAAACTGATCAAAGCAGTTTGTAGCAGGATTGATGCCACTGGGGTCCTAACCTGCTTATAAAATGTTTTCCCCAATCCCAAACCCCCCCCCCCCCCCCCACACACACACAAGAATGTTCTTTTCCCGGACTGTGTAGGCGTGTGATTCATAGTGTCTGAGCAAAGACTCTTACAGCTAAACAAAGTGTGTGTGTGTGTGGGGGGGGGGGGGGGGGGGGGGGTCTGCATGGCCATGGTAATGAATAATACTCAAATCAAGCAAGCTGATGTCTGACACCTTGGATGTGTGTTTTGGCTTTATACATTGTACACACGTTCCTGATAGATTGTGTTTACATCTATTAGGCTAATGCTTATCTAATGAGGTTGTCTACTCGGTTACAAAGTTCGAGAATCAAATCATCATTTATATCAAACATTACTGCTGGATAATTATGTATATTACAGAAATTAGCCTCAAGAATAAATATGTTTTTATTTCTAGCACACCGACCTACCTACATATACACACAGACAGGTATAGACATTTTACATACATATAATCTCTCTTTTGTTCATTATCTCAACTCGCAGTTGTATGCCTCCGACATGTCTGTCCAAAATGTCATCACTTCATGATTTTATCCTATCAGAGAGTTGTATGAAATCATCATAATTAAGACATGAATAGTTGAGTTATGATCAAAAACGTGTTCTCTGACATCACAGTGACCTTTGAACACCAAATTTGAACCGTTCATCCTCGAGTGGCAGTTTGAGCCAAATTCCCGAGAGGAGTTCCTGAGGATAACATGAAAACATGATGGTGCCAGCCACGGTTGTCATCAGCATCATAGAAATGAACCATCAACCAAGCAATATTGCAATGGAGATGGAAAGTCTTATATCTGTGTGTCCACCCGGAGGCTGTTACCGGCCTCACACCGGCGACCAAGCGGTCTTCAGACCGGCCCCGTTACCGGCTTCAGACCGCTCCTTTTTTTCCTCCGCAGAGTTTAGAAATTAAAATATGTTTAAATTCAGCGGGAAAGCAAGAAAACAATAACACAAACACGTGATTAAAAACGTATTTGTAATACGTCAAACACAAACGTAAAAACAATCAAATTAAAATATGTGTATAATCAACGTATTTGTAATACATCAAACACAAACGTAATCAGGGAGGAGATATGTTTCTGGTCAAACGTAATTGAGAATGTGTTTTAGTTCTGGGGGAACGTAATTTTTAGGAGACAGGGTTGCAAACACATCTGTTTACAACTCCGCAGTCCTCATGTAATAAGTTGCAGTGAGGACTATTTTGGTGAGCATTGCTCAAGCCCACATACAGTATATAATGATGACACAGACTGCTGGGTATACAGTATAATTGTATAACAGTCTCTGAAGTGATGCCATTGGCCTGATTTCCAGTCTAATTCTAACAGGCCCAAGCCAGCCTCTCCCAAGAGAAACCTGGCCAGACCAACCATGAGCAACAGAGTTAGCCTCTGTGGCATACTGTATGATTCACAGCTAAAGACTCCAGCTCAGCTACGAAGGAATTATGTCAGTAGGTATATAGTGACACTTGACATGTTTTCAGATTAATGATTACAAATATATATTCATTTAGTGAGGGCAAAACAAGTAGCACTGCTTCTGAACAGTAAACCGGGCAATAGAGGCTGAGGAAACATAAAGTAATCCACAAAAATGAGAGAGGTGCGTTACAATGCAATGGCCTTCAGCCCGGTTGCCCATTTGTAGTCCAGATCTTTCGGTGTGGCCAGTTTGCATTTTGTTATCAAAGGATGAGGAACCAAATCTATTAAAAACCTAACTAAAGACTCAGGATGCAAAAGCTTTGCCACATAAGAAGACACAGCATCAAAGGTCCACTAAAGGTCTGCACTGCATTCAGATTTTAGGCCACTGGAAGTGTTTGCTGAATTGTCCCGGTTAAATAAACTAGAATTATTTATGAGATCTATCTGAAGTCCGACTATTAGTTTGATCTGGGCCATAGTCAGAGTCTACCTAGGTCTCTTCAGGTCTTTACCCTTGCTCATCAACTCCAACTACCCAGGGGAGGTTAGGTGTCTGCAGGCTCTCTCTCTTTCACTTCACCTTGAGAAAGGACTGGTTCCCGAATAAATATGACCCACTGGGTGATGATTAACTCATTTCAGCTTCGTCACCTCCAGGATTGTTCATGTAGGTATCAATCCTCCCACACTTGTTCCACTTTTCCCTTCACTTCAGTAGTCCTTGTGTACAATGTGTATTTCTTAAAAACTCCAAACTATGTGTCATAGTTATTCCACATGGTAAAAAATTTGATATTTTAATTAGACGTCTCAGTATCTTATTTACGCTATAATTTCCCTCCTGCAGGCAGTCGTGATCTATTTTGCAGTTGCAAAATATTTTGTTTCACCCATAAGCATTGATCAATTTAGGTAATAATTAGAATATGGATGGTAGTTTGGCAAGGACGTGGAGATTGAAGGGATGAGACCTATACAATAGGTGAGACCTATACAATACAATATTCCTAACAATCATTGTTCCCTAATTTACACGGAAGGGTACCTAGATATTTAAAAAAGAGGCTCAACACCATTTTTTTTAATTTTGTCTTCTGTCCAGCACCTAGTATTTTTCGTTGGGATGTGCATGCTTTTGTTTTGCAACTTTATTTTTTCCTGACTGAAAGCTACTTATAACTTAATGGTACATTAATACATGCGTCTCTCCCTCTGTTGTTTCTCAGTGGCCTCTATCTGTTTATATCTTGTATGTTTAGCCCATCTCTCCTTGTTGAGTGAAAACTAATGATCCCTGATTGAACATGTGAGTAAATGTGAAGAAAAAGACACGTGCAAAGACACGTGTGCTCACACACATGCAAGTGTTCACACGGTGGCATGAGTCTAGGCAAGTGTGGTAGAATGTAGCCAGCAGTGATGTGCATGGTTAATGTGATTTACTCAGAGTTTACCACCCAGAGACATTTTATCAGATTATTATTACAGTAGAGCACTGCATAGTAACACATTAGCAAACCGTACACACCAATGCCTCCATTTAAAGTCTCGATCTGAGGCCATTTCATATACAGGTGATATGCCATGGAATATTTCAAGAAGTTAAGATTATTTTGCAAACTACATGTCAAAAAAAAAAACTCAAGGGACTGTTCTGTCAGTTAAACCAGTGTCCAGCCATCCACACACATCATTCCTCCCTTAATTCTCACTCTCTCCCTGCTCTGTGTTAGACAGATGTGTCAATGGCACAATAATGGAGCATATGAGTGAGTCCTGAGATGACAGAGAGCCAGCGTCCCCAAATCCCCCCCTACTGCACCATGGCTCTTTGTCACGGTATAATCCTTCCTCACTTGCTGAGAGGCCAAAAAGGAGATTCAGAGAGAGGGAGAGGCCTGTAGAAGACAAGGAATAAAAATATATATGGCCAGATATATAGATATATATTATAAAAAAATGGCAGAGGTAGTTAAAAGAAGAATAGAGAATGAATTTAAAGACGGTGAGCAATATGCTTGGAGGGAGTCGCTAAAAGAAAACCGCTTGAAGTAAAGGGTATGACTCAGCTGCATAGGCAATTAGGACAAGGTGCAATTCTTAGAATCCAAATGAAAGAAAGGCATTTAGAAACTGTGTGTGTGTGTGTGTGTGTGTGTGTGTGTGTGTGTGTGTGTGTGTGTGTGTGTGTGTGTGTGTGTGTGTGTGTGAGAGAGAGAGAGAGAGAGGCCAGAATAGAGAGAGAGAGTGGCCATTGTGTATGGGTAGAACAAGAATAGCGGACGAAAGAGAGGGAGGGAAAGACTAAGGCAATTAGCTCATTTGAGCTGTCAGAGTGATAAGGTAGAGAATGTGCAGCACAGGCAGAAGAAAAAAAAAACTGCATCTTCTCATCCCCCTATTAATACCACTGACACGCCGTTGAACACTCTTGTTTCCAACTTAGTCATTTCTAAGCAAATCCACACAGACACACACAGACACACTGGCCTGGAGCACATTTGCTGGTGCTAATGGTCTGCGTAATTCAAACACAACAGAATTAGTGTTGGAATAAAAACACATTTATGCCCCCCATGTTTACTAGCAGTTTATTTCCAAGGCGATAGTTTAAATTTGTGAGAGTGATTTGGAGGGTAATCTTCTGTGTATTGAGATGAATACCCTTTCTTAAGACCACATTATTTTCCTGCATACAGTATAAAACCTGCACAAATTGTGTTTCTATGTGTGGTCAGGTACACAAGCATCATTGCAATTTGTATGGCTTCATTTCCTGACAGATTGTGTGACTGAGTACCTTTATTGCTTCAGTGAAGGATCAAGCCTACACACACAAACATACACAGAAACACGTGTGTGTACTATGCAATGCTGATAGACATGTATTCTGTTGCCATACCTACTGAACAAGTTTACTGTCGGGTCTGTCAGCTGCTTTGTTCATGTAAAGAATATGTTGCTATGATTGAAAACACAGATGACAAATAGAAGACACTGACCTGTGCTTACCTGCGCCCCTGCACCGACACAAACAGTCGCCCTGTATTCAGACACAGAGCATGTTGTTATATTTTGAACATCATGCTGCTCATAACCATTCACACATTATCTGTTGTCAAGGCAGCACATCATATCCCACAGCAGAGTAATCAGCTAGCTAGTTTAGTCAAATAGTTTGTAGGTCAGAGATATATACAAAAAGATATATACAAAAACCCTATAACTGTCCTAGTCAGATGGAGGACTCACTCTGCCAAACAACAATATTTTTGGCAAGCACAATTGGTTGCTTGCTTTACCAATGATTTCACAACTAGATTGTTGGATATTGAAACATGTCCATTTCAATTGAACATTTAGAATTTTTAAATAAACCTTTGAGATCAGACAAGGCACATAAACACTGCTCAGATCTGGAGAAAAATATTTAAAAATATATATATATTTTACTCATCTCCTTTTCAACCATAATAACAATCAAATCCATACCCAATGTTGCACAACTACTATGAAACCAATAAATAAGTATTACAATGTTAAGGATTGGAGGTCAAACCTGGAGGTCTAAAAACCAAAACGGAAAACTTAAATTGTTGTATATTTTGTTTACATGATCGGAACACCGTGAATCACATGATGTAGTTGTAGAACGTCTTCCCCATCAGCAAACCAAATATTTGCATGAAGCAGTCATGTCAGCGTTCTAACACAGGCAGTGCAGATGGTCATACTGACGAACAGACAGCAGCCTGCTACATAACACAGAAGCCACAGACCTTGAACAACCTACATTAGCTTTCATGCTAAAGTCTATTTTCTTAACTTGCAAACATGATCACATCTTGTTCTGCAGCTTTTCTTTTTGAACGATCCTCCAAAACAAACATCCCTGTGTTGCAGGCTAGATAGAAGTTGGAAGGCAGTTGCTTGCTTTAAGCAGTGCAGCTGATGACTGACCAGCGCTTGCTGCAGAGGCCGCTCAGTACAACAATATAGCAAAACACGCTCAGATCGTCATCGGTACCCATGTACTGAATATCAGTGATATTGGTGATAAGAGGTGCCCGCAAAGAGCCCAAAGGATTAAAAAAAAAAGACAATATCCACTCTAGCCACAGCCTGTTCACACTACCGTCTGGCAAGCGTTACAGAGGTATCAGCTGCCGTACCACCAGACTTCAGAGCAGCTTCTTCCCTCAGGTTGTGAGACCAGAATTCATCCTCCACTCTCAACATATCATATAGTTGTTTATTTTAGTGTCGCTTATGTAGCCAAAATACAAACTGCATGTTGCTGCTCAACCTTGTTGTACAATGACATTAAATACTCCTTGTAACCTTGTGTGCCCTGCACTGTTGTGTTGTAGTATAACGGACCATTGTCGATCCGCATATGAACCGCAGCTTATTACTCAGTTTAACCATCAAAGTGTGAAATAAAGCTTTACTGACGGCCGATATTCAGTAAAAATTAATCTTGTGAAATTTTAGTGAGACACTTAAATATAAAATACATATTAGAGATAAATTATGATCTGTTTAACTTCTTAACACTGGCACTAAGCAACTTACAATATATAATTAAAACTACTAATGTCAAGATTCTTTTATGAATAAAAGTAAAATATTTGATATCCTAATCATTTGAAATATGTGTTTCATGCCACAAAAAAAACACTATAGATGACTATAATAAAGTAAGAGGGAAACATTTCGATCATTTTATGATTTACACTGACTTATGGTTTACACTGACAACCAGAGCGATTGAAATTATGTTTTATTTTGTGCTGATCCGATCCAAGATCGGTGAGTCAAATCTGTGTTACCGTGAGTTTTATGATCCATTGTACCCCTACTCTTGGGGCCTTATGCTGCGTTCACACCAAAAGCTTTTGGTGTGAACACAGCATTAAAGGTGCGCAACGCCAAACACTCAAAATACTCCATGTACTTCCCTGCTGGTGTTCATTGCCAGCTGCTGTCAATCAAACACGGACACGCCCCTCCATTGGCTGAGACGAAAAGGAATATTTCTGATAACAATTAACAATACATTTAAAAAGATAATTGAAAGTAAACAGTGATGTAATTTCAGTTGGACGTAAGCATTTGACCTAAAGATGTGGAAAAGATATGATCTAGTGATTGATGTATTGAGGTGACATATCATGTTTAAATAAAATAAACGTTAATGTATGCACCAAGAAAATTTCAGGTTAATTTAATTATTCATGGGGAGCATATCAGCTGTCATATAGAAGACAAAGAGCATTGTGTTTGTGACTATTTAATCCTTGCAGCTACCCTCAAATGGCCTTAATTTGCCTCAACTAAAGCATTTATTTAAGAAGGAAGGCCTTAACCTTCAAAAGGTTATTGTGATATGTCTGCAGGGAGTTTTATTTTTCATTACTGAAACTTCACACAGAAGGCAAAAGGCAAAGTGCAATAGATCAAAATAAATTAATCTGTGTCTTCTACTGTTGTACGCAGAGCATTGTATTGCAGTGTTGTACTGATGACAGTAATAATATGGATATGTAGTTTCTGCTAAACTATCCATACAAGCCATTATAGTGCAGGTTTCAGTGGTGATTATTAGGCCATTATTGCGATGCTGTCGCACCTGCTGTTACTAAGCAACCAAAATTTGCACATTGCAATGACAATGATGATGAACTTGAGGTAATACAGCAATAACCCTCACTGACTAAACTTATAGTCAAAAAGAAGATAAATGGATTTCCAGCACCGTAAATCCCTCACAGTAGTTATCATGCTTGATTTGTCTGTGTCGGTTTGGCAGACATTTCAAAAGGATAATGTGAGGTTCTAGGACAGAAAAGGTGAAGCAAGCAAAACACACTATGGAACATATAGTAAAGCTCCAAGTAGTCCTGCACTATAATGTTTTACTTCTCCACATATTTACAGTAGACATTTACAGTGCACGCTGCAGCATTTCAAAAGTTGATCTAAACAGGCTTTTGAGAATGCTTGCGAACCGTGATTGCGTCACTCTCGCTAGAGCACGCCTTCCACGGCAAAAACCCGACAGCCCTTTAGTCTGACTCTGATTCATATACAGTATTTCTGTCGATCAATGGGTTGACCCTGGACAAAATAAAATAAATGACACACACTTTTTTGCTTTTGCCCCTTTTTCCATGTTGATATCACAAAGAAGAGTAGGGTGTGTGAATTGCCGACAGAAATAGTAAATGTTGCAGATTTGTAGTTACTTTTAAACACTATAAGAAATGAATAGTGTGGTGTACATCTCACCTGCTCAATTGTTCCATGTTTGCTGAAACTGTACATTTCTACGCATTCTAACGACCAAAGATCATGGTCTCAACCATCATCTTATTTCCTCAGCTCTTTGGATAAAAAGCAATCTCTGATTCAGAGGTAGCGCATGTTATTTACTTTCCACTGCATCAATTGACCAGATGCAAGGACCTGGGATTTGGAGGACATTTTCTACCAATTGTCTATTATTATTTTTTAGAGGATAGAGGATTCATATGCTCTGTGCCTGAGCTTTTCCCAGGATTCAGAGGTTACCAGCCAAAGGGCTAACTCACACACATAAACATTATCACTCACATTCACACAATTTATTTGGACATAGTCAGCCTGTGTTTGGACTGTGAAAGAAAACTGAAGCACTCAGAGCAAACACAAACAGAGGGTGAGCATGAAAACTTCACAGAAATGACAAGGGCAGAGGGTTATAGTTAACGCTATTATCTTTGCAGACGTATTTTGTGAGTTTTGAAAAGCCTTTCATATTCAAAATTCCACCACTCAACTGAACTAGATGTGCATGCAACATATGCAAAATGTAAGACTGGCTGGCCTTTACAATACCACTTGTGTGGTCTCATGTCTTGTCGGACCACGTGTACTTACTGTTGAAGCACAATTTAACTATTAGGGTACATTCTAAAATGCTCTATTCTTTGTTTCACTAATTAATTTACAGTATTTTTATGTGTAATGTGTTTTCTTTGAAAGCTGATATGTGATATATATACTAAACAAGAATAATGTTTAAAAGGTTAGGTTTCCTAAGGACAGCAGCTTTTAAACATTATCCTTCATGTCTAAAAAACAAAATGGCAAATCAATAAAACCCTGTACTTAGTCCCATGATGAATGTTTTGAAGAAGAACCTTGAGCTCAGAACTTTATCACAGTAAACCTTATATAAAATAACGCGACTCAACAGTTAACAACTGTTGCACTATTTGCAGCACTGCAAATTATTTGTAATAACTATAACTTTTCTGGACATGTTCTGGAAATATCTTCTATGCCATCTATACTCGGCCACTCAACAGCCAAAATAACACTTTCCCACCCTACAAATGCAATTAACACATTGTTGGGTACTTTTTTTTTTGGGTACATTTGTGCCATACTCTAGTTGTTGATGGTGAATCATGTCGATGAAATGATTTCTCCAAAACAACGGTCTCATAACCAGGCACCATCATTGCAGCTCTGCTTTGTATGATTGGTGAAACAGTATACATTAGTACTTTTTATTTTTCAACAGTACCTTCAACAGTATGAACTCAACACATACCAGCCAGTGAATAGGCCCATTGAGCTTTGTTTGGAGTGGCTGTCTCACCAAGGTCCTCAAAGTAAATATGAATACAGTCCATTCTGTCAGGGTCACAGTTAGCTCCCTATTCACACAGCGCCATGTCTACCACAATTTCCTCAACAGCCAATCACTTTTGCGCTGAAATCCTGGGGAACCATAGCAACCGTGAGGCCTTGAATGTCATTGGCATGGTCAATGAAATTAAAGAGAAAGGAGGCGGAAGTCAAGTTTAAAGAAAAAACTGATCTATGCAACTGCCAAAGCTGCCGCCAAGCTGTGGGGATTTTACAGTGAGTCTGTTGATGAACCTGCTAACTATGAGCTCAAATAGAAGCTGTTTCAATGCTCACTGGCCGCATGCAGCTCACAAAGTCCCTATGTACTGTTTGAAATGTCACTGAATTGTCTGTCTCTCTTTCTCTCTCACACACACTCTCCCTCAATATGTCTGGGTTAGTTGGTGGTGAGTCACCCATCTTGCTCACTGAGGAAAGGAGACTGCTGCCAGGTACGAGAATGATAGAGTGTGATGTGTTTGTGACGTTTGCAGTATAACGTATTTGCATTCACAAAGACAAAGAGATAATGTGTATGATAACTTGTGGAAAGCACTGGTTCAAAGTTTTAACCTGCTAAAGGAATACTACAGCTAAACTGTAGGGGTTTTGTATAATGATCTCTAATACAACATTGCTCCAAACTGCAGCCTCAAAACTACATCTTTGGGATAGTCACACACGAAAAAAATAGAACATTCAAAGCGCATTCAAAGTATTTCTTGCTGGTATTAAATAGGTGTGGTTTGATCAGGTTTGATTGACAGTGGTGTGTCCCTGGCCACACGAGCAAAACCTCTAAAACCTGAGGTCAGATTTGCATTCAAGAAATTATTATTTTTAAATGTTGGACCATGACAATGCATGAAACATTTTTCAACAGAGCCCTGTGTTAAAGGAAACAAAAAACAAAGACAGTGTGGATTTTAATTGTCTCAATTTTGAGTGCGTAAATGTGCCCTAAAAAAAATTCCACAATGTAATGAATTAATTAATTTTAAATAATGTTTGTTCATGACGTACGCCATGTTCTACCAACAATCCCACAATGCAATGTGCTGCATTTATGAACATAATAATTACCACTGTGTGACTCTGCATCTGTCAGAAATGATGCAAAATGATGACACGTGTACAAAATCTCAATGTACTGCTCCCTACAGAGTAAAACACTGAGTGTCTATTATATAGGGAGTAGCCATGAGTGAATGAAGGTGTGATGTCACATACAGCAAAATACAGAAATCTCCCACATAAAACAACCAGAACTCGAACTTTGTCAGATGACCATGTTGGACTACAACTTTTATGAAGAGGGTGATTAAGAAGATTGGTTTTCAGGGTTCTTTTAACTTCAAAAAGCTGAACGTATTGCTTTAGTGTTTCTGATCTTTCTGTGAACCCTCAGCACAAGGATATGATAATCGCTATAAATTAATGAAAGTACATTTAATTAAAGCTACGTAGCTTATCAACTGCAGTGTGCAGTGTAGCCTGTCCTTCATTGTGGATTTGTGTTTCTTTTTTTCTTCTTTTTTATTCAGTTTTATTGTTGTTTTTGTTTGCCTCTCAGCGTGTGTTCTTGCATGCGTTTTGCTTTAACCTCCCCAGCAGTGAGTGGGAGAGGTTAAAATAACAGAACAGTGGCTGTCACTGCTACGGAGGACACTCTCTTTCGCACACCCACACAGACACTGCATGCAAGATATAGAGAGAGAGAGACGGACTGACTGACAAACTCCAGCTGCCTCCTCTTATCCAGAGATGTCCTGGTCCAAAAAGAGCACACTGGCCTACATTACAATGACACTGATGTACTCTCGTATATAAGACTGCGTAGCTGCTTAACAACAGCATAATGGCAGTGTCATATTGGGCAATACCAGCACAGGAGAAAGTGTTTAATTGTTTTAAAAGTGAAAGCATGTTTATGTTTTAACCTGCAGTGAATCAGGGCAGAGGTGAGTGGTTCAAAGTGAACATCCTCGCCTATTACAGTAAAGAGAGGTCAGTCCCACCTTCTTCAGCTTGTGACAGAAACTAGGCATCAGCTATAATTTGTTCATACTCTCAAAGGAATAATTCTCTGACGGCATCATTTTTTGGGGGGAAGAAGGTCACTCACCTGATGCACACAGCCATGTTGCGGAATTAGAAACAAGCAATGATTCACAAAACATGAGTCTATTCCTCCTTCCTTCCATATTTTACAAATAACTCTTTTGCAATGTAATTGGATGAAATGTGTGTTTCATTTGTACGAATGAAAACAAAGTGTTAAGAAAAACATTGAGAATGAAACTAGTCGGAACTGCAATCATTTCCGGAGACTATTTGTAGATTCTGTGTGCGTTTTCGTGCATATGTTTCTGAAGATGCATGTTCGAGAATAGCAGTTACCTCTTCTCTCCCATCCATCCTAGGTGTCTTATTTGACCTTGACCTAAAACCATGACTGAAAAACAAGCAAAAGACAAATTGCTTTGAGGCTTTGATTCAAGCTCATTAAAGTTTTAAAATAGACATTTCCAGTGTGTTCGCATACCATTGTTCTTGTAAAACAACTTCAGGTTTATTTTGTTTCATTTTACTTTAATGAACGGCTAAAAATCCAACAAAAAGAATGAGTGAAAATCATTCTTATTATGAAAATGTGCATTCATAATGTGTAATAGAAGCTAAGACACATTTAGGTTGAGTGTGAGCAGGTCAAGTAAAGTGCTTTTGTAAAAGAGTGCAGTTAGGTGTAGGCTGACTAATCAAGCGTCGAGAGAGGGATGAGGATTGAGTCTACAGGCCATTTCTCACTTCTAAGAGGACCATGGATCATTTCTTACAATCCCTTTGTGGGCTCAAAAAGGCATCATTCAGTGGGTGAACTGTGACAGGATTTATGTGGCCTGCCACCTGACCAACACCTCTCACTGTTTGGAACTTTATTAACAGATATGGATCTTAAGACTCAAGGACTTGTTCCCAACAAACCCTTAACCTCATAGAATGCCAGCCGTAGAGCCTCATCCCAGCCCTCTTTCCTGTTGTCTCTCTGCAGATCCTATCTATCGGAGTGAGACGTGCTATATAGTGGCAGCTTTGCCATTCTTTTCACCTCTTGCATCCCCCGTCAATATGGATAGCAGCATGAGCCTCTGACATACTGCTAACTTTAAAAAGATGCATTACATCTTTGGCTGAAGCTTTATCAGTAACCTGACATTGGCTCAATAGGAGGGAAAAAAACGGTGTGCATTAGTGAGCATGCTCCAAAAGACTATGACAATGTGTGACAGTTGCAGTGCCAAACGGATAACACACAAAAAAGAAAGACAGAAAGACGAGGGGAGATTATGAGTCTGTCTAAAAAACAACCTAGTTGAGCTATATTGAGGGGTTTTCAGTCAATGATTTTAAGTCAATTAGCGTGAGTGAAAAAAGGGAGGGGACCGAGGAAGGGAGATGGCAGCAGTTATAAGACATCTTCACAGCTTATTTGCAACCAGGCAACATACAGCGAAATTCAAAGCATACCACTGAGTCAGCTGCTGGAGATAAGACGGCAGCCACCCCAGAGAACAGATTCATATTAACCCCACTGATGTTGTCAGGGAAGGACTATTGTCTGTGCCCTTGTTTTCAGCAATTAACACAATGGCCATTCCACTCCATCCCTCAGTCTCGACACCCTTGACACTGGAGCAGCAGACCTGAAACGACTGAATGGTTGATAGTATTATGTTAAATCTCAACTTGCTTCCCTGTTTGATTTTAATACTGAAGAGGAGGAGGAAGAAAATAATAAGAAACACAGTAGTTGTCAATGTTCTTGTATGTGGCTGGTTATAAGGCTCATTAAAGGCTTTACAAACAGCCAATAGCCTCTTTTGAAGGCGCTAGCACGGCCACAGCCATGCTGTGCTGGGGAAATAATGAGAGTCTGCTCTTTTGCAACCCACACATACTGTAACAACCAAGAACACTCTTTTGTCAAAGCAGAGAGCAGCCATCGCATTCTGGTGGTGATTGAATATTCCGCAGTGTATTGCACTCACATTTAGAAGAAAATGAAGTAACACTTGACATAGTCACTGGAGTTCCATCTGCTTGTTGAGGCCCACCTGTACTCACACACTGCCAGGTGTGCTGGCAGAAAACACTAACACATCTCCATCCATCCATTCAGCGCTGACGAAACATCCAAAATAAAAATATCAGAGGAATTTCCTTTATACCTGCAATATGTTATATGCCTTAATTTGTTTATATGTACAGCACATCCTATTTAAATTGTAAACAATACATATATTTCAAAAAATGAAAAATAAACTCCTGAGAAAATTGACTCCCACTCCACTTGCATTCCAGACTGTTACATAATTGCTGTCCCTGTTTCCTTTTACTGCACCAGAGTACCTGATGTAATGCAGCCATCGTATTGTGAATGTCAAGTGAAAATATGCACATATACATAAAGTAAATGCCATTCAGTGCCTCAGCGCATAACTGACTCTTGATGGTACAGGAAGTTCAGCCGGGAGGTTTGAAATGAAGCCTTGGTGTTTCTGTCAACTCACCATGCTCCATAATTATCACAGGGGTCGTACTGTAATTTCCTCTTTATCCACAAATAGCCTCAGCAGAAGCACTTTTGTATTGTGACTTAGACCTTTTAAATGACCAGTAGCCTGCTGGGTTGAAAAGTATTTGTCTTAATCAGCACTAAAGGAGGAGGAGTGGTGAGTGGTTGTATGAAGGGCAACAGTATAAGGTCAAAGGTAAGGTGTTTCAGTCACCACAGAGACTCGGCACATGTATTTATGGTAGCTGGCCTTTTAGCTGCATGACGTCAGGATAGTTCAGATTGTTCAGAAATGTACTGACACATACAGCATCTGCAAAAAATAGAAAATAAGAATATGTCTGCTTCCCATTATTGTGGGATATATTTAGATTGTATTCTGGGAGTACTTGCTTTGCCAAAGTATCGTATGTGTCATACGTCATACCTCATATCATGGTGATCCACCCACACATCTTCTTATTAAAAACACACATTTATATATATATATATATATATATATATATATATATATATATATATATATATATATATATATATATATATATATCACTTGATATATGTTAGATTCTGAGAGGAACTACAGGTAAGCATGTAAGGAAAAGAAACCCACAAACTGTAGAACTGTGGGATACATGTATTTTTTCCCCTTCACAGTCACTGAGAAATCAATGTTAAGAACTAAGCTGAGGCATCAAAGACCAACAGCCTATCTGACCTGCATAGAGCCCCACTGTGGGGTATAATGCAGCATTGTACACCAGTTACTTAAAGACCCATTCATGCAGACACTAAGTAAATGCATAGGACCGTAAGATGGGGGTTCAGGGTAGGATACGATTTACAATACTGCCTCCAGCCTTTACGATTAAACAACTTACACACAAATGGAAATATATTCAGAGAGAAGAAAAAAACATCAGATGAAAGTGTTTTCTGATTAGAGAAATACAAACCAAAGGTTTTTTTTTATTTTTCATAGCCTCCTTTGTCTCTCCATAAAAATAGTGTTGCTAAACTGCTAACTGTTAAAAGGAAAAGAAAAAGAGAGTCATGTTTCAATGTAGTCCATGGAAAAGCCGCGGTATCAGACATTCATTTGTTTCACTTCAATCCTCTGTTTTCTTTCTCCAAAAGCAGAATGGTCAGCAAAGCTCTGTATCACTGCACCACATGTCCGTTCCTTTGAAAAAAATGAGCATCGCAATGAGCCCTTGCAGAGACAAGTCAGGCAACTGCTGTAATGCATTATTAAATTAGCCCTAAACACTACACAAGCCATTAAGAAGCATGTCAAAACGGAAAAGAAAAAACAGAAAATGCAACCAATAACAGAACAAAGTATTTGCAACAACTGTCATTAGCCTGCTCTTTGCCAGTTAAACCAGTGGGTAATAATGTGCACACTAAATAAACATGTTTAGATACACTACAACTAAGAAGCACTGGCACTGTCAAATAAATGCAGCTTAGCTCCAGCGAACAGAGGGTTAAACCTTAGCTGCAGAAATTCACTGCAGTCCAAAAGCATTTGGCTGATAGCTACTGAACAGCACATTCTATCTGTGCCATTACGCTGCTATCCTTGGACAAATGTTTTTATCTATCTAGATTTCGTGTGTGTGTCTTTTTGTGTACCTAAGTCTTGAAATACCATTTTATTGCATATAATATTTGGCACAGTAAGAACTGGAGCTTACATTTGGGGCTGTATTTAGAAACTGGTGCCTGTATAAAGAGTTTTTAATTGCATCCTAAATATGATCAAAAAACAAACTAAATGCCTCTTTTCCTACAGTAGACAGAACCACCTGCTATTATCAATCACAAAAGCAATTCAGTATATTAGTCTTTTTTTTTTAAATAGAAGTCACGAGTTATTAGAAAATAGTTCAAATTACTTTCTTTTCTGATATAATCTGCATGTCTCACCACTTCCTGACCGTAGTTTCATTTATATATATTTGTTTTTTTTATATTTATATACGTATGTATAGGCATGTACAAGAAACAAAAAACTGTCTCTGTTTTGCACTTCTGTACAAAAGAAAGTTACCGTTTTGTTCTTTGTGCATTCTATTGCATGGACTGGTGAGCAGGGAGGTGGAGAGGGCTGAGTCAGACATAGATCCAGAGGGAGCAATGCTCAGATTTGGGTCTCTTGAACCTTCTCCTTGCTATGAGTAGTCTTAATGATGTAGGGATCAGCAATGGTGCTGATGTGGCTGTGATGCTGTCTGACTGAGCGATGAAGAGAGTTGTTCTGGGTCCAGTGGGCTCCATAGCCCCCTTGGCGGGATGAGGAGGATGCGTACCCAGGCTTAAAGATGTTGCTGTTGTGTTCCACTAATGTAGGCAGTACCAACCCCGTGTCATCAGAGCCACTAGATCCAGAGGTGGGTGGTGGAACAGGAGGAACTTCTTCCTCCATCTGTATGATTTCTATGGTCCTGGCTGCTGCCACAGTGCTCCTCTGTTGATGCCGCTTACGCAACTTATAGAATGCTATCAACATGGCCGCTGCCAGCAAGGTAACAGCAACAAAACAGCCAATGATGATTTTGGTGGTTTTCATCACCTCATCCAGGCTGGCGGCTGGACCACTAGGGACTCTGGCAGTGGGGATTGACACCTGCCCTGGAGTCTGAGTGTGTTGAAACAGCACAGTGGGTGTGGAGATGAAGACAGGCTGAAAGACAGAGGGTGAGGCAGGGATAGTAGGCTTGGGTTTAGGGGTCTCCTCCACTGTGGGCTCCAAAACTTCCACTGTTACAGTGGTAAAGTAGGACAGATTAGACGTGTTGAGTTCAGCATTGCTGACGTTTAGGTAGGCCGATGCATTGGAATTTCCCGCCATATTGCTGACCATGCAGGTGTAGACCCCTGTGTCGGATGGGAGAACGTTGGAGAAGTTGAGTGTCCCGTCGTTGAGGACAGATATCCGTGGGTGAGCCGAGCCATGGGTCAATACAGTGCCATTGGGGAGAAGCCATCTGACGGAGCTCATCGCAGCTGTTTGACACTTTAGTTCTGCCACCCTTGCTGCAGAGATGTTCAGATCTCGAGGAGCATCAAGTATGAATGGTGCTGAACATTGAAAGGTGCTCTGATCAACTTCTACCAAGTATCGTCCCCTCATGTGGATCGGGGTGTGACAGCGTCCACAGCAGGTGGAATTAGTGGGAATGTATTCTCTGAGCCACCAGGAGAGCCACACTACATCACAGTCACATCGCCAAGGGTTGTGGTGCAGGTGTAGCTCCACCAGGTACTGAAGAGGGGTGAAGAGGTTATGGGGGAGGGATGACAGGTTATTATGGGCTAAATTCAGCTCTACCAAGGCTATGATGTCATCAAATGCATTCCTCTCAATGGTAGTGATGGCAGAGTTCATAATCCACAGTTTACGTAGACTTTTAAGCCCACGGAAGGCTCCAGGTTTCAGTTCAGGGAAAAGATTCTCAGATATTTCTAGCTCCTCCAGTCCCATCAGCGGTGAAAGATTAGGAAACTCCCTCAGGTTGCACATCCCCAAGTTGAGATACTTGAGGTTTTGAAGTCCCTCAAATGCCCCATCAGAGATGTACTCCAACTTCCTCAGTTCTCCCAAGTCCAGTCTCATGAGGGAGGGGACACGGTTGAAGGCATAAGAGGGGATGCTCTCAATGGGATTGTTTCTTAGCCACAACTCTCTCAACTTTGACAGGTACTCAAAAGCTCCACTGGGTATGACTGTCAGTCTGTTGTCGAACAGCTCCAGGGTATTGAGGCTGGTCAGGCCATTGAAGGCCCCCACCTCAATCTGTCGGATACTATTTCTGCCCAACTGCAGTACCTCCAGGTGATGCAGGTGCCTGAAGGTATCTGCTTGTATGGTCTCTATACTGTTTTCCATCAGGTTCAGGTACCTGGTATTGGCTGGGATGTTCGGGGGAACCCGAACCAGGCCTCGGCGGGTACATACTACCTTGCTGAGCTGGTTAGTGCAGGAACACACACCTGGGCAGTTCTGTGGGTTAGCCGGGCCCAACGCAGGGCCTGTGGACTGGCACATACTGAGAGCAGGCACCATAAGGGAGAGCACGGCGAGCAGGGCTGCGTTCCAGGTAGGCTGCACACTAACCTGGCCCAGAGGACTCATGGTGTGGAGGGCTCATTATTTTGCATGGTGGGGGGAGACGGCACACACCAGAGGACAGACCACCCTAGCCTGGCTGGAGCAACTCAAGGCTCCCAAGTTCCATCGACAGTGCAGGGAGATGCTACATCAAAATTGGTGTGTGTGTGTGTGTGTGAGAGAGAGAGAGAGAGAGAGAGAGAGAGAGAGAGAGAGAAGGGAAAAAAAGAGGAACAGAGAGGGAGACAGAGTGTGAGAGATTAATACAAAAGACGTAGCAGAGGAAAAGCAGTGCAGCAATGTAAGAAAAAGGTTGAACAACAGTATCAGTGACGTACCTCATTAGTTTGGAAGTGGTCCTTTTTGCTTCTTTCCAAATGTTAAAAGCAACAGTTATTCATCCTGTTCATTTATAATTTCCTTCCATGGAAAGACATCAGATTGGTGTTTTCTTGTTTCCCCTCTCTGAAAAAAGTGAGGTGGCCCTCTATAAGCTAAGGGTACAAAATGGCTCCTGGTATTAAAGACTGAAAGCAGCATGAAAAGCACTCACAGGCAGAGGTAAGGCCATGAAGGCTTGGCGGGTGCCTGGATCCCTTCTGCCCCCTCTAACTGCTCCCCTGCCGGGCAGCAGACTCCAACATGCAGCTCCACTCTGGATAAATCACAATGATCCATAACGCAGTGAAACACGACAGAGGAGGAGAAGAGAAGTGACCAACTGAAATAAATAAAAATCCCCAGTCCTGTCGGCTCCTGATACATGTGTTGGCTCGTCCGCTGGTCGCCTGTTTGGTGGAGACCTCCCTCACTGTGACTTTGCCAAGGGCTAGTCGGTCGCTGATTAGCCCCGTTGTGACAGAGACTGAGAGACAGAAAAAGGCTAAAGAACTCCCGGCACAGTCATCCCCCTCTCCTCTCCTCCTCTGTGTTCCTTTTGCTTCCTCCCAACGTTGGACTGGCCCTGGTCAGAGCAGCTGCAGGCTGCCGTGTGCACAGTTAGCAGTAATCCGTCTATTCCTCCTGGGGGGGGGGGGGGGGGGGAGGGGGGGGGGGGGGGGTGTTGGGGGCTAGTGGGAGAGATGGTGGCGCTGGGTGGGGGGTGGAGAAGGAGACGCGCTGCACTGTTGGAGCTTCGCAAAAGGCTGTCAGAAAAGAGAGAGAGCACTCTTGTCCTCTTCTGCAATGAGAGAATAGAGAGAGCGATGACGCTGTGAGGATGTGTGTGAAAGTGGGCTCCGTGTCTGTATCCAAAAACAGAGAAAGGTATTGAGGATTCTTCCCTCCACACGATGTTTGTCACCTGGGCTGTCTTCTGCAGTGGTCCTCTGCTTGCTTATTTGTTAGTTTTTCTCCATGGTTGAGGTAGTAAGTTGTGGCAGTTAGCCATGTGTGTGGCTGTCAGACTTGCGGCTGGCCGGTGGACTACTGCAGTAGCCAGAGTAAAACAGAGAGAGAGGGAAAGAGAGACAGAAAGAGCGAGATTGAGAGAGGAGAGAGAGAGAACCACTGACAGATCAAGAGCAAGGGAAAGATAGAGTGTGCAAAGGAAAGAGAGAGTGTGAGAGAGAGAGATAGATGAAGAGGAGGAGGCACGCGAGCGCACCGGCAGCCCACCGTCACAGAAGAACCAGGAGCAGCATTCTAATCCACATCTCCGCTTCTTGTTTATTCTCCAATCTCTGTCTTTTCTCTATTCCCCCCCTCTGTGGCGGTGTTGCAGGCAGCTAAGATGCTCGCTCTGCCCCCTCCCTTTGTCCTTCAGTGGGAACGTGAATGTACTGCTGACGCACTCCTCTCAGCTGCTCAGCCAGCCTCAGAGCAGTGCATTGGTTTGATGCAGTGTTCCTGTGTATTAACACATTCAACTTCCCCTCCTCCCGTATCCCTCCTTCTCCCTCACTGTAACTATCTTCTCCTCTCTTACTCTCACTCTCTCGCTTTCTGTCTAGTTTCTCACGTGCTCTGTCTGTCACAGTCTTTCTTTTCTCTCACTCTCTAGATCACTTTACCTGTGCTGATCTTCCCCTCTCTGTTGCTGTCTGTCTCGCCCAACCTTTTGCCTAAAATGGAAAGCCTCCCATTCCAGTGTATCATACAGAGACTGGAGGTCAGACTTTCTACTCCAACTCCGGAGTGGTTTTGTGATCCGTCTCTCTGTCTCGTGAGCGCAGCAGTGCGCCAGTTTTTTTTCCAGTGGAGATGCAGCTTGCTGCTTATCCTCACCTCTTGTAAGGCATAGGTTTGGTGAGTGTTTCCCTCACACATTATTACCATGGGTGACCACAGACAGAGATGTTTGTTGTATTTGATTTTCTTATTGTCTGAGTTGTAGAAGATTTATTATGTGTGTATGTGAGTGTTTTGGAGGTGGTGGTGGGGCGCTTGGTCGGGGGGGTCTGTGACATCAGAGAGGACTGAAAGGCTGACTGTGCTGCTCTGTGTCTGCTGGGCAGTCTTCTCTTTGGGGAGGAGAAAGATGAAAGAGCTTGCACACAGTTATCTCTTAGAGAGACGAGAGAGAAAGACGGGGAGATAGAGGAAAAGAGACTTACCGAGAGAGTGGGGGAGAGAGATGCGGCTGGGTAGGAGGAGATGTACCCACATCCTTGGTGAAATAGGGGAAAGGAGCATATAGAAGGAAGAGAGGAATGAGATAAATAGGGATAGAGAAGAAGGATGAGGGACACAGATGAGGGAAAACACTGCATAGTAGCCTCCTCAGTGAAATAGCACAGAAAGGCAGTGAAAGAGAAGGTTGAGGAGTAGAAGTGAGGAGTAGGAGGAGTGTTGATAGTGTTGGATTAAGCACAATTTGAATGCAGGAGAAGGAGTCTCCCTCTCTGTCTTTGCTTAATGACCACATCCCCCTCCTCTCTCTAGTCACATATATATTTGCTATTAGGGTTGCGGTCTATTGAATAAAAAGAAATAGCACACTGACAATAATAAACGTGCTACTGTCAACTCCCATTTTAATTCCAATTCATTAAATGAATAGGACATGACTGGATTTTTTGCAATTCACTCAAGATATTGAAAGTATTGAAAAGCGCATGCTCCATGTCCACATTTGACCATAAAGAGGATGAAGTGAAACTGAAGCTAATTGAAATGGATGCAAGGTACAGTTTAAAAAAGTAGAGCATTCGGACAAATGCACTTACTGTATGTGATCCCTTGTTTGTCTTAACATATATGAATAAAATATCATACTGAATAAATAATAATGCTCAGTATTATCTTCTGAATACTTAATAAATAAGTGAGAATGTTAACCTTTCTCTTTGCATTTCACTTACAACAATCCTGCTGCATTGTCACCAGTCAAAACTTGCAATATCTCACTTACTAACAGAAAACTGAAGTAACATGGACATAAGGTGCTTGGACATGATACAGACGAAATATAATTATTATTTTAATCTACCTTCAGCAGATCAAATTGATTGAGAGAATGCCTTCCACCCTAAATATACTGTTATATTGTATTGTGTAAAGTTTAGACTAATGGCCATTGTGTGCACACGTTAATGTCAAATTGCAAATGGGTTACATCTTGTGTCTCATGCATGGCTTTGTAATAATGATGGTTATTTGAAATGTATCATTTTATATTTTATTTATCAACCAAACATCATGATGAGTGACAGGAATGGCCATCGTCAAAACCACCGTTTGGACTAAAACTACCTTTGCACACAAGACAAATGAGGGGTTCTGGTTTTGAATTAAGGAAGACTGCAGACTGACCTTCAATGCCCTACAGTTTTTTGGGGGAATACTATTGTATGAACAACAAAGAGAATATCTGAAAACAAACACTTCACAGTTTCTTTGATGCATCAAAGAATGACTTTGAGACGGATGAAATAACAGATGAAAGAAGAAAACTTGCAAACACTTGTGTTTTGAGAGGTAACATGCCAGGTAGAGAAGAAAAACGTGCCAATTACAGCTCATGTACCTATTCTATTCCAATTATATATGGTGATTTAGTGTGAGGAGTGGAGGAGAGGAAGAAAGAATAAGAGGAAGAGCATGGTGTAGGGGTGAGGGAAGGGTGAAGGCGATATAACTATTAGTTAAGGTGGTGCAGCAGGGTTGGTCAGATAATTGATTGCCATGGTTGTAGCTGATGTGTTAATGCTATTACAGGGGGCATGAGCATGGAAAGGTCAGTTAGCACAGTGAATATATGACGTTTCCTCCCGCTGTCTTTATGGCTGTCTCTCTCTCTCTCTCTTCACCTCTCTTCATGTCTTTTCTTCCTGTCTCATGGATCCATACTAAGGAACATCAGCCAGAGCCTCCGTGTCCCAGTTCTCCTTTGAATGTGTGAAATGAGGTTCGGGGTAAGAAGAGTTATTGCCATGTGAAAATTAATATATAGTGTGTGGTAAATCATAAGGGGTTTTATGGAATTACTCCATAGATTGATATAGCATCTTGTGTTACAGTGTGTCAATTCAACAACATAAATAATTCTCTAAATGATGTCATCCTATGTCATATATTATGAGCTGGGTGGGTTATCTGTTTAGCTAATTTCTACGACTTTGTTTCCCCGATGATCATGTAGTGCACTAGAGAACCTACTTCTACGTTCTTTCATCAAAACTACATAAATATGGCATTGCCATTGTTATGTTAAGAGACAACCCAAAGTGCTTGACAAGCAAGAGCAGTCAGCTACTTACTTTTAATCAAAACTGTATGGCGTGTGCTGTTTAACAATTTGTATTAAGCGTTAGTCAATGTTGGTAACATTTACTGTAAAAGCTGATCAAGAACATTTCTGTATGCTTAGTTTTGTGGCACATCATCTGTGGTTTTTATGCAATAAATATTGCAGTTGAACTAACATACAGTCAGGTCCATAAATATTTGGACATTGACACATTTTTCATTATTTTGGATCTATACACCACAACAATGGAGTTGAAATGAAAAAATGCTTTAACTGCAGACTTTCAGCTTTAATTTGAGGGTATTCACATCCAAATCAGGTGAACGGTGTAGGAACTACAACAAATTCAAATGTGGCCACCCCGTTTATAAGGGACCAAAAGTAATTGGACAAATTAATATAACCATAAATCTAATTGTCACTTTTAATACTTTGTTGGAAATCCTTTGCAGTCAATGACAGCCTGAAGTCTGGATTCCATAGACATCACCAGACGCTGGGTTTCGTCCCTGGTGATGCTCTGCCAGGCCTCTACTGCAACCGTCTTCAGTTGCTGCTGGTTCTTGGGGCATTTTCCCTTCAGTTTTGTCTTCAGCAAGTGAAATGCATGCTCAATTGGATTCAGGTCAGGTGATTGACTTGGCCATTGCAGAAGATTCCACTTCTTTGCCTTAAAAAACTCCTTGGTTGCTTTCGCAGTATGCTTCGGGTCATTGTCCATCTGCACTGTGAAGCGCCATCCAATGAGTTCTGAATTAAAGCTCATCATTTCAACTCCATTGTTGTGATGTACAGAGCCAAAATAATGAAAAATGTGTCAATGTTCAAATATTTATGGACCTGACTGTATATAAATAAATATCAAATATTACAAACATATCAAATCTAAATATTTTGAGCTGAACAGATATGGACATGCGCACTGTAAATCATTTTATATACTGTAATCTGACATAATTGTAACCATACTTAATTTAACAAATTTATTTTAACCATCCGAGCAACTCAATGTGTGCCTTTGTTACCTTCAGTACATGCTTGAATAGACTTAATCAGATCAAATGTGGAACTATGCCCTTAACTGTTTCAATCTCCTGGACCTGCTTAAAGCAGATTCTCCTTGTGAACCTGTATTGATGTGGTCTGAATATGTGGATTCAAAGGATCAACCCTTTGATTCGGGACACTGAGTGTGGCCCAAACCCTTTGCCCCCCTACAACAGCTGTCAAACTTAAAACTAATTATGTTACTTTGTCATGCTGACAGGATAGCTATTTCTACTTACTTGGAAGATAATCTTTTGGTCTTCAACATGCATTAGAAATTGACCCGAAAGAGGACATTGAAGTCAGAGAAGGCTCCTCACTGCTGAGGGGTTGAGGGTGTGGGTCAATAACACTGATTGAGAGGGCCGGTGCAAAAAGCAACATGGTGTTGGAAAGAGTGAGACAACAGTTGATCAGGTCAATACTGAGCGCGTGACAAGCTGCCCTACAAAGCTGCGTCAGGGTCAGAGCGGAAATTGAATGTTGCAGGAAGTTAAATCTACATGCTGATAAGTGTGTCTGCGTGTCCTAATTAGCCTGTGTCAGCTGTTAGTAATACTGAGGGTTCAAGGTATCCTACCAAATGTCTGTAGTGACTGTTGCTTTATATGTCTGCTGCTCTCACAGTAGATGGCCCATAATTTACACATACTACTTAACCTTTTCTGACACTCTTACTGCTGAATGCTGAGTTCTGAAACAGCGAGGTGAATGGTAGCAGCTGTTCCTCCTGTGAGTGAGGGTTAAAAGCTGCAGACAGGAGTTGCTAACTGACCCTGTGGTCACATGTTCTATTGAGCCATCAGGGTCAAGACTCCCATAGGCAGAGACTAATAGTGATACTGCCAGCTGCTGAAGCTAGCACTACCACGGTCACGTTATGATTAGCCCCTCCTGAAAATGAAAATAGCAGTTTTGCAGCTATTCAGCTGCAGGGCAGGCAAAACAACATATATTGCTTAGTTACTGTTCGTGACTCTTTCACCAATGCAGCTTCACCTCGTTCTGTAGTTAGAACTGACGGATCTAATTAGCTGCTAGCATTAGCCATTACCTTGTCTTAGCAACTGCTCGATGTTGGCCCCTGTGGATCCCTCGCCACTCAGCCTGTGCTTAGTGTGGCAGGTCAGCAAAGTGCTGGAGCAGCATTTGGCCTGAGAATGGAGGAGTGGATGGTGTGAGTGTGAGAGAGAGAGGGAGAATACCGGTGGAAGCAGATCGATGTGGCCTGTATTCATTAACCCTCGCTCACGGCTCCCTTCCCTCCCCAATCACAACCCCGCCATTTTAGGACGGCAGGAGGTGATTTATTAGCTGTCCTGGCTCAGTCAGCACCATCGACCCACAGTCTGAGGAGAGTTGACTCACACCAGGATATACCGATTGCCTCACTGTGGGCTGAACTCACTCAGTGATCCGACACCATTCAAAGTGGAACCATGCTGGAGAAAGCAGGATGATCAACATACATTTACCATTCGCAACAGCGTGTGTCGGGTATTCTTTTCAAATTGAGTGAGTCTGCCTGTGTCATCAAGGTAAACAGTCCTGGAGACATTTACTGTAGCGGGAACGACCACAGAAGCAGTTTTGTGTACTTTGCCAGGTGTTAATTGTCCGTCTGTCTGTCTGACGTCACAACCGTGCAAGATGCTGTCATTAAACTCAACATGTGTTTAGTTGAGGTCAAAATGAGGGCATAGATTGAAGATGGGTGCGGTTTTAGCAAGGGTATCAAGTAGGGGGTTAAGAAGTGGGCCATTTGGGGACCCACTTTGGCTAGTGATCCCAAGATGGTCTCTATTTATTTATATTTGTAAGGCAAGAGGGAAGGCTACATGCAAAACAATGGTTATGTATTTGATATGTGTAATCATGAAAACAAGTTATTTCCAATGCAAAGAAAGACAATATATTTTTAGGTGAGTGTGAGGGCTGGTGACAGGCATGGCTAGATGGCCCTGTGGCCATGGGCCAAGCAGACATGCTACTGTGAGGGTCAAGACTCCCATTGGTTTTAAGATTAATTTGTTATTCAACTGTGAGGTTCATTCAACGGTTCATCATTTGTTTAAAGAAAAATACCCCATATTTTACAAGAGTATCAGTTTGAACTAGTTTTATTCATACTTTGACACTTTTCTCCTATTCTAAGTTTACACTTCATTTCAGGATTAGGAGCTGTCCATGGTATGACCTGGTGCAGCATCCTTGTGCGGAAGGAGACCCAGTGTCCATGCCTCTCTGCTAATTTAAAGCTGTGATAACAACATGTTAAATAAGTTAGGTTTTTCCTCTGGCCTTGAATATACATTGCTAAATATAAACTTTAAAGGCTGTGATGTTTCAGAGAAAAACTGTCAAATTACACTGAAAGGCCAAATGATTTTGGTGTGAGGGAACACATTTGTTCCACCACTTTTAAAATGTGAAAGACTGTATTGGACTTACATTTAAACTATATAGGTCTACAGGCATGAACATTGTCCCATTATCTGCTACTATCACACACTGATGTCTATGTCTAAGTTTGTTTCTCTCCTGTCCTCACTGTCCTGGTGGAAACACATTTTTTTTTTCTCTCTTTTTACACCCCCTGTGACTAACACTGGGTTCACATTTGTAGAAAAAAAAACATAGTTTTAAAACATGTAACTGGCGATATCTTATTCGAAAATATATTTTACAATGAGCAAATGGTAAGAAAGCAGATACAACTAGGCTGGCAAATCATTTTAAGCCAACATATAGCTGTTACAGTTAGGCAGTGATACTAATATCGGGTTCAATATCGTGTTCACACACTCACAGCTGACCATTTTGTTTTATAAATCCATCACCCAGAAGCCCATCGTGTCTGACAAGCAGCTCTCAATAGAAACAATGCAGCTCAATTGATTTTATTGATTTCCCTCAACTGAGAACACAGTAGGAATTTGGTAGTTGGGACACAAATGGACAGTGAATGGGATAAGATCCTTATCCCATGCCGCTCACACAGGGGGAGTCTGCAGATTAGGTGGAAAACACAGACATTGATAAACGAGATGATCAGCAGTCAGTGTAATCTTTGAAAAATCAGAACAGCAGTCTTTGAATGCTTGTTATAGAACAATAGCTGTCTATTCGTGATTAGCATACACATTATTTACATGATTTTTTGTTGTTGTATACAACTCAATTAATACACCATTGTTCCATTGCTTTCAATAAAAAACATTAACAATATGGGCTTTATTGCTCATGTATGTTCCCTTTGTTTAAAAAAAGGTAATGTTAGGGATACGAGGAACGCTGATAACGGTGATCATGACAGTAAACACTATTAATCAGAGCCGCACGCTGCTGTGTAAAATAAATAAATAAAGCCCCTCAGGAAATTAGTCTTCAACAGGTTGTGGTATTTATCTATTTTTGTTTTCACGTCTCGATGCTCAAACCCAGTTAATTATATTTGTGTATCCCATTAGTGCTGTGATTGATTTTGTGAGGTTGAAATGAAACGTGCCCATCCGCACTTCCCATGTGCAAAGACTGCATTTATGTACAGAGCCCTCATTGTTTGCAGACTGGTGACCTCCATCACACATGTGTGTGTGTGTGTGGCGGGGTTAAGTTCTAAAGTTACCACAGATGATCTTGGTCATTAACTGCAGCACCATGTAATGTGCAGAGCCCACAGGAAGAAGGGATGAGTAAAGTGTTGCTCATTCAGATGTTAAAAGTCTGGTGAGCCACGTTTAAATGCTCAAACACTCAGAAGTAAAGCTCGTACACTGGGTCACAACCCCAAAGCCAAAGCTGCTGCTCGCCATGCAGGACAGGGGTGTTCAATCTATTTGCCATTAAAGATTTAACAGCCTTACTCCACTGGAAATATTTGGAGATTTGAAGAAAGTGAAGTTGGTCCTCTCCTATTGTATTTATGGCTAAAAAGACAAGAACGACCACTTTTAGAAATGAGTCAGAGAGCAAATTGTTGCCAGCGCACACTCAAGCGTGCACACAGATACACATCCCACTATGCTGGAGATGTATGAAGGCAGTGTGTTGGATGGACTCCCTCACCTCTCATATGCAAATAACTTTCCCTCATGCAGCTCTGTGATTGGCTTGCTGTTATTAATATTCTGCCAGCGTGTGACTTCGTTAGCCCGGAGTTACTGTGCCAACAGGCAGCACTAAAAAGGGACTTTGTCAATGTTTGATGTCTCGTGAAGTGATGCAGTGTGTGTGTGTGTGTGTGTGTGTGTGTGTGTGTGTGTGTGTGTGTGTGTGTGTGTGTGTGTGTGTGTGTGTGTGTGTGTGAGTCTCTGCTTTCTAAGGAGATTTAAATTTGGGCAGTGGGAGACACTATTCCCCGCTGATATCAGATTGAGGAGGAAGTGGCTATCTGCTTCTGAATATGATTGTAATAAAATTCTCTGTATGAACACACAGTTTGTGCCTTCTCTGCAGAGGAGTCAGCCACACGGCAGGCCCCATCCTGTCTCTCGAGGTCTAAGTACAGGTTTGGCTTATGGACTCTGTCAAGGCCAAATCTCAACCTATTTATTTTCATCCATTTGAGTCTGGGCCACTGTCAAGTATGCCTGTGCTTGTAAACAACAAACAGCTTTAGCTGAATCACACAAGCCAAACTAAACCATGTATACGGATGTGATGTGATGCCTAAACTAGCAGTGACATATTTGCCTGTGGCCAGCCTTCAGTCACCCGTCGTCACAGTAAGTCGCTCTGTCACTGTCGAACCTCAACAATGACAGCATGAGCAGTGTGTTCTCAACACAGATCATAGGGTTTGTCATGACAAGTGTAGAAGGGGCCTCTCTACTGTGTGTGTGTGTGTGTGTGTGTGTGTGTGTGTGTGTGTGTGTGTGTGTGTGTGTGTGTGTGAAGGTACACTAAATCCCCTAAACTGGAGCTTGTGACCCTCAGTAATACATTTCCTTTGGCAGAGTGGTTCTGGAAATTCCTCCCAGGTGCCCCAGGGTTTCGTAGGGAGAAAAGTGTGGGGCAGCATTTTCTAAATTGAAGTCAATACCAATTGGCCATTTATCTACAAGCACCCTGATGCTAAGGGCATCTAAAGATGCATGTGTGCACAGACTCAGACGTAGACACACATACACAGCCTGTTTTTTTCCAGAAGCTGAATAAATTATTTACACCCAACAATCATTTTAAAATGAAACTCATTTTCTTAATCCTAACTCATTCAAATATTGCCCATTCTCTAAAAGACTCCTATTTATGTAGGCTTGTTTGTATCAAGCTCCCAGGGCCAAGTTTCTTCGAAAACAATAGGATTAAACAATACAGAAAGTAATTATTGCTCTTCACCCTTGAATTGCACTATTGGAACAAGAGCAATTAAAGGGCACATTATCCATATAGCAGCAGTCAGCCTTCATACATCTTTGTACTCCATACATCCTAAAGATGTTGAGTCATCATGATGGAGCTCTCTGTCTCTCTCACTCTGTCTTATATTTGACAGTTTATGATGCCATCGCTTTACCTAGTCTGACTAATACTGGATTTATGACACTATAAGGTCTCAGTGTATTACAAGACACAATAACAACAATATCAGCCTTCTTTGTCCAAAGATGTGTAATCTGATGTTGGTAAATTTAGTGACCGGCCCGATCACGTAATTTCTTACTTGGTTTCTAAAAAACTATTAGTTTGCTTTTTATTGGCTTTATATTCATAGCTGATGAATTAATATAGTTCAATGACAACAACACAAATCTTTCTCTTAAGTACTAGGTATTTAATTGATTTTTTATTAAAATAATGAAAATAAATCCTTAGTTATTGTACTCACTCTTGCTGAGGATTTCAAATATTTTAGTGATTTTATGTGTTAAATTTGTGGTAATTAAAGGGAATATTTTGGGATTAGTAGTCACAAAAGGCATTCAGGCAATTAAATGCCAAAACACACTGAGACCCATTGTAGTGACCTACTGTACAATAAAACAGTGTGCTCCTAATATTTGAGGAGTAATGAGTTAGTAAAAAACAAGATATATAAAAAAATGTGAGAACATTAAAATAGGAGCCTTGATTGTTGCAGTAAATAAGACCATTAGGAAGATGAAAAGAAGGAACAAAGAGAACAGCAAGGACGCTGTATTTCTCCCGGTGTCTTAACATTACACGTTGTTAAACTGATTGTGTTGTCTTGCACAGAACAGAGGCACTTCTGTTGAGTTAATTCAGACTGTGAGTAATTTTGGCAACATACTGTGATTCTATATAACAATTAGCACAATATTGCAGTAGAAACACGTTGACTGTCATCATATAGTTTAAATGCAGACTAAAGACCTCATACTGCTTACCTATGTACTGCATCTGTCGCCATAACCCCTGCAGCAATTGTGTTTGTTGTGCATGCCTCATTTAAAATATTGTGTACCGTTTACCTCATTTCATCATGGCTTTAAAATGTCCCTAAATATGTGAGTGTTTTGCATTTACCTCTTTTCATGTAAAGCTCTTCAAATTGCCTTGCTGCCGCAATGTGCTATATAAATAAACTAGCCTTTTCTCCCCAGAGGCGGTGAGCTCAATTTCTGCATCATGTTCAACCCAATGAATAGTAATACAGCTGTCGTGACCAGGCAAGTGGATAGTGAACACAAAAAATGCGAGGGTGAAGAATAAACATCAAAACTAAAAAAGAAAAAAATAAGAGAGCTGTACCGTATAATGTGTTTACTTTTGTACTTCACCAAGAAGCTGTCTTGTAACTTCCAGCTAAACCTGTCTCTCTGACTGTATTGCACATTTCAGACCACAGTAAATGAACCGTTTTGCAAAGGAATGAATATTGATTGATGACTGCATGTTTCTGCAGAGTGCAGATACTTTGTTGTTTAATTTCTCCATGAGCTCCTTCATTATAGGAGGTGCTCTGCATGTTCTACACTGATCTATATTCAGGGGCTGACCCCGCTCTTTGTGATGGGGATTACGCGTATAGAGGCAGGGTAATTTGATATCCATTGATTGAGTCAAGAGCCAATCTGAAATTGAGGAATTGTAGTTATTGCTATTGATTTTAATAACTAGGCTGTTACAGTTCATTCAGCGCAGCTCCAGTCGATTCAGATATTGAACTGTTCCCCCCTCTTCTGACAAAAAGACCAGTGGGATTGTGTTTTATTGTGAAATATGCTGTGAAACAGTATGTTGTGGCCGGATGACCTACGATGAAAATGGTCCCAGCAAATACAAACAATGACACATTAATACATAAAAAAAATACTGCATATCAAATGAGCTATTATGTGTAATACTAATGTTTGTTATGTGTATGTGAGACATTATTGCTCACTCGGCATGCATACTTTAAAGTGCTGCACATATTCTTTGTCAGCTCTTTCAATAACTGTCATGGTCTTGTGTGTGTCTGCCTGGGCGTGGCCTTTCCTTCCCCCTCCTGCTGCCAATCTACTCACACACCTGTAACCATTCACCAATCAAGCTCCCTCTGTATATCTACCTCAGTGCTCCTCAACACCTCGCCAGATTGTTTGTGCTTGTCCCCAGGAACGACTGCTACGGCCTCTTGGACTTTTGCCTATTTCTGGTCTGCTTAACTTGTGCTCTCCCCAGCAGCCCCCTCGGAATCCTACGGGAGAACAGCCTCGCCTCCGACCAGCCTCCAGCCCGCGGAGGACACCTGACCCCACACCTCTCTCTGACGAATAAAGTGTTTTGTGTTTCACTCCTGCTCAGTGTCGCTGCTTTTGGGTCCAGCCCGCACTATCATGACAATAACCCCACAAAGCCTGTTCATTTAGTTCAGTCTGTGGAGACCTTCACTCAAAGTTTCTACTGAGCCATATTTAACTAGTTATTGGTTTCAGTCTCCCCAGGAAGTTGTTTTCATTACAGATTTGAGTGCAAAACTACAGACTACAGGTACTTTATGAAACAATCTGTTAATAATATTCAACCTTTCAATGCTGAACCGTGGTGGCTTAATTTAAGTAATAGAAATGTTAATTGTGTTTTAACTATGTTGTGTCATGTAACATTAAATGCATCAGCTTTACTGAGCCGTCAACTAATGCATTACAACTTATATCAATAATGTTAAATGTTATCAATTATCATCAGAACACTTAGTTTCCAGTAATAAAAGCATTTTCCAAAGCGGCTACCAGACTCTGTAAAGTATATTGACAATATATATCTTCCCCAGGTCCAGGAGAGAGTAGTGGGAGTCTTAGCCTCAAGCAAGAAACTTTGGGCCGGCAGTGTGATGTAAGGCTGAATACGCGTTGGAGCAAGTGTTGACTAGGTTTTATAATAAGGTTCAATTGTTGAAAAGGTTCAATAATTTTCATAACAGTGCAGAAAACATATTACAGGAGAGACAGAGAGAGTGACCAGAGTGAATTAAATTGGATGGTGAGCAGTTGTTTTGATTAAAATAATGACAAACATTAACATTCTGTCATATTTGGGCACATATATTTAATAGCAGCTTGCTACTATGCTCTCAATGACAATACATTTAAATGCACACTCATATACCACTATTATTCCGGATATGACAATATTCAGAATTTGATATGGTTCATGTAAACATCATAATCCGTTTGTATATTGTGAATTGTGCATTATTCCAAATGGAGGATCTCGAATTAAGATATGTGGGATATGCCGATATTATTCAGATTGTAGGAGCATTCTTAGCACTCGGACACAATGGGGTTCAACCACAAGAGACAAGACGAGGTAACCATATTACGTTAATGGCTGCAAGAGAACGGCAAACAAAGCACATAATTATGCTTTTTCCATTTTCATGTTGTTGAATGATGACACAAACAATGATTACTACAGAGGCAGGCTGGTTTTTGGGTCGATACTAATGTTAAGGATAATTCTGATAGTGGTTGTATTAATTGTGGTAGTAACATAAAAGAGGATGAATGAAAAGATGATGATTGGTGCAAAGTTGTCATATTATAGAATTTTTATTTTTTTATCTCTTGCCTTGAACCTTGGACATCTATGCATGTGTAATGCAATGTGGAAGTAAATGGTATTGAAGTACTTAAGCAATACTGTAAGAATGTAGTTTATGAAATGTTCTATTTTTATGTATGATGTTTTTAGATGAATATTACACATTATGCATTTTACTGCCAAAGATGGTTATGTTGCACTAATTTAAACTACTTTTTACTCTATGGGGTAGTTTAATCTAAAGCAATGCATAAATTCTTTAAGACCATCATATGTTTCTAGCGTCGTAAACTTCACTGGATTTTAACGAGCTTAGGAAAACAGCCCCAGTAGTTTATTTATCTTTAGTTTTTTTCTCAAACCATAAAAGAACATTAGATTCTAATCTAAATCACCACATTTAAAGACACATGGTTTTCACTACACAAGAATGGTATGAAACATGTATGCCCCTCCAATGATTTATCAGAAAATGTGTACTTAAGTACAGTCCTCGAGAGAATGTACTTTTACGTTTCAACGCTGCTGTAAAGTGAGGAGGGTCACCGTTGGCTGCATTGCATGAAGCGATGCAGCCTGTTGTTGTGCAGCGAGAGGCAATCCTTGCTAAGGAGACGAAGTGTGGCTATTGCAGCTCTAAGTGGGAATGAATGGAGGGCTAATTTGAGGGGAGCCACTTTTCTCCCCACCACATTTAAAACCCCATTACACTCCACATCCACTGTGAATACCCCACAGGTCCTTTTACGATGAGTGAACTGCATATGTCACACACACACACACACACACACACACACACACACATATACATGCATAGACTGTTTATGCTGCAATTTACCTCAATATGCAGTGTTAAAAAACAGGTGGTATAGAAATGACTGACTGAAGTAAATGTGCCATGGCACTATGGTTACTAGACCATGGACAATTCTGAGCCTTTCAAAGGTTATTGCAGACCCAGTTATAACATCTTGTCCTGGCTGTCTTTTCTGTTCTCACTCTCTCTCTCTCTCTCTCTCTCTCTCTCACACACACACACACACACAAACACACACACACACACACACACACACACACACACACACACACACACACACACACCTGCCATCGATGCCCATTTGCACCCCTGCTGAGCTTCTATTCGGCTCTTAGACACAGGCACATAGGACCCCTGTTAGGAGAACACTGCCTCTCACTGAACCCCACCCCTCCTCAACTGTAAACAGGGAGAGGACGAACACTCAAAGAGATGCTATTGTACCACAAACACGGTAACACTTTACAATACGGCACACAAACATGTGAGTTACTAAAGAACAAGTGAGGGAAAACCATGATTATTAACCGATCTTTAATAAGTAGTTCCTGAATAACTGAATCCAGGACTGTGATGATAATGGCTCAATTCATATACTAAATAGTTGGATAAGGTACTGAGCTAACTTTAGATGGTACATTGTAATACATGTATGACTTATTTAGAATCAGCTTAGGAACAAACACTAAAGTTTATTGTCTATTAGCGATACCATGGGGAGCTGCAGGTAATTCAGTCAGTCCTCCCTCCTTCATTTCTTAAGCAGCATCAGCACTTCAACACTGCTGGCAGATCACAACTGGAGTTCTATCCAAAGCTAAAACTGTAAAACTTGAAACTCATTTAACCTCTGCATTTAACCCATCCTAAGCATTTAGGAGCAGTGGGTTGCTGTTAAGCATCCAGGAAGAAATGTGGGGTTCAGTTCACACAAGGACACAACCGCTAATGTTGTGATTAAAGGACGACCCGCTCTATCCCTTGAGCCAGTCACCCCAAACAAGTTCACTAAAAACTGATCATTATTTACGGCACAGTCCTTGTTATTCAGGTACTTGTACACGATTCATTCACTATCAGGTCATTTCTCACTTGTTCCACTCACATTTGTGTGCACCTTATTGTAAAGTGTTGCCACAAACACAGTGTAACACGAGCATGTATATTCAGACACACTCACACAGAGCATCTGCTAGCAGCTCTGTCGTGTTGGATCACCTTCACGGGATTAGAACAGGTTGAACTTGACGGAATTTTCATCTCCCGCTAACTGATTACACAAAATGATGCGTGGCAGAGGTGTGGCTGCACAAATGTCTTGCTCGTACATGTTTCTTTCTGCACACGTGTGTTGGAAAGTGTATGCTTACGTGTGTGTCTGTGTGAGATCTCTTGTATAGGAGTACAGTATGTGAAGAGGGAAAATATCAATGTGTTAGAGGATTGTTTTTTTTCTTTCTCACTGCTGTTATCTTTGCTTTCCCACCTCCATTACACCCCCATCAGCCTTGGATGGATTAAATCAGCAATAAAGACCTTCATCCATGTCTCTGTAAAAGACATGAGACACATTAACAGCACAGACACAATGAGCAGTCTTCTACCTTCAGGCAGATTTTACAGCATCTATATTTGTTATGGCTGCAGTTTTGTTGTGTACATCTTTAGACGTGTTTGCGTTCTCATACATGCACCCATGCATTTGTGTACCTAAATATATAGCAGGAAATGCACTGCCCAAGGCACAGCACCTTGGGCAGTGCACATTCAGATGCTCTGCAAATGATTAGAAATGTTTTTTATTGATATTGTAAATGCGTTTTACACAGGCAAGGCTGCCAAGGGGATAACAGACTCATGCTATCAAAGCCATGTGTGGCAGGCCTCCCACAACGCAGGACTGCGTGTGTGTTCCAGTGTGCGTGTGTGCCTTTGTTTGAGTGTTTTTCATAGCTTTTCTTTTAATTACCCCCCTTGCGAATTAGCTGAGGAATAGGAGACTGGCTATGCGATGTTAAGTATCTTTGGCTGGGAATTATCTGTTTAGTCTGTTCTGTTTGATCTTCAAGAATAAGTCATTAGTTTGCAAGCAATCTGCTCCCTCTCCATCCCTCCCTTTTACTCCCATTCTCTTCTTTTTCTCCTCCCCTGCGTAGTGTCTTTATTTAGGCAGTTTCTTTGGAGCAGAGCGACTCAAATTGCCCAGTTACATAACAAAAAGGGTAAAGAGATGTTGTGAAAAGGGGAGGGTTTGGTGAGGACATGGTTAACAGAAAAGATGGAGAGAACAAGTGAAAGACAGAGGATGTGAATCTTTACTTCCAGCTCAACGGGAAAATTAAAAGGTTTTGTTGTACAGTACATCGCACAAAGTGCGAGGAGGCCCCTTCTTCTAGCTGCAAGGCACAAGCAAAGATTGAAAGTGTGTGTGTGTAGGGGTGTGTGGGGGTGTGTGTGTGTGTGTGTGTATGTGTGTTTGTCTGTCTGTCTGTGTGTGTGTGCGTGTACAGGGCTCAGACAGAGTGCAGATAAGAAGATTGTTAACACTGGATGAAGAGCAACCATTAGATGGTAATTGGCTGACCAGATGCTCTTCTCGCTGCATACAAATTACAGTCTTTAACTGCACCATGCCGCTGGCTCACTTCATGCCATTGCTGGTTAGTGTATATACAATTGGAGCCTTCACTCCCAAGGAAAATCCTACTATTTTTAGGACCCATACTGTACACAACACTCATTGTATTGATGTTCTTTCCTGTTTAACTGTGACAGGGAAGTGTTCATCACTGATTTTCTTGTCTGTATTTGAGATACAAGATTGTGTTATAAAATACTGTAATGTTTCAGTAAAAAAAACATTAAAAGTGAAATAATTTCTCTCTCCTTCTTACTCTGGGCTGTTTGCTTGGTGTTTTAGGGTTACTCGGAGCACTTTCTGAGTCTTTTTCAGACAGGGTGCCAAACTGTGTCAATGCCAAGAGAAGCATTAGCGGACCCTGCGTAGTCCCCCACCCAACCCCCAACCCCACCAAATGGATATTAATAAACCCTGCTCCGTCTAGCATCTACTCTCCTACCAGTCCCACTTCTTTTCCCTCTCATCCCCCTTTAATCCCCTCCTATCTTGCACTCCATCCTCCTTTTCATTTTCAGTCTCCAGTCCTTTTCCCCTTAAGTGTCAATAACTCTTGCTTGCAACACACACACACACACACACACACACACACACACACACACACACACACACACACACACACACACACACACACACACACACACACACACAGGCAGTAGTTGCAGTGTCAGGCTTTCCACAGGGGCTGGTATAGTTATATAGTAGACTCTGTGGGTTTAGTAAAATCCTCATTAGGACTCAGTGTAGGTGTGAACATCCCTGCTGCTGTCTCACAACAAACTGCTTACCTCAACAGAATACCCAGAAACACAAACACACACAGCTGCACATGGGCCAAACAATGAGGAGTCAGACACTGATACAAGACATTCACAACTATGCATATGCATGCTCACACAATGTATGCTGATTATACCAATATATGTCGCCACCTGTTTTCCGACATCTCAAACACAGTAACAAACACAAAGTGTTAGTGTTGTTGTGTGATGACAGTGTAATGCAGGATGACGTCTCCCCCTAATTAATGTCAGTCAGGATGGAAAAGAATTAAAAAAGAACTTCTTAAATAAGGACTAGTTCACTGAGGTGCCATCAACCTGGCAAACCAATTATAATATTTAGAGAGTATCAAAATAGACAGCATCATTTTTAATCTGACAGCTATTTGACCTGGATGGTGCTGACGAAGGTATTGGTGTGGATTTCTAAAATGCTAAAATATTATATTTTACAATCTGTCATTCCAGTTTAAGCAAAAAATGTATCTCGTAAAATGTTGCACAGTTGCCATTTTTGCTGCCATCTTCCAACACACAGGATGTGGTGGTTCTACATCATGTGCTATTTTAGTTGGAGTAAACTGTACAGTGTGTACAACAAGTGTGGTGGTGGGTGAGTAAAGCAAGAAGAATCTGTAACTGGCATTAACAAGTGAGTATCTTCCATCATCATTTGTATATTAGAGATTTGAAACACGCAGAGCACAGAGAGTTGAAGACAGAGTCAAGTGACATTAGGTTTATCGTCGTATTGAACAGAAGATGACACATGCCCAGACTTCTTAAAAAGAAGCCCATACAGAGCAGCAGGCAGACAGTAGACTGTTAGCAATCCAAACCCTGTCTGGATAATATTGCTGAAAAAAGCCGCAGAGAGTTCACAGTATTTAGAGACCATGTCACAAAAAAAGTAGAACATGATGAATAGGCAAAATGTAAGTATTTGACATATTCCATATATAATGATTTCCAATGTGTTCTCTGCTTCCAGTTAAAGATTTTTGTTCTGCTCTGCTCAGCATGCTATAGTGTCACTGTGTCTCCTGCTGCTTCTGAAATGTGTGAAAGGTCCACCCATTTAAATATCTGATGGCTCTTAAATATCATTTGTTCATTAATTTTCTGATTGTTTTATGCTAGAAAAAAAAAAGAAATCTTTAAAGAGACATTTATTTACTAGAATTATTATTCTCAATTTCACGGTCTGTTTAACAGCTCCAGATTACACATGCATTTTCTTTTTGTAAGGAATAATTCCTCGGTGGTTCATCTTTAAAAAGTCAGATTAATATCAAATTAAATGTTTGATTTTTCCCATTTTGGAAATATGAAACATATGCTGTTGCATGTACATCATGTGGTATTATTATGATCACTTTCAGCTCTGATCGTTGGTACACATTAATTAAAACCATAGTCACCATCTCTTCTTAAACCCTTTCTCTTCTAGTGGATCACAAGTCATCCAAAATTATCCCTCCCCGCTCTCTGTTTTGGGTTGTTTTCTCTATTGTATTGTTGTTTTACCACTTTACAGCACTTTGGTCAACTTGTATTGATTTTAAATGTGCTCTAAAGATTAACTAAACTTGAAACTTGAGCCATCTGCTTGCTTTTCATATCTGTTGAGAAATGCGGAGCACTGATTGGGAAAATGGCAGTGGGTAAAGACAAGGTTTACGAGCTGAAACAAAGTGCTCCATAACAAAGATGATGCATTACAAGCTCCATCAATGGTTTGAGATGGTATCCACCAGCTATTCTCAACCACTGGGCCGGGGCCCACTTCTCATTTGGAAGTGTTGTTAACGTCATGTGGATGGATGAGAGCAGATTGGGTTATATGTGCATTGTATTTATATTTTGTTTTGATATATTGACACAGCTAGAAGTGTCACGACCGGGTTTGGTGGGGCAAAATCAAAAAGGATTTTTTATTAAACAAAGTTACAAAACAAGGGAAAAGACTGTTTCTGGAAACAAACACAACTAACAACTACACACATGATGTACACACATATGAGACAAAGAAGACAATCCTGCAACTGACAAGGGAAAACACAGACTAAATACACAGGGGAAGACAGGCAACGAGGCACAGGTGGAAACAATGAGGGCGGGGGTTTACAATCACACAGGGGAAAGGCACACAAGGAGGGAGGAATCTGGAACGAGAACAGGTGAAGGGAATAAACAATCAGGAAACACTGGGAAGACACACACAGAAAACACAAGGGCTGCAGTCGAATAGTCCTTTTTGGTTAGGAACCTTCCTAACTGAATGAAATGACCCGGAAGTACCTAAGTGGCCGCCATGATAAGTGCCGGTCGAATTCTCTAAACGCAAAGGAAAGGAGCTTCATGCTTCCTAACTTATCTCCTTTAGCATAGGAAACACTGGACCTGCCTTTACGAAAGGAAAGGAGATAATGCCGACCCACAATTCCTTGCGGCGGCAACATTTAAAGTGACGTATCATTCGGCCGTTCACGAGAACAAACGATCATGACCGAGAAACGCAGAACATGTAAATAACCGTTGCTATAACTTGGAAATACTTTCAATAATCTGTTAAACCGGCTGGCAAACTATGAATGTTACATTGCTGAAAACTGCTGTAAAGTGATCAAACTGCTGTAAAGTGATCAAACTGACATATTTGATATTATCTCTGGTGTTGAACTGCAGCTTCTGCCCTCATTCTTTTATTTGACTTCAGTTACAGAAGCTTTAATGAAAGAGTTAAACTGGACGTGCTCTTCAGTCATGTTTCTGATTATCATATTTTTAATCAACTATTTTGTTAAATTACAATAAAACACTATCAAGTAAACACGAGTTGTGTGGTGTTTCATAAACTGTTGTCTGCATATTGTTATGATCAGATTATAATCTGCATATAAACCGTAACAACATAAAGGGATATGAGACACACACATGACACACATCGTTAGTGGGATTACGTATTTAATTCAGCATGTTTGAAACTGAACAAAGAGACAGAAAAATACCTTGGTTTCACTCTCATACTCCTTCGTTCATTTCTATTCCAACCTCGTTAATAAAGTAATACCATGAACCGGGTTGTTTAAATCGTCTGCATGACCAACACTGTAAGAAGACGCCTCCTTTCTGAATTGAAACCTCCCACTTTGTATTGCTAAGTTTTCCCCAAGTTTAAGACCAATAAATAGCAAGAATTAATCTTAATGTTGAAACATGTTAGCTAAATAGAGCCTTGTTGACATTAGTCAATATCAACAATACATAATACCCAGCAATCACGATTGCATATCTGTATGTGACAAAAAAATATGAACGAAAATAAGAAATCATTCATTTATTTGTCACTAAGAATAAGTATGTTATTTCGGAAAAGATTGCTACGGATTATTTTACCAAAAAAAAAAGAAACCCATAATGAAGGTTTGCCTTTTCGAGGGTGTATACAGCAAATGGCACCACCTTTAATTCAATGTGAGTCCATGTTTCCGAAGTGGCAATCACTCGTAAGGGCCTGTTCTCTGGCCCACTCCAAGGGCCCCTGTGAGACCGCCAGCACTGTCTATATTTAAAACCCTGCTTCTATATCTATTGACCTCATCACTTTTGGTTCTCCCTTGTTTTCTCTTCCCTTGTGGGTTCCCTGTTAGAGCCTGTCTGGTTACATTGGCTTAGGCTTCCATTTCCAAAATATAATTTAGAGTAAAGTAGCAATGGGCTCTGAAAGTCAACACATAGTCTGCAATACTACAGTATCATGTTTGTAGTGGGAAACTAGTACTACTTCCTACGGATCTATTCTTCAGACTCAAAACTGAGCTGCAGAAATATTCACGTTTATATGTACATTATTGCAAAAACAAGTGACCATATTGGTTTGAAGCATGTGTAACAGGAGGGCACCGAGGACACCAGAGTTAGGGCAGCGCAGCAATCACAGGCAGAGTCAGTTCTGCAGGTTTCAAAAGGACTTTAATTAAACAAACATAAAACAACTCCAAAACGTAGCTCGGTTCAGAGCTCTATCAGTGATCCACTGAACTACAGTCTTGTAGCCGGGCCGCTAGCCGACTCAATCCTCCACCGTCACACAGAGGAGAAGTCTCTCTTCTCCTCTCGTCGCATGTCCTCCCGCTCTGTACCCCTGCTTGGCTTTTGTAAGCCTCCCTGACGAGGGGGATCCGGATCAGGTGTGTCTCGTCCCACACCTGATCTCAATGCTCTCCTGACGAGTGGGTGGAATGTAGATTCCATCCACCACACCTCCCCTCAGGCCCTTACACCCCCCCCCCCTTCAGTTCTGGCCTTGAAGGGGCGACCAGTGTCCACAGGGCGTCTCTTCGGGACAGAGCATCTGCATTCCCATGCTTGGCTCCGGATCTGTGAACAATAGCAAAGTTAAACTCTTGCAAAGAGATGAACCATCTCCCTACCTTGGCATTGGTGTCTTTCTTATTAGCCATCCACACCAGGGGAGCATGGCCGGTCACCAGAGTGAAGTGGCGTCCCCAGAGGTAATACCGAAGGCGCTCTAGTGCCCATTTTATGGCGAGGGCTTCCTTTTCCACCGTGGCATCTCCTTGTTCTCTTGGGTTGAGCTTCCGACTGATGTACACGATGGGATGTTCCTCACCTCGAACTTCCTGGGAGAGTACTGCCCCTATGCCCATCTTTGATGCATCCGTTTGAACGATCATCTCCCGGCTGAAGTCTGGAGTCAATACCGGCTGTGAACTGAGGGCCTCCTTTAGGCCCTTAAAGGCCTGTTCAGCTTCTTCTGTCCACTTAACCCTGAGTGGCTGGGAGGCTTTGGTCAAGTCTGTGAGGGGAGATGCTATAGCAGAGAAGTTTGGGATGAAGCGACCATAGTATGAGGTCAGACCCAAAAATGTCTTTACCTGGGCCTTTGTGGATGGGCGTGGCCAGCCCTGGATTGCCTGGACCTTGCGGTCTTGTGGCCTCACGTTGCCCCTCCCAATAGTGTAGCCCAGATATTCGGCTTCTTCCAGACCAAGCTTGCACTTTTTGGGGTTTGCCGTCAAGCCGGCCTTGCGGAGAGCTTCTAGGACTGCTGCCAGTCTTCCCAGGTGGCTGTCCCAGGAGTCACTGTGGATTACCACGTCGTCGATATACGCAGCTGCATACTCACGATGCGGCCTCAGGACCCTGTCCATCAGTCTCTGGAACGTGGCTGGGGCTCCATGCAGACCGAAGGGCAGCACCGTGTAGTGATACAGCCCTGACGGGGTGGCGAAGGCCGTCTTTTCCTTCGCGCTTTCTGCCAGGGGTACCTGCCAATATCCCTTAGTCAGGTCCAGGGTGCTGATGAAACGGGCTTCCGAGGCGGTCGATCAGCTCATCTACCCTGGGCATAGGATAAGCATCACACTTTGAAATTTAATTTCCGGAAGTCATTACAGAACCGGGTGGTGTTATCTGGTTTAGGCACCAGGACAACCGGGCTAGCCCACTCACTGTGGGATTCCTCTATCACCCCTAGAGCCAACATTTTCTGGACCTCTTTTTCAATGGCTGCCCTTCTGGCTTCGGGTATCCTGTAGGGCCGCAACTTTACCTTCTTGCCTGGTTCGGTTTGAATGTGATGCTCCACCAGGGAGGTGCGCCCGGGTTGTGCAGAGAAAACATCCAAATTCTGCTGCACCAGCTCCCTGGTTTGTTGTAGCTGTGCTTTTGATAATCCAGGGCCATAACCTACTTCCGTCACTTCCCTTCCTGGAGAAGGAAACACATCAGGGGACACACCACACAGGAGCGTATCTCGGCTGCGCCACCTTTTCAGCAGATTAACATGGTATATTTGGGAGGGTTTGCGTCGCCCAGGCTGACATACCTTGTAGTTGACTGGGCCTACCTTCTCGGCCACCTCATAGGGCCCTTGCCAGGCGGCCAAGAACTTGTGGTTAGTGGTGGGGATTAGGACCAGCACTTTGTCCCCTGGTTGGAACTCCCGAGGTTGGGCCCCCCGATTGTAGACTCGCCTTTGTGCTTCTTGAGCTTGAGCCATGTGTTCCCTCACCATTGGCCACACGTCCTTCATGTGAGCCTGCATCTTCTCCACATGTTCCACCAGGCTCCGATGAGGACTTGGTTGCTCCTCCCAGGCTTCTTTTGCTATGTCGAGGAGACCTCTGGGCTGTCTCCCATACAGCAGCTCAAAGGGGGAGAAGCCAGTGGACGCTTGAGGAACCTCCCTGATTGAAAACAGAACATAGGGCAGAAGCTGGTCCCAGTTACGACCATCTTTATCAACAACCTTCTTCAACATTGACTTCAACGTTTTGTTAAAACGTTCAACTAAGCCATCAGTTTGTGGATGATAGACAGAGGTGCGAAGCTGTTTTACCTTGAAGAGCCAGCAGAGGTCTTTCATTACCTTGGACATGAAGGGGGTGCCCTGGTCTGTCAACAACTCCTTGGGGATTCCGACTCTGCTGAAGAAATGGACTAGCTCCCGAGCAATCGTTTTTGTGGTCATGTTCCTCAGGGGAATGGCCTCAGGGTACCTTGTTGCATAATCTAGTATCACCAGAATATACTGATGTCCCCTAGCCGACTTTACCAGGGGCCCCACCAAGTCCATAGCAATGCGGGAGAATGGCACATCAATTATAGGGAGAGGTATGAGGGGACTTTTAAAGTGGGGCTTAGGGCTCATCTTTTGGCATTCCACACAGGTCCGACAATAGTCCTCTACTGCTCTTACTACTCCTGGCCAGTGGAACCGGCTGGCAATCCGCTGCCTTGTCTTCTCAACCCCGAGGTGGGCCCCCAGGACATGGCTGTGGGCTAGGTGCAACACTGTGGAAATATACGGTTTTGGGACAACCAACAAGTCCCTCCTCTGGCCTTCTGCCTCTCGAGTATAGTACAACAATTTATTTTTGATTGTAAAACACGGAAAGGTTAGCTTACCCAGCCCTGGAGCTAGTTTCCCCTCGATTTCCATGACATTGCTGCGCGCCGGCAGCAGGTTACGGTCCTCCAGCTGGGCTGTTCCGAACTGGCCCTTCAACCTGGGCGGCAAGTCCTCCGCCCCACCATCTGTGCCTGATCCTGACGGGAAGGCAAAACCCCAGTGGTCCAGGGTCCCCTCTCCATTGGAACTGTGGTTACCCCTTGTTTCTTCAAGGGCTGCACACACCACTTTAGGCGTACCTTTTCCCTCACGGCTTTTCAGTTTAGACCCAGACTTGCTTCTTAGTGGACACTTTGGGTTGTCCTGCTGCAGCCGGTCATATAGGGGGCAATCCCGACCCACCAAGACTGGGACCGGGAGAGATGGAACCACCCCTACTGTCAGCTGACCTTGACTGTCGTGAGTCTGATGACCCCGGTGGGATACTCTTTGGTGTCCCCATGTACGCAGGACACCGGTATCATGGCACTAGACCTGGCTGGTTCCAGGAGGTGGGGTTGGACGAGGGACACCCCACTGCCGGAGTCTACCAGGGCTACTGCATCCCTCCCATTTACTTTGACAGGTATCATACGGGCTGGCGAGGTTTCCTGCACCCAGCAGGAGGCGAGCACGTGACAAGGTCTTGCACCCGACGAGTCGGCCGTGGGCATCGGTTCATCCTTTCCTGGACAGTCCCAAGATATGTGGCCTGGCTCTCCACATTTAAAGCAGCTCCTTAGATCATGTGTTGGGGTGGTCGCTGTCGTCTTGGACCCTCCAGTTCATGCATCCTCCTAGCCCTTGGTACCTCTTCCCTGGATTTCCGGCTCACCTCCGGCTCCGCTCGCCTGGGTCTTAGTAATTCGGCTGTAACCCTCTGGCTCTCCACCAGGCTAACCAGGTCATCTAGGTTGGCTGGGTTCTGCTGACTGGTCACTTTCTTGGTCTCATACGGTAGAGACCGGATGTATTTGTCCATCATGACCCTCTCCAAGACACTTAGTTCCTTTGGGTCAGAGGTCAGCCAAGCTTTGGTTACCCGACCGAGGTCATACATTTGAGCCCTGGCTGGCAATTCTGGTTTAAACCTCCAGTCATGGAAAGTCTGGGCTCTTGCTGCTAAACTGTAGCCGTACCTCGCCAAGATTTCTTTCTTCAAGACCGGGTATACCTTGGACTGGTCTGGAGGGAGGTCGAGGTATGCCTGCTGGGCTGGACCGAGTAGGAAGGGCCCGACCAGATCGGCCCAGGAATCGTCCGGCCAGCCCTCCCTCTTAGCGGTGCGCTCGAAGGCTGTCAAGTAGGCCTCTACATCGTCGCTCTCTGTCATTTTGGGAATAAAACGACTAGGGTTAGGCTGCACGGTCTCCTCCCTTCGTGTTGGAGGGGTGGCCGCCAAACACTTCTGGACCTCTGCATGGAGAAGGGCGTTGTGCTGTCGTTGCTCGTGAATCATTGTCCGGTGCAGGGTCTGCTGTTCAGCAGAAATGCGCACCCACGCTCGCATTAGATCCTCCATTGTTTGACTGCTACGCCACCACTAGGGTCCTTGCCCGCATTCTCCACCAGTGTAACAGGAGGGCACCGAGGACACCAGAGTTAGGGCAGCGCAGCAATCACAGGCAGAGTCAGTTCTGCAGGTTTCAAAAGGACTTTAATTAAACAAACATAAAACAACTCCAAAACGTAGCTCGGTTCAGAGCTCTATCAGTGATCCACTGAACTACAGTCTTGTAGCCGGGCCGCTAGCCGACTTACCGGCTCAATCCTCCACCGTCACACAGAGGAGAAGTCTCTCTTCTCCTCTCGTCGCATGTCCTCCCGCTCTGCTTGGCTTTTGTAAGCCTCCCTGACGAGGGGGATCCGGATCAGGTGTGTCTCGTCCCACACCTGATCCCAATGCTCTCCTGACGAGGGGGTGGAGCCTTGTGGCTGGAATGTAGATTCCATCCACCACACCTCCCCTCAGGCCCTTACACATGTCTGACTGCATCCACCCGATTACAGCTGATAGCTCCATATGAGAGCACGCATCCACCATGCAAGCAGAGTGCTTTGACAAATGAGGTCTCCATCTATTCTACAAAATAGATCTAGACGTTTAGTTACATTTGACAAGTTAAACATCCATTATATTTATGGCTGTAACATTTGTATGGGCTGATTGCTTTCAATGAGTGATTGTGAAGAACACTTGTGCAGGCTTATGAAAGACACAGACATAACGTCCACATGCACACAGCAAATTTGCATGCACTTAAATGCACTTTGGTGAGATCTTTTCTCTGTATTACTCTCGCACTTTTGCACACACACGCGCTTATACTTTAAGGGCTGCTCATTTGGCTAACCGACCTCATTACACGGGTGGATGGATCATCGACCCCTTGGTGGAGGAATTAAAGAAATCTCCCTTTTGCTTCTCTGCCATGCAGAATGCGTGACATGATGTCCTGGAGTTATTTACCTGATCTCTGTAGCATGACAGCTAATCTCACCTGTAGCCCCAAGACCAAGATGCACACGACAGCTAAAATGTCTGGAACAAATTTTCTAATTTGTTCTGTGATTTCTGAGAGCAAAAATGCAACCATATTACATGGAGACAATGAGCTTCCTGATGATGATTGTTACTGCAATGAAATGACATAATACTTAATCAAATATGCACAATTTGCAGTCTGATGAAATATCATCCTGCCTTTTGAACTGTGATCGGCACGCTTCACTAGTTTGACATATTAAAGACAAATCACTGGTCACAGTGGTCACCACCTGGTTCGTGAAAGTAATTGCACAATACCTTATGTTAAGTTTGAGAAATTGGTATCACCTACATGATCAAATGCAGGGAATACTGCAGGGATCCAGTATTTGCTTAAGCTTGAGGGACTTAAAATTGTGAAATCTTTGCGCCTGCTGCTTACATTTTTGTCATTTATTTTCTAATCGCTATCTTGGAAATTACGAAACTTTAAAAGGAAAAATAAAGGTGAGACCATTTTATTTTTCTCCAAAATATGATAAAAAAATAAAAACAATTCAACAACTTGCTTTAGAACATACAACAGCATATACATTAACAGATGTCACATTGGAGAAAAAAGTAAAAGCCTTACCACGGTATTTCCTACACTCACACAAACTCGAGCTATGTGAAGGCCAGCAACCACATTTCAGCACTTTGTGTACACAACACAAAGTGCTGAAATGTGGTTGCTGGCCTTCACATCAAATTACTGATCAGAGTCCCTTCCAACTACACCTGATGAAAGCATGTACTGTATGCTTCATATATAGACACCTACACATGTACAGCAAATGCACACTCATGTGTAAACATGTGATGTGTTATGCTAATGTCACCTCATATCTCAAGGGGCCAGTTTAGATGTTATTTATATTTGTTAATTTAAGTCTGATGACAGCGTTACTTCTATTTATTTTAATTGTAAGGCAATCAGGGGATCCAGATGTGTCCTGAAGACTGCGGGCCTGTTATGCAATCTGTGGCCGCAGCCATGGAGACTCAAATTATCATGACAACACTAATTAACATAATGACAACCAGTTAAATCCCCACCACAGCTGGGCTCTGGTCAACATGGTAACACATCACAGCCAAGTGTTCTTGACATCCTTTCCCGAACATTGGGCATGGTGTCCCACACAAACACTCTTACTCACACACACACACATACACACACTGCTCAATGGACTGCACTGCACACATGAACACATAGGCATACTGTAGACACACACACAATTACAAGCCTTAGGAGGTGTATATGTGTGACGGGATTTGGGAACAGCTTGAGGCTGTGTCTCATCTTTTGTGATCTCCCAGCTGCAGGGCAGTGGAGAAAAACTATCAAACCAATGAAGCTTGGTGAGGAGTTTGTGTGACCGTGCGAATACATCACAGCTGCACATGTGACCATCAACTGCCTTGGGGGAAAATACATCCAGTTAAATTGGGCCACTGTCCCTCCTCTCAGTCATACTCCCAGCCTTCCTCCTTCATTGAAAAATCGCCAAGACTTTGAGGACACTCTTGGCCACTACCATCCCTCGTCCCTTCTCCCGCCTTCTCTCCCATCTAACTTCTGCTCATATATTGCATCCCCTCAAACTGCACCATGAAGCCCCCATCTCCACGAAAGATGTCGGACAATAGTTTCACGCTGATCAAATGAGACAGTGTGTCAGTTCCATCACAGGCCACAGGGAACAGTAGGAGCAAGTGAAATTGTTTGTGTGTGTTAGAGAGTGAAAGCCTCTGCATGCATGTGAGGTAATATGTGTGTGTGTGCGCATAGGCATATCAAATTGCAATTGTCCAGATGTGTGTAGATGTGTGTCTGTCTGCAATGTTGCGGCACCAAGATATTGCCTCGGAGAGCATGCAGGAGAAAGAGAGAATGGAAAAGAGGGATGTGCTGGGAGAAGAATGAAAGGTCCATCAAGCAGATTGGAAACGATCTATGCCACAGAATAACTGTTATGGCATATATGATTGATGATGTGAATCACACACTCTCTCTTTCTGTCGGTGTGATATTCTATATCTTACCTCAGAAAAATATTGCCGCTAATGCTATCTAAACTTGAAGGCAATATCACAATCCTATAATATATTATGAATTTGTCCACCACTGGTTGTATGATTTCTCAATCTATAGCTACAAAATTGATGAAGCACAGATGTAGATCTGTGCTTCATCAATTTTCCTTATATGTTATGTGTTTTCTTACAGAGCCAGTAACTACTGCTGGTGTCCACTGATACATTGTATTGTATATACAAAGAAAGCCTGTGTTTCAATTTAGCGTGAGATTGTGAGCTACATTGCTATAGTTCAAGGCAAATAGATGCAAACACCCTGTCACAGCACATTCATTTTACACCAGTTCGATGTTAGACTTCTGCCTATTTGTAGCCATGCATCCTTCACTTAATCTTTCAAGGTGTTGAAATGTATTATTAATGCAGGGAACAAAACATGATGCCCCTGTTAACAGAATATTGGCAGACCAGGGCCCTATTTTTCGTACCTGGCTTACTGAGTTAGCGGGCTAATTGTCAGGATAAGATGACGTATATAATATATATATATATATATATTATTATTATTATTATTATTATTATTATTATTATTGTTGTTGTTACATGTTTTCCCTCTCAGACCACTGCAAGCCAAATCTGTCTTTTGCTAAAGATATTTTAATCGATTTCAGAGTTTTCTATTACAATAAAAAGTGTCTTTATTGCATTGTGAAAATACAGCTCGGACAACATGTTGCACAGGAAAGCCAATTCAAAAGATACTTCACTTTAGATGCCATAAAACCTGGAGAATTACTCTGCAAAAAGAAAATTGTATGAACAATGAAAGTGCATTGTTAGTTGAGTTCCATTGCTTTAGTCAATATGTATTTTTGAGGTCTATTCAAGTAAATGGGTTGGTTAAATGACTTCCTCGGTTTGATTTTGTTCACTATTGGAATGCACAGACAAGGCCTTGTCTTACATTCACAACCTGTGCCAGATTAACCTACTGTTTAGCTACAACAATGAATTGAACAAATAACAGGGCCTGAAGAAAACAGACATGGATGGCGATAGAAGATGACGATGAAGAGGAGAATATATGACATTTTCTGTCACATCCTCATCTTACTACTTGCTGCAAGTTGTGACTTATCCAAATATCAATCGGAAAATAAGCTTTTCCTACTGTTATCTCATGCCTTCTTCAAATATAACCCACTTCCAAATTAATTTGCATGACACATGTTTTTTGATAACATTCGGCAAAGATTTCCAGCTGCTTGTGCCGTTCTTGCTGCATTCGGTAATTGCTTGCATTCTTACTAAATACAGGCTTAAATGAATAGCTCTTCACATAGTCGGTGTCTTTCACACCTGTAATAGACTATAATTGTATGATATACAAACAATTCTATTAGATTTGTCTTCCTTCGCACAGAGTCACAGTTATTGCTTTTGTTGTATAGTCTCTCTAGATAATGTATGTACTTTCAATGCGTTGCCAAGCTTTATAATAAGACCTGCTTATGAAAGACAAAAACCCAGACCTGGGCATTTAACCTTCCCTTTCCTTTTCTTTTGCATATTCAGTGATTTTTCATATTGCAGAACAGCGATAGCATTCTCCATTTGCTTCAGCCACATTAACTCTTTTAATAACAGGCTTTTCACTTGACTTTCGACTTATGTTAAAATGTATTATATAAAATCTCAGAGAGCATTAAGTGCAAGACCATGTGCCTTGATTCAGTTCATTGAGCTTTTAACTCACTATGTGGATGTTCATACTGTCACTCCCTTAAAAATTTGGTCCATCGGTTTTGAAATTCAGACACAACCATCAGTGCAACATGCACACAGACACACACATGCAGCTTCAGCCTCTTCCTCTGGGTATTGCTGATGTGAGAAAACCTGGTCTGATGTAGCAGGATGAAGATTACAATTGCAAGCTTTTACATATGCACACACACACTACGCAGGCCTTGAGCAGATGGATAAAGTGGGAAGGATGTGACCAGAGGAATGATGCATGACAGGGACAGCTGTGCTAAGCTCACTTCATTCAAGATATACCAGCTCAGTCACTGTACACTGGCATCGGGGCAAAGTGTCGAAGCGAGACACAAGTGCAAACACACCAGATGCCTGTTATGCAGACACTAAAAGGGGTAAAAAAAAAACATATTGCATATTTCAGAGGAACAAACGGGAATGCATTACAAAGGGTGAGGCCAAAAGATGTATCCCCTCTGTATTTTTTCCCTTCATACTTTTCAATATGACTTCAGAGAGACTTTGAGGCCATCATCACAACACAGACAATATATTATGCCGTGCGGTAAAACTCAGAAAATGTAGATGAATTGATATATTTAAAAAAATTAAGAAACTCCATCTTATTCCAATCTTTTCAGGATGAATAGATCTAACACATGTGGTTTTCCATTTGTTTGTCATCTATACCAATCTTAATGTGGCTGCAGTAAATGCTGTGTTTACATCACAATCATTGGAAATAAAGGCTCAATACAATAAAAAACAATGAATAAATGAATAAATGAACCTAGATTCAAAGTAATTTGAAGTCAAGATTGAGTTTCCATCACACTTAAGCCACTCCTAACTTGTATGTTTTATTTTATGATTTTGGACAACACATGCACTGAATTATATAGTGGACATTATGTTTTACAGAGAACTTAACTATAGTACTTGTGCAGTGTGAAACATGATCAACTGTAATTTGAGGCAATCTATTTAATCTACATCAACTGCAACAAACAGTCGACGAATATTGGCAGTTTTTGTAGGTCTACTATCAACACAATGACATCAAAACGTTAATGTATTTTGTCCAAGAAATATGAAACTAGTGCCCTTCATGTGAAACTGGACATACATCATGTGCATGTAAGTAATGGGCAGATAACCTGCCTGTAATCTAGGAACTCTCATCTCAACTTTGTGTATGAACTAGCTACCTGACGTTATCCTGACATGCAAAACCAATGCTGCCTTCAGCAAGAGAGAAACAAAGAGTCTCATGTACAAAAAAAAACCTGTACATTTTAAATATTTCTGGTCTGATAAAATAAAAATAAACATATTGAATAGTTTACTTCTTTCAACATGCAATAGATTTTATTAAGTATGAAATCTCTGATCACATGATATTGTATCAAAACAGTCTGAGTAGAGATTCACAGATATAATAAATAGTCACAAACACTGACTTGAGGAAGGCCAGTGAAACATGCTTTTCTTAATATTTTATACAGCAGAAGAACAGAAGAGTTTTCCATTTTTAATGACCTAAGGGGGGTTTACTACCAAACCTTGAGTGGGTATAGTAAAAACAAAGTTTTACATTTCATGACTATTTATGTTATTGTTTTTGAGTTAATTTAGAGTTGTGTATATTCTAAGAAATAGCAGAGAAGAAAAGACAGAAGAAAAAAAAAGAAAAAAACAGAGATCCTGTCCTGATGTTCTGAGCTATTTTTGCTTTTGTCACTTCACAGTAAAAAAAACATGAATGCCCGGCGTCTAGCATCTCTTACTAGTCAGAAAATGAGTAAATACCAGTTTTTGAACAAATGCAATACAAGTTCACAAAAGTTTGAACTACAGTAAGACAGTTTTGAGAAAAAAGATAGTTTGATGATACATTGGCCAATGAGATCTGTCAGATTTTTTTCTTTTGCTCACGTGGTGTTTTTCTGTGTGTGTTTCTTTGGTTTATGTCGGCTGCTGTGGTGTGAGGAAAAGTAAACCGGGTTTGCAAATCAATACCTTAAAAAAGCCTAATATGTTGTTATGTCAGGCATAAAGCCTCTTCCCTGGGGAAGCTAAAGAGGCATCGAGGACCATTCAGTGTGCATTGTCATCATCCTCAGCTATAGAGTTGAACCTACAAGTCAATACAGGACATGGTTTTCATTGTGTTTCAATGGTTCCCAAAAGAGTAAAGAAGAGTGTGCAAACAATCCACTTTCAAATGATTGCTCTGCCTTGATGTTTCAGCCAATTCAGAATGTTTTAGAAACCAGCAATCCTCAATAAACAGTGTGTAGCCTTTTGGCATCAAAGCTGATAGTAATAGGTGATACGTTTTAACGGGGAAAAAGATGCCACAGGGAAAACTGAGATGGTTACGGATAAGTACCTCTTCTCACCACAGCATAGGTGTTCTACTGTAGTTAATGTTGTCGACTTCAGTGACAGAGAGACAGAGACTGGGACAGGAAAGTAATTGTAAGCAATACACCAAATATTAATTAAATGTTGATAGATTAAATTAATCATACATCATACAATACAATTGTGAATGTAGACTGTGTAACAGATGCCAAACATTTGTGTGTATTGTGTTTATGGATATTAATGAGATGAATTTGGAGGACTGTGCGCTTGTTTAGATGTTACAATAACTCTGAGGTACTCTGCTGGTTGTTGGCTAAATTATTTCATCCTTCAACTCTGCAGCAAAACAAACAGCTGTTAACATCATCGTGCTCCTCTGTTCCTATGTTGTTTGACCTTCACTGGCAAAGCTGCTCTTATCTTAGCTTCTTCTCAAGGTCAATTAGAAAATGAGTATGGCGATTTCATACTGTGCTGATGAATTACCCTTTATTAATGTGAAGCACAGTGACAAAGGGTTGGCAGTTTGCGACTTAAAAACAAGTACATTGCAGAGTGAAAATACAGCATATCACAAGTACTGAGGTACACAAAAACAAAAGATCCCTACTTATTAAAAACCTGACAGATAAAACATCATATTAATAAGAAGATTGAAAACTACCTTACACAGGGGACTTTATCTCAGACATTTGGAGTAATTTAACTTGACACTCAAACACTTGTGTCTCAAGCAGGATTACATCTCCTGAACTCCAGTTTTCCTAAGAGATTTAAGTCTAACAACAATTTCTTGAGAATGGAATCGATGCAATCGGCCATGTTTCAGTTCAAATGGAAACTCAAGTAAATGACAGGGGTGTGGTCTTCTTGTCCAATCAAGGGTACGAAAGGTTTCGTTAATCTCTCAGTGATTTGAATTTACATATTTCTAAAGCTATTTTAATCATGCCCATGCGAGCATAGAAAAAAAAAAATACTAACACAGGACAGGAATGAGATGCAGGCACGCCACACTTTGCACCGAATCCAGTAAAACAAGATCACTAGAATAAAAAGTAAAACAATCACTGAGAAGCAATTCCCCTTAGGTCTCCAGTCATGCCTCGAGCAATTTATATTCATCTCCACAGAGAATGAAAATTATCCCACTGATAGATTTTATGCTTAGGTTGAACCTTTTTGCTGAAACTATAGCTGAGCTTTTACAATAAGGATGAAACCACAATAATAGCCCAAGGAGTAAAAGGGCCCACTCTGATTTTGAAATATGTTCTGACCAGAAACAGAAATTGTAAGTCCCTGAACCAGTTCGACATTAAATTGCAGGTACACGTTCAACATAAGTACCTTAAAAGATTATTAATAATTATTGATAAACCAATACTTTGATTGACAAAGCTGTGTAATTTAACAGGTCATTTTTTCTATGGTAAAGAACATGTATATATACATTTATTTGAACCGTAGTTGAGTGTAGGTAAAGAACAGGTGTAATTAATACAATCAATGTATTAGTGCTTTTCCATCTCGGTCAAAATGTCTGCTGTGAAAAAAGCCTATTGTTTATCAAAAGCAACCTATTATCACTTTCTCAGCATAATGGAAGCCTACAAGACACCATTTTCACAAAGGTTACAGGCTCCATTTACTGTTACCTTGAGGAAAATGTAGTTCTCAGTTTAGTCTTATTGACTCTAGAAGATTTAAATATAAAACTTAAAGCAATCAGTACAAACTCGCCTCACTGCCAAAAAGTGTTTTAACTGAGTGAAATACTAAAACCAGGGTTAGCAGGACGTCTCTTAACCGTCTCAGGGAAAGGTGAGCAGGATTCAGCGTGTGTGGGTGTCAATCTGTATAAATGCAAATTACATTGTGGAAATATCTCTTAAAATATTCTTGATATTGCTTTCCCTAATAAATCGTGAAATTGTGGCGGCCTTCCTTCCTCTATTACAGAATGTACAAAAATGAGTAAGCTGTTTGGATTGTAAATTGTAACAACTTTCTTTTTCTCTCCTATCGACTTGGGCTATTTACCCTCCCCCGCTCCGCTTCTTGTAGCCTTGGGCTAAAGTGTGAGAATTGTGGTGATTTAGAGACACGCATAAAACTCTGTCATGCGCACACAAACCAAGACAGGGACAGTGGAAGGGAGGAGGAGTGTTTGTGTAAGAAACTTTAAATGTTTCTTTTGGCCATACATTATCACAGATTCCTTAATAACCACCAACAAAGCCTAATCTATATTTCATTTCAACATGTCAGTCTGCTCAACCAAAGAGCATCCATTATTATCACCTGCTGAATTGGGTAAGAAAAATCAATTTCCTGAATGCTACCTTCATGACATTGAGAATCCATTGAGGAGAGCTCTTGCCACATTGCAATGCAGTCTCTCACATCCCCATGAGAGACATCATAGAGAGGGTTGGGGGTGTGGGGGAGGGGGGCATGTGTGTCTTCATGCTGCTGTACATGGGAGAGGTTGATTACTTGTCGTATAGGCAAGAGGAACGGGTCATATGGGGAGTATAGAAATAGAAAAGGAAAGACATACTGAACGTGGAGGTAGAGATGGTAATGTGGCACACAACAGATGAACAGCAGGAGAGGCACAGGACTGGACGGTACTGGAGAGGGGGCGGACAGGGAAGAACTTTAGAGGAAGCCAGTTGTCAGTATAAAAATAGTTTTGATGATGTACATCTAAGAGCATTCAAAAGAATGTGTAAGTGAGTGAGTACATATAAGATGGTCTGGGTTTAGAATATTCTCCTGAGGCCAGTCTTTTTCCCTATTTTGAGTTTTTGTGCCAGTTTGTGTGCCAGTCAGCACAAATGTCACTATGGTCATGTCAAAATCAGTTATTCTGCGCATTTGCCTTCGTCCATACATTTGTGAGCGTGTGTGTGCCTCCTCATGTCATGTGTGTGTTGCCTATCACATTGGCATCCCTCACCACACACCAGCAGCAGAGTAAAAGAGCATGGGGACATGCAGAGCAGCTATCTTTGCTGACAGGCAGTGTGTGAGAGTGACATGATAAGGGTTTTCTCAGGTGGCACTCTAAATACAGGTTACACATATTATATACTGAGAGGAGGATGATAGGAGAGGAAAAAGTGAAAAATAAATCAGGGGGCAGCAGGTCTACAGACAGAGTTGAGTGTGGGGGGATTTGGAGAAGGAAGGCAGAAACACAGCAATGAACATCAAAAATAGCTCACTTTTTTATTTTCTATGAGTACTATAGAGAAAAAATATCATTCTAAGATGGTGTCAATAATGTCAATATGCATAACATTGTTAATAAAGATTTCATGAAAGTAGATGGTATTGTACCATTGTGGTATTTTTTTTTAGATAAAGGCATTACAATATCTAGTAACTCATGCTTTTTAGATTAGAAATGGAATACTTTATATTTCTAAATGTAATTATCTAATTCAGCAAAATAACTATTTAAATCTCTAATAGTCATATGAGGTCAGATGACTTAATATATGCTTTTAGTAGCCTTTGTAATTAGTGGGTCCATAATGCCTGAAAGTTAGCAAATAAGAAAAAAAGAAAATAATTAGTCCTGTAGAAAGAGACAAATAAGTGCCGCCTCATTCAATGACAAAAGTATAGTGATGTAACAATTTTGAACAAACTAAACTGTTGGGAGTGAGTGTGTGTGTGTGTGTGTGTGTGTGTGTGTGTGTGTGTGTGTGTGTGTGTGTGTGTGTGTGTGTGTGTGTGTGTGTGTGTGTGTGTGTGTGTGTGTGTGTGTGTTTGTTTGTTTGGGACCCAGCCTGCAGTCGAGGTCAGAGTTGTATGTTCTATGTTGGTGCTATAGTGAGCAGACAGGACACACATGTCCTACCCTCCGCCGACACTCATTAACACTGCTTGGCCCTTTGGACGGCAGTGTTTAGCATTCTATAATGAGTTTCCCTCCGGAGCGGCAGGCTTGAATGTCACTCACAGTCAACTGCGGTTTGGGTTGGGAGGTGGTGATGTGTGTGGGTGGAGCAGTGGGCACCATGTGTGTATCTGTTTTCTGATCACTGACAACAAAGTCAACAGACACTAGGTGCTTCTTATAAAGATGAGTGAGGGCAAATGGAAGATTAGATGGAAGAAAGAGGATTGGTAGAGTATTACAGCTATACGTTTGGGGACATGTTCCCAGCATGCTCTCAGGACAAACAAACTGCCAGAATGAATGCCACAGACAGTGTGTGTTGTTGTGGGCATGGCCTTTTAGGCTAGACACAGTATATTATTCAATTAAGAGCCATAGAACCCACTGGCCTTAAATGAAACCTAAAATTCGTTTGCAAGTATCGCACAATGAGAGGGAGTGACATTTTTATTGAATAACCTTAAGTTGATGAGTTTGTGCAACACAACAGCCCCGTCTTGACATTTGTTAGCGATGCTGGTGTGAACAAATGGGGTATAAAACCTCAAAAATCCTTGAAAGCCAGTTTGTATACTTCTATGGACTAATTAAATAAGAGATACTGGACAATATGTTCAAGAAAAGGACTTGGACTGATTTTATGGCATAATTGTTGCATTTTTTCTCCTCAGACTACAGGAGTGTTGAGCCGATTTATCCCTGTATCACCCCTCCCGACAATCCAAGGAAAAATCTGGTCTAAGACCAGTGTAAGATGTTCAGACCGGGTAATGTGAAGGGTTTACAGATTCAGCCTAAAAGGAGTATGTCATCCGTAAAATCATTTACCGTGTGTTACTTTGAATTCTTGAATAAAACATTATTCGCACATCCCTCCACAATGAAGAAAGAGTCTGAAAAAGGAGTACATCTTTTTTTAATTAAAGTAAATGGAGGCAAGAAAAACTATATCAAAATATGTATTTACATACTCTCACAACCCAGATGTTTTGATATAGTTTTGCTGTTGTTAAACCAGGTCTCCATTTACTTCAAGGAAGTTTTCTTCAAGAATTATAGGTAACAAGCGGTGATTAAGTCATTTACAAATGGTCATTTTGTGAGTGAAGTATTCCTTTAAACTTCCGAACTGTTTGCAGAGTCATCGGGGCCGCCACAATACATATCAAACATGTTTGATATTTAGGAGATAACATGTCAGTACTTTTTTGAGTGGGACCACAAGAATCAAGAGTAATAGAGACAAGACGGAGCAGCAAGCAACGGTAAACACAACAAATATCAAAACTTACAGTTAAAATCTCACCTCCAGTTCCCGCTAAAGAATGGACAACCTTTGTTGACTGCGTCTCCCCAACAATTTCTCCTCCAGACTTCGTTTGCCATCCACTTTGTGTTTTCTCACTGCAAAGCATTACAATAGCAAGTTCCCCATGTTAGTTTCCATTTGGCTCCATCTACTTGACATGGGATCACGCGAGGTGGTGCATTGCTCCCTGTAGTACAAAACTCTTAATAATATCCTGTTGTGTGAGATGCGCCACTATTTTACAATCTCAAAGTGTGCATGTTTGAGATTAGAGAGAAGAACATCTGTTACTCATGAGACAAACATCGGTTACTTTAAAAAAAAAAAGTAAAACTCCTGCAGTCTGAGCTTAGCTTTAAAGACACCATCTTTACTTCAATAAAATTAAAATTAAAATGTAAATTTTAGGCAGTATGTAGCAAGACTGTAGGGTTTTTCCTGACAAGTCACCTTGTGTGGTCATGGAAAGAATTAATTCCAAAGCACAACTACAGAAGCTTGACACAGTACAAATAATACAAGAGCAATAGCCACAATCTTTTTCTGACCTTTCTCCTCACCCACAACGCTCAAGAATTGTTTCCGTGACTGTTATATCTATTATTTTGGAAGAGTCCCATAGGGTGCAAGATCAGAGAGTCACCTATTTTGTAATGTCAGGTACGTGGAGTTGTTGGACATACAGCAGTGAAGAGTCAGTTATCAAGAGAAAATACTGTTTGATTTGATAGAGTGTGGGAGTGGCTGGATTACTTAAAAACATGTGATGGTGGTAAGGGTTAGCTCTTGAATCCACATCTATGTTGCACCCTTAAAACGAACTGTCCACAAACACGTCCTTCTTCAGTTTGGAACTTGTATTAAAACCAATCTATGGTTTTAATACAACAAGCACATGTTTTTGTCTTCAGCCTGCATACTGCACAGCTTCCTGACTTCTCTCTTAAAGAGACAGCGCTCTCTTCTAAAGGGTCAATACAATACTTTCATCCCTTCACAGTCAGTATATATTGTGTACAGATAATCAATGTTCTCAAACATTGGAATAACAACATATGAATTAACTTAAACACACATTTAAATTATTAGAAATGGACACAGTCGTATTACATCAGCAAGACATAATAAATGACATATTTCCAGTGTCCATTTAATGTTGTCGTCACTTTAGACTTTGCTTGAAAAGCAAAGGTCCTTATTTTAACCTCCATGTAATTTAGCGCTCTCAAGATTGAACGATCAATGTGAATGTGAGATGAAAGAAAGATAATGTTTACTGTGTGTGCAAGTTTCTGTGTTTTGGATCTGATTCACTGTATTGATCATATGTGCTTCATCTGCTATATGTACGAGTTGGTGTAATGTATACATACTTGTGTCTATGTTCTATAAGTAAAGTGTGTTCAAGAGTGTGTATCTGTATTGTCATTAGTAAATGTGGTCAAGCGTGGATTAATTAGCAGTAATGTAATTCACACTGTCACCTCTCATTACTTTCAGGATGCCCACCCCACTCTCTGTATCCCTCTTTCACCTTTCTTTTCACTCTTATGGTCCTTTTATGGCACTCCCATCCACCGCTGCACACTTTCTTCCCCACATCCCCAAAAACACATGCTGCCTCTTGCTGTCTCCGCTCCTCCCTGACTCCTTCATTTCCTTCCTTTCTCCTGATCTTGGTTTTATTTTACACTGTTACTGTCTCTCACCATCACATCACTTTTCATCACATCAGTGTGTCTGTCTCTCGGCACATTGAGCATCATTGTACCTTTCCCATGGTGGACATTCTCAATTCTCTTGTTTTCCCCCGAGGGGTCTGGAGATACAGCTAAAATAATTCATTTTCAGCAAAATTTCCTTTGAATGGCCTCCATCAGTGGATTCACTTATAAAGCCGAAGTAGATCTGCTTTGGTCAATTGCAAACTGTCGCGACATTGCTGACACCAACAAGAAAACTGAGAGCCCAAGAGTCCAATAAGAAAACTTATATCTTATTAGCTGTGCTGGACCAACCAATTTTATATAACCCTGCTTTGCTGGAGTATAAACTGCTCCACAATGTTTTGCATGGCTAGCACTTAGTCATGAGACATGAGATCAACTGAGAGCCGCTGTAAAACAGGAATCTGTTCCCAAAATAATAAAATATTGGCCAATATTGAGTACCAATCCGATATCAATGTTTAATAAATAAGCTGTATGTCTCACTTTGTGGAAGTGATTTGTAATTATTTTGTGTGAAAGTCAATATCAGGCTTACCAAAACCATTGATTCCCTTTGTAAAACAAAATGTAACAAATAAATACAGATAATAATTTACAGAATTCATTATTAAAACAATAAATCACATTCAACTTGGTCAAAAACATTTCAAATTTAACAGCAAACCTCTTAAATGCAGCAACACATTGGTCAACACTTAGAAAGATAATTACAATGATATAATGTATAGTACATATAGAACTGCATTTAACCGAATAGAGCCACCTCATCGTCACAGATACCTGATCCAGCTATCTGAGTCCGTATCGCCTCAGTAATGGTACCGGTGCATCCCTACTTGGAATGCAGCTTAATCCATTTTCAAAACAGGAATGGTCTTCTTCTTCTTTTTTCACTCAGAAAGCCGGATGAAAGACACCCTCAATGAGACCATTGAGTTACAGAAAGTACTTTGAAGTTAGCTGGCGGCTAGCAAACCAGCTAGCTGGCGTGTTATTGCGGCTGGCCAGCACTAGCATGTTTCTGTCCAGTTGGCAAGTTATTATTTAGCTTGCCGGCTACAATCTCTTGCCAATTTTAACCACAAGTAATTGGCTTCCAGCACTTTATATTCAATGAGGACATAGAAATATCTTTTTGGGGAACTTTCAGTTGCGACCCCACACTAAGGCAAGTTAAAACCTTGTTCCTTTCGCTTTTGGCTTTGCTCTTACCCTTTCACAGCCTCGGTCTTTCTACCACTTGTTGTCTCTATCATTTTCACTATTTCCAGCACACACTTACTCATCCCATACACATGATCTGTGTGAGAGAGAGAAGGAGAGAGTGAGGGTGAAAGGCATGTCAAGGTTGAGTGAGGGCAATCTGTTTCTATTAGTCGTTATTCATCAGAGAAAAATGACTGCTCATAATGGATGCATACTACATGGATAATGTGATATTACATAATGAATTCATATATCAAGTGCAGACAACCAATGGTGAGCAGAGAGTGGGGCCTGTTTTCCTTGTGGATTAAATATATATGCAGCCATTGTTCTGGAACTTGGCTTCATTTCTCAATGTTGTCTGCTCTGATCCAATCCAAATGCTGCATAGTATTCAAGGGAATGGCCCGTGAGAAAAGTAAAATGAGAGTGGTACATGGAGAAAAATCTCCCTTTGTGCTTCTTGTCTCTTAATATTGTATAATGAGACATGGAGAGGATCTCCCTCTACCAGCCTCATGCATTATTTCCCCTTCATTAGGATGTGAGTTGGAGAGCGGGATTGGGCCAAAGATAGGTATCGGAGGTATAAATTAGTGGATGAGAAAGAGAGATCTTGAGGATGGCACAAATTAGGAGCGACATACTGTGCATCTTCTTGTCAATTTCTCATCAGATTTGAGAACAAAGGGAAGTCACTCAAAGGAGTGGTGCATTCAAAAGGCAAACAATAGTGTTCAAAATGTTCCACTAGACTGATCGATGGTCTGCCAAACATCAGTCACTGCTCTTTTTTGGCAGTGTTGCTGTGTGTGTTTGTCCTTTCAGTCTAAGGTAGACTGAGGACATGTACGTGAGACACTGTAAAGGCAAGTCCAACAATAAGTCATGATTGATTTTGTCCCCTGCCAGTTGGAGGGAGAGACAAACATATTCCCCACAGGGCCTAGTGAGACAGATTGTGTAGCGAAATTGCCATTGTTACTGAAAAGCACATTTTCCCTGACAAGGCAGCGCTATTTCTCCTCCTCTTCTCCTCCTTTCTTACAATGACAAATACTCTTAGTCTGATAGATGGTATTGTTTCCAATCACACATCTCTCTTTCTCTTTGTTTCTCTTCATCCCATACCAAACACACACAAACACATATACAGTAAGCAAGAGAGTGTTAACAGTGAATCCACAAATCTCCCATAAAGTCAGCAGGGAAGAAATTTAAGCTCAGCTGGACAGATCTTGAATCGCCCACAGAAGCTTTCTATAACAATTAGGAGAGATGTTAGTCCTATTAATATAACAGGGATGGATGCAAAATAAGTTCCAGAATTCACACAAAGGAAATAGAAGAACATACTAACAAATAGAGATCATTGGGCTCTTTGTTTGTGTATAGACTGTCCTGGAAAATAAATACTATTTAAGGATGTTATATTGAGTTATAAATGGAAATGTGTTTAATGCAGTAAAAAGCAGGAAAGAATCATATTGAATGTGAGAATTCTGCGAGAGCAGCAAATCAATACAACTTTCAAACAAACGAAAAAGTGAAATAGGCAATACAACTAACTGTTAGGTATTTCGTTCCCCACTCCTCGAGCTAGTGGGGTTAGAACAAAGGCTCCCTGGGCCTTCGGAACCACATTGTCACCATGCAGGACGCTTGCTGTGTTTTCTCATCTGCCAGTCATCTCCTGTTGATTACAGCTGGCTGCCAGGAAGAGGGGAATTAATCAGTGCTGTCAGATCCCTATGCAGATCATCTGATCAGGCACAGAAACCCTCACTGACACCCAATGTATGCAGAAAATGCACAGAAATACCAAATATTACATTGCTAGATATGCCTCTTTGGAAAGTTGCTTAACCTTCACAAAGTTGCCTTCTATCACCAAATGGTGTGTTGACTGAAGCTTAAACTGCAGCAGAGTAAGTGCAGAGCTATCTTTGTCCTGAAAGCACAAAACTGTGTTTGCAGCAAAAAGTCCTTCTGGGATATGGTTTATTGAGAGTCGATTTAAATAATTTAACTGATTTGCGTTAAACTGAAGCGTTTGTTTTGTGTGGACAACTTTGAATGGGAATTCTAAAACCATGTGAGGTTATTATCTCTAACGCAAAGCTGGGTTACTGACATAACAGGAAATCGCTGCAAATCTCCAAGGGCCATCGGGGACCCATGGAGGTCTAGAGCTGTGGCAGGGCTCCTGAATTTTGACTGACATTGATTACTGACTTACAAAACTAACTCTTTTAACTGTTTGACTACAAATTTTGTATTTTCAAAAAATTTTCATTGAAAGAAACTTTGTTTGCATATGCATTACGTTTCTGTACTGCACAGATGTTGTGGGGAGGTGGTCGGGGTGGATAGTGGGCATAAAAAGTGCAAGACATTGACACCTGTGACTCCCAGCCTGAGTCCGGTGGAGTAATTCATTTTTGGCAACAATAGCACCGTAAATTAGTTCGGGGGGTAAATTATGATTTATTTTAGATGACAATGCTAGCATGTTGATGTTTAGCAGGTATAATAAATGACCATGTTTACCATCTGAGTTCAGTGTGTAATGCTAACATTTGCTAATTAGCACTGAACACAAAGAACAGTTGAGGCTTCAACATTTTATTGCATCATTAACCAAAGTATTAGATACAATTAAATGTTGACCAGATGATGGTGCTAGATGAAGGATCCAGAGATCAGGGTGCTTTTAATTCGCTCTCTTGGGACAATGAATGTGATTGCCAAATTTAAGAGCATTCCATCCAATAGTTGATATTTAATATCAATGGTGGGACTGAAGGAACAGTCTGGGGATCATCAAATTAAGTAGGATTCATCCTCTGGAGACCACAAATGTCTGTAGAAAATAGTAAGGCAATCCATCAAACTGTCAAGATACTGAGCCTTGACCGATGGGCAGACACTGACACTGACATTGCCATTCCTCGAGCCATGCTGCTAAACATATGATGCACAGAGAATTTTGCTCCAAACATTCAATTCATCTATATTATCCATTCAAAACAATTTAGATAACGATGGTCTGTGAATAATAACATTTTGGTGTTTTTTAGTGTCATAGGATACAACCTCAAATGCTCCGTAGAGCAGCTATGAAACCACAAGAACTGTTGAAAGAATGACACACATTGATGTTGATGGGTGTTTTGGAAGTCCTTTTTAATGAATGAAATTATTCTAATGCAAGCTGGCAATGTTATTTTGATCAAGCTATACAATTTCACAGTATTTAGTTTGATAAATATCACTGCAGCGCTCCACTATGATCTGAAAGATGATTTGCCTTAATGGGTTATGTTGGTCGCACAGCATTAAGTGTATTATTTATCAAAGGATGCTAACACAAGGACCTCTGCTTCTCCAAACCACCATATCTATTATCCTGCCACATTTTCTCCAAACTCCAGCTAAATATGGAATATCATTTTTCTTGTTGAAGAAATGTCATGGGAGCATGCCTTTCCCATTCTCTGCCACTCCTGGCTTAATTAGAGTTCTGTAATTACTGGGACTGTAATTTCTGGGTTGAGGAGATGGGATGCGTGAGTGTCGGTTGCAGAGGAAATCCTCTGAGTTTTCATGCAAAGCAATGCTAGATACTTTCTCCCTGATGCAATCACGTAGAAAGGCTCTACAGTCTAATCTCTAAGTGAAGATAAATTGGGGTTGGTTTGTCCCATTATCTGGGCTTATTGTACCATCTTTAATCCATTTTAATCAATAAGGATGCTGACATTTATAATAACTCAACAATTTGACCCACAGTACGCCTCCTGATCAAGGAGTCAGGCCGTTATCTGCCAGAAACACTGGCACTTGGCCTGTATCCAGCCACGCAGCTGGGAACAGGTAGAACTATTTTTGATGCTTTATTTTAAGTGCCTAGAGAGGAGTAGGCCAACTTAGGGAAGATAAGCCGATTGCGTGTTATGCTGTCGGGCTGACAATGATGCAAGCTCAGGCAGTGAACTCTCCCTCTGTTTTTTTTTAAATTTCCCTCAAGCATCTGTTTCTAAATGGGGGTTTTATCCTTTAAAGCTGAGGCACGTTGTAACCTTCAGCTGTTTTATTCTCTTCTAAGCGCTAAGCAGAATAGCCAGAGGGAACAAACTGCTGCCAGGACACTGTACACTCTTCAATACGGGTAATTACCGCTACAATCAACCCATTACTAACTCTGCGCTTAATGGGGGAGAGGAAGGAAGTTCAGTGAAAACAACAGATTCACTCGGTCAAATGTCAGCTATTGAAAAAAAAAATACTGTACATGCATGTGGATTTACAAATCTGTGCCAATATATGAGAATTCATATCATAATTACTGTTGGCACCGTATGTACTAGACTCCATTTCAATGTAAATGACTCAAATCCAGATTTATTTTTTTAAAGTAGGTTTGTGAATGCCTTCCACTAAGCCCTTTTCCCCACATCCCTTTTGCCGATTTAGATTTGAAAGCCCTCGCAGAAGTTGTCAATTTATAGTCCGATGCTTCAGTCCACTCTCTTTATCTCTCTCTCTCTCTCTCTCTCTCTCTCTCTCTCTCTCTCTCTCTCTCTCTCTCTCTCTCGCTCTAAGTGTATTATGTGTTGACAGCTCTTTGAACTATAGGGTTTCATATTTGTGAGCTATTCAAGCAAGCTAAAAGTGATGTGGATCTACTTCAGAGAGAGAGAGAGAGAGAGAGAGAGAGAGAGAGAGAGGAGAGGAGAGAGAGAGAGAGAGAGAAAATGTATTCTGACTGTGACTATGACTGAAATTGACGTGCAAAAAGTATCAAACAGATCTCAAACAGAAGCCTTTTGTTATGTTTTAGCAGGCCCGTTGAAATAAAGGACTAACATCACATAAATATTCATGTTAAAGTGTTGTTATGAATTCTGTAAAAGTTGGAATTTTAAGCTTGAAGCGTTGTCCATCCAGAGATTTCCTCATTTGTCCTCACTGTCTGACTACATCCACGGTCAAAGCAGACATTCTTCCCCCATGCTGAGAAAATGTCCTTCCAACTCTTGAATTTTGCTTTTATAGCCATAAAAATCACACTCCTTGAGGCCAAATATGTATACACACATACACACAAACATGCATACATGCATACATGCAAAAATGCTTACATACATACATACATACAAACATACATGCACACATGCATACATACATACAAACATGCATACATACATGCATGCATGTATACATGCATACATGCACACATACATACACGCATACATACAAACATGCATGCATACATACATACATACATACACACATACATAGAAACATGCATACATACATACATGCATACATACATGCATGCATACATGCAGTACATACACACATGCATACATACATATATACATACATACATACAAACATACATACATACAAACATACATACATGCATACATACATGCATGCATACATGCAGTGCATACACACATGCATACATACATACATACATACATACATACATACATACATACATACAGGTAAAATATGTATTGTTTTCTGAATTTGTTGTGTAAACAAAACAAACTGATACTTACATTATGCTGACGTTCATAGCGTTCTCTGAATTGTTAATGGAAAGCAATGGCCATAAAGCTGACTGAATTTACTGTAGACTCCACTCCACTTGACCCCACAGCTACTATACGAGTCAGAAGATGGCTAACATTAATAAATGAGCATCAGGTGGACGAGCCATTAAAAAGTACTTTGAAGCTCCATTTAAGAAAAGTGGTCCTATAAGCTGCTCTCTGTAATTTAAAAGAGAAATAGGCTGTGTCAGAGGAAATTCATAAAAATTTATATAAATGTGGTATTGGAAAATATTTGTCAGAATAAGGCGGTGGCTGTTGTAATTACCGTCACAAGCTTTAATTTCACATGGACACATGCTTTATCTATATCTATCAATCTACCTCTCTATCTGATAGATGAGAAGAAGGGGCAATAAGCAGAGAAGTGAGGATGAAGGCAGCAAGGCAGGCGTGAAAGAGTGAGAAGTTTGTAAGAATCAGAGAAAGATGAGCTGTGGGAGCGGAAAGCATTGTTTTTCTTTATGGTGTTTATTTATTTATCTTCCTCTCGCAAAGTTCTGACAGATCTGAGGGATTGAGACAGCACTGGGGAGAGGGCTCGATGCTGACAAGAATATAGCTAATGTATGCTGCATGGTGAAGTCAGAAGAAAGGAACAGTTAGGCCTCTAATCACATAGAAGTCGACACAAAGGCCCTTCACAGTGCAGCTCAAGAGAGAAAATAAGGGAAACTCAGGTGGACGCAGAGGGGGAGAGAAATACAAGTAGAGGATTGGAGTAAGGTGATAAAAGGAGAAGAGAGATGAAGTGATGTTTCATCTTTCAGGTCTTTGTCTTTAGCTTCAGTGTAATTTTCTTCCACAGCATGGCTCAAGGCTTAACATATTCAGGTGTTTCTTATATTTACATAACTATTTACATAATTACCATAATGAAAACTGCACCCTGCCAATGCTTTGTGGTATATGAACCTGCAATGAACTCAACGTTTCAGAACAGGTATTGAATGCCTACAGGTCCATGTTTACATAAACATACACACAATATTTTCTCTCTTCTCTTTCTTGTCCGTTATCTGTCTTCTGTCTTCTTTTTGTCCTCTCTCTGCCCCCATGCACACCTCACCTCCCGCAGCAGTGGTATGAAAGGTGCAGGATGTATTACCACTGTGTGTGTGTGTGTGCATGTGGGTGTATGACCTATTGTGCCCCCGCTGAAAGCCCCACACACCATAAGGACCACTCTATCTGATCTGCCCCATCTGCTATCAAGACAGGTAGTGTCTACACCTGGGGGAGAACTCTCTTTCTGTCTCTGTCGATCGGCCTCTCTCTCATCTGTTTTACACAGACAGACAACTGGCACACATGTGCTCACACACCACTGTGTCAGGATGCAGAGCACTTGTTATTGAGACATCTGCCATAGTGCGGACTGACTGACATCAGTCATCCGGCTGTAACAGATGATGATGAGGACCAAGGTCAGGGTGCCATCTTGTCCTCTTGGACCCTGGAGGGCCTTTAGCTCTACTCTGCTCTGATCTCTGAATTTACTCCTGAACAGTAAAGAACATGCTCACTACATGTAAGCTACATGTAAGGTACAGTAAGGTCTATTTGTCGCTTCTTGTCCCTGGAGGTTATAATGGAGTGCATGTTTTCAAAATCTGTTACAGGGTGACTTGATTTTTTTTGGCGCCATTTCCGCAACTAACAGCAGCAGAGCACATGCTCACACGTGTGGCATGGGAGACCACCGGGACCTTACCTTTTAGTGCAAAACTACAGAGCAGACTTCAGATCAACTGTGGTCATCATAGGTACACTCTGAATTAAAAAGAAGTTTAGAATTTGATTGAGTTGAGGGGATCTAAGATAAATTACAGTCCATTAAAGTAATAGACAATTGTATTTTTAAATGATTCTAAAGTCACAGAAACAAACTGATTTACAAGAAGAAACTAGAAAAAAACAACAGCAAAATCAAAGCAGCTTTTATGTTCACTTGTTGATGGAGCCATCATGACTCCACTGAAGCATTTCCAGAGCTGTGTAGTCTGGCATATGTGAGTACATGAGTGACATTACTTTTTGGGGAAATGTGCCTCAAAGGGCATTTCTGAGAATTACAGAGTTGAAAAGTCATCTATTCAGCAAATTTCTTTTGGATATCTGAAAACGCACTTTCAGATAGCAGTCTCACAGAGACTTAGATTTAAAAGAATGACTCTGCCTCTGGGAATGACAAGTAAAGCGTTTTGATTATCAATGACATTCTGCTGTTAGTGTGAGAACTGAGTTCCCTTTGGATATTCTACCGACAGGGCAAGCTGACATTTCGCCACAATCTCAAAGCAAACCAAATTGCAACAATAAAGGTGCGCTGCAGTTAGCACAGGCCAGCATTTCATGTAATTTTTTGACGTGTGCATATACACTCCAGGCAAAGTCGGTCGACATTCAAGGTGATGAGTGGTTTGCATTGTTTGTACTGAGGAATGTAAACAAAGCTATATGTTGTACACTGCGGTGGCAACAAATGTAAAGACATTGTCCTTGGTGTTGAAACTACGTGTTAAAAGAAAAATGATTGAATGAAAGCGAAAATGTCAAGGTACCCCTTAAGAAAAAAAACGAATGTGTTGCATCACTGGTTCACATCTCAAATGCATTGAGAAGGAAACAAGGAAAGTGCCTGAGGGACAATAAGCACAGGAACATAATATACAACAAATTACAATTCAGAATGTCAAGGCATCCTTTTAACCATTCAACAAGTACCTCCACTCTCTCTCTCTCTCTCTCTCTCTCTCTCTCTCTCTCTCTCTCTCTCGCTCTCTCTCTCTCTCGCTCTCTCTCTCTCTCTCTCTGCCCCTTTCTCTCTCTTTCCATCTCTCCATCCCTCCATCTCTGCCAAGGACACCATCCCTGCTGTTGTTACCATGGAGACAAGCCCAGAAGGGCTGTGGGCGAGACATGCGAGGGACTGTGGGTGACTGTGTGTGTGAGCATGAGCATGTTTGTGCAAATCTTTGTTTCTTGTTTGTTGTCTCGTAAATGTTCAAGTTTTCTTCATCGCTGCGTCCTTATCTGTTTTCTTTATTAATGCAGTGTGGTATTCGCACTACTTCAACAACTACAACTAAGGTACTGTAAGACATTGGTAGGCAGTAGAGCAAGTACACTTATATATGTATCATATCATTAGCCTTAATATGGGTTATCCCTTCATTTAAATGTCTGATAAAATAAGCTAAATGGATTTGGAATAGTGTGAAATCCTTTCATGTGCAGTTTGGTTAAGGCTCATGTTTGCTGCTGTCCTTGGGACACACAGTTGTAGATCAGCATCATATTGTGCCGAAAGACAAGATTTTGATTTATTTCCCAACATGCAACGCAAGCCTCCAAGGGTATGTGCCTGTGTTTGTTGGTGTGTGTGTGTGTGTGTGTGTGTGTGTGTGTGTGTGTGTGTGTGTGTGTGTGTGTGTGTGTGTGTGTGTGATGGGATGTTGGGTGGGGTGGAAGGTGGGTGATGCATGTGTTGAAAGCAATAATTTACCCCATTTAGTGAATGAGAGATGAGATAAAGTGTCATCTTCTTGCTCCAGCCACTCCCCCCACTAAGAGATGGTAATGTCTCACTTTCACCATTCTTGTCTAAAAAGCCTAATGGCCCAACATCAAAGTCCTCTTTTTCCTGCCAGCAAACGGAGGTTTGCAGCAGTGATACATCTATTATGTGCGAGTTTATGCGTGCCGTATTATCAGTTTGAACAGAATGTTGGATGTGGCCTAATTCAAAGACAGATTTATGGAGCTGGCTGCAATGCATCATTTATTAATTTGCAGTAGATCTCAAGATTTCATTTAAGGTGTTATGAATATGAATATGGGGGCAGTCTGAAACTTGAGATCCTCAGTCAAAAGAAAGCACAAATAAAATTATTGTAATGATATAAAATTGCTCATCACAACAAAACACCACAAATCAACAGACATTTCCCCTCTCCAATGCCTCATTAATATCAAAGAGAAAGTTGGAACAGAAACAAGAGCCCCCTCCTCGCAGATGAATTGAGTGATGGTTGAAAGCTTACCGCTCCGTCTCTACGAGAACTTAATTTAGTAAGGTGTCACTCAAATGTCAAGATACATGCACATGATACCCCCCCCCCCCCCCCCCCCCCCCCCCCACACACACACACACACACACACACACACACACACACACACACACAAAACAATAAGATGGAATTCCTACAGTGGATGCAAGTTGAAGGTCTTTAGGGACATCATGCTACAACAGTAAAACACATTACATAAGAGTGGGCAGACTGTTGTGTTTACTTATAAATCTTACTTTTGAGAACCTCCCTTCTGTCGTTCATATTGAGCCAAAAAAACGTTTATCATTACATATCTAACACCTTCCACATTTATAGTTTGTGTATTGTGAATGATGACATACATGGGTAAAAGAAGGTTTTTGACTGAACTTTTTTTTTACTTGTGTCCCGGTTGTGCGGTGACAGGCGCCAGAGGCACTGAGTGAGGGGGGGATCAGGGGGCTAGCCTCCCGGAAAGGTTTATTTTAATTGGTGCCATTTGGTGCATTCTGATCATGACTTTTAAACCCTATAAAAGGTACCAATTAATGCATAAGAATTAAAATAAAACATTTAACCTTCAAAAAGTTGGCTATTTCTCTTCTTACTGAACAAAAGACTTTTGTCTATTGTCAAAGACATGCATAGTTTTCTGGGGACTGAGGTAGCATTTTGGCCACCGGCAACTTTAGTGAACAATTTTTTACATACACTTCAGTATTACAATGCACGAACACTGACCACAACTTAACCAAAGGGCAACAGTTCATACAATAAGCTATACAACTGAAAAGTGCCTTTTATTACCAACATGTTTCCCCAGCAGTGCAGAGCAGCAGTATGTTTGCTGTGTTTCCATTCACAATGGTATAGCAACACACACCATCGGTCAAATCAATCTGCGTTGCTCTTGTAGCTGACGGGGAACCCGAAGAGGGTCTTCCAGCTCCACCATTATATATATATGTATACCCTCGCCATAATGTGACTGACTCGCATGGCAATCACCTTGTTGTGCTAACCTCAGCACCTTTTACTAACTGCGTACGGCTAAAAGTTCTGGTGCTTGTGAACTTTGGTTCTGCATTACCTGTAAATACATTTTTTTGTCCGCGGTAAAAATAAACAAACTACGTCGGAGCAAATAATTCACAGCTCTGCACACATGTGATGATTCATTGAACCTGCATGTATAAACATCTCATCACACATGTGATACAAACACCTGGTGTACCGGGCGATGAGGCATGCTGACTGATGTCTCTCCATTCCACTTCATAAGCTTTGAATGACTTTGTTATTTCCATCTCATTAACTCCTGCATTGTAAAAATGATAACTCTATTAGTGTTGAATTAATTCATTTTTAGTGTTGGACGAACTTTTGAAACTGAATTAGTTGAGACAACACGATACATTGTGCTCTTAAAATCTCGAAAGGTGCATAATGAATGAATACATTGGCTTCAACTACAATGTAGGTCTACAGACAAGCAAATATAATTTTAATTATTTAATTATTTTAAAGCAATAGTTATTTTAAATATATCAAGTTGCATTATTGTTTCAATTTAACTAAATTCAATTCGACTAAAAATTAAACCTGCAATGTTATCATAATGTTCTTATCAAAAGCAGTTACTAGTGATTAAATACAGTATTGTGGTTTTTGAAAGAGTGAGAGTACAAGATATATAATAAATATGTATCTTTGGTATTTTGAACACTACAGTGCCATGTTATATTTTTTTTATATTTTTCAGACCCAATCACACTGCACTGCCAAGATTTAAGATAAGAATGTCCTGGAATGTTTAATGCTGCTGTGCATCACCAAGCCATTTGTCCTTTGTCTTTTAGGTGTACGCTGCGTTCAGAAGAATCTGAATCTGGAGGAAAATGCTTGAGCTTGGATAAAGTTTTATTGTTTAAAAGGAAGCATTGATGGGGAGGACATGAAGATTCTTCTTGGGAGCCTTGACGGACAGGTCAAATATAATGTAGGCTAATCATGCACACTGCCTGTGTACGATGAGAAGACTTGCTCAATTCTTTCATTTCAGGGATTGTGAAATGCATCCCAATGTTGGAGACTTTTCCCCTCATTACCGCTACCCCTGCCTTCTCAGAAACACAACAGTGGCAGGTTAACTTCTGCATAACTATTTTAAAGAAAATATGGTTCGTTTTCATGCAGACCACAGACATCCCTGTGAGACATCCATCTGAGAAATAGCACTAAAGGGTAGACCTATACCAGTTCATTACGAGACAAAACAGCTACTAAAACAATCTGTACCGGCAGATGTGGCTCATTGTGGTCAGGGATCTATAAGGTTGCTCCCCTTCCGATCTATGACTCAAAACCATGATACGCTCCCAACTGTGACTTTTGTGATACTTTGCACCCCTAACAGGAGGGCCAGCAAAAGCCATATACAGAGGTTAAATCATAAAAACTAAAAGTGCAGATGAGCCCATGAACAACCGGCATGCAGACCACACCAGTGTAAGTATTTGCTGTTTACAGTGAATGAATGGTGGAAAGGTCATTGTATCAACAACTAGACCTGAGAGAAGTTAAGTGGTTGAGCCTTCTTACATTTTTTAACTAGATACAAGTTCTACCAATTTAACATGTTTAACTGTGTGCATATTGTGTCGACAAAAGGGCTAATAAGAGAGAAATGAAGACTAATATACTGTAGGTAATTACCCTCATTAAACAGCCATATATTCAGGAAGACGGGAGATCATTTTTTATCATGTGTGTGTGTCTCTCGCTCTATATGTGTATGCTTTATATTGCCTCAGCTCCAGCCCTCTGGCATTGATGGAGCATCATCATTATCACCTGGGCTGATGGCAAAGTGGCTCTTTGGCCAGACCCGGTCGACAGGCACTGTTTAGTGTCACATTTTGTGTGAATGTGAGTGTGTGTGCATGCCAGTGAATGCATTTTTGCTATTGCAGTTTCAGTGATTCCGTGGCCACACTAACATGGTTTTACTGGCAGGTCCCTTATGCAAACAAATAGCCTTGGCTGGCAGGTTCAGTGAAGGGTGACGGTTGTATCTGGTTGCATCAGGCCAGGGAGTGATGGGCACAGCAGATGGAGAGGAGAAACTGTTTCATTTCATGTGGACCCCAATAGGACACCCAGTGCCTATAGGTTTGGCCTCAGACTTTGTAACAATGCTTGTTGAAATACTTTTAGTTAAACAGTATTAACTGTGTCAGGCTCAGGAACATTGTTGTGAATGACCCAACATTGTTGTCAATGTTCTTCTTTTGAAGTTCAGTTAAATAACCAGCTAGTCTCTGCCTGTATCTAGGCAACAGATCTGCATTGATAAGACACTCACTCAGGTTATTGTGAGGAGGGACAGAATAAAGGAAATGTATATAAATGATTTACACCTATAAACACGTATGGCTATAACATTAATAAGTGATACATTATTTTAATGTTTTTTCTTAAGCATGGGCAATATTCACTAATGATAGTTCAATAGATAGAAATGAAGAGAGATTGACCTTAACATACATTTCTTTATCCCACTTCAACCCACCGCCTTCACTCTCAAATAATTTCCTTGCAGTGTATTCCATGCTCTTGGTTTAATTGTAAAGGTGATCCAAACACCAATCATTATATTCGTTCAAAAAATAAATGGCAATTTAGAAAAAAAATTCTGACGGAAAGCCAACCCTCGTTAACCGATCATTACCCAGCAATGTTTTTATACTGCCTTGCATACAGGGGTGCTGTGGTTGAAGTGCCTGGCTGCAACGATAACCTGATGCACCAACAGGTGAGCAACCTTCAGCGTGTTCAAGGCAGGACTTCCCTGTTCTGTATAAAACGTACAGAGTTGCTCCTCCGCTAAGCCGGCAGGGGACCTAGTCACAGAGCCAAATCAACGTCTGTGTAAAAAGGACAGCCAGCATGGTGGAAATATAATAAATACATTATCAAACAGGATTTGTGAGGGTTTCATAAGCTCAAAAGGTTGGAGAGTAAAAATGTCTTCATGTGAAGTAAAAACTAAAGAAAATCCCCAAAGTAGAATGCTGTTTTTGCACTGATATACAGATCTCGTCTTAACAGCACAATGAACACATACATTTGTAATGTGGAGCCAACATTCTTTCTCTGGTTTACATCATACTACAATTCATAAGACAAGGTAATAATGACTTGGTAATCCTTGCCTTGTTTTGTTACAAATACAAATTCCTTGCTGCATACCATTACAGTACACCCACACAAGAAACACACACACACACACACACACACACACACACACACTCTCACACACACGGCTTGTTCCATATTCACCATGAGCAACAAGGTGTGATAACAGCCGGCATGAACTCTGTGATTCTCAGCGTGGAGAGTGAGTAGGTGTTTGCGTTTTCGTGATTAGTTGAGGATGAATACATGCCAACATGCATACTCGATGCAGCCAAAACACACAAGCAGTTTTGCCAATATCCCGAGAGGGGTTTAGCAACTTCTCACCTACACCCACCGCCTGTAAAGTAATTGCCTGAATAACATCTATCCACTGGCTCATATTACATGATGAGGCAAAGCTGAGCCCTTTGATGAAGATTTGTGTAAATAAAAAAAATACAACCTTGTGTTATTCTTCTGGTTGAAGGTTAAGTAATTGTGCTCAGTTTGAGCTGATTAGTCCATGACTGACAGTGGTCACTAACAAATTATATAATATATCTAATATTTTTTTTTTATGGTTTGTGGTAATTTTTGGAATTGGACGATGGGTTTTGGCAGGTGAGTACAACATTGAACAGAAAACAGTTATGACCACACATTTCCCTACTTCTATCTATAAGCGTAGCTAGCCAATCAGGATGCGTCTACACGAATATTTGCAGACCCCACAGTATATACCGCAGCACACATCACTGCTCGTCTTTTGCTTAGTCGTTAGAATCTATTTACAAAGTAGGCTTATAAGCACCGAGCCAGCACCAAGCCCCCAACGCCTATTCTCGGACAATAGTTTTTTGTTAACGTTTCCTTAATTATCTCCGCAACCACATGGTTATTTAACTTCATTTACATTGCTACAATACCGTAACCCTTGTGAGAAGAGACATATGGTTTAAAATAAATTAAAGTAACCGTTAAGTTTAAGTATATGTAAAATCTGTAAACTTGCCGCGGCGACCGTAAGGTTTCACTAAACCGTTAATAAGTATCCCTTAAGTCGGATTTCACTAACAGACACATCTCCGTAACCGTACGGGCTTGTGGAAGTCTAACAAATCAATACAAATCCTTATAAACCCCCTATTAGTACCTGTAAAGTCACAAAACGGCCAGAGTTTTCTTTTTCTTTTTCCGGCCACGTTTCTGAGTCCTGAGTCCTCCCTGGTCCGCCTACGTTTCTAAAACTGCGTCATTTCGTAAAACAGCACATGCGGAAGCTTCTGAACACTTCAATACCCAGCATGCCTGAATCTGACACTGTTTTGGCATAAAATAAGTAAGTTTGCCATTTTTTTACCGAACGACACAGTTCTAATATCCTTCTTAACATGCCAATGCTTTGTTTTATTGTGATTTTTGTTGCAGATTCCGATTATTTAGGTCATAATCTTTCCAAAAAGGTGCCTGATTAGTATGTGGGCCTGAACCATACAGTTTGAAAAACTCTGGGAATCTTGGTCTCATATCGTGCTGGATATTCTTATGATCAAAATATTTTTTTTTTTTTTAATATTTTTTTTTTGCAAAGAAATTCTGAAAGAAATCATATCAAATAACACAAGTATTATAACTCATTTGGGGTTCATACGACTACTTGAACACCGGGGGCCTCCCATAAGCACCAAGCCCCCCCACCCCCCCATATGGGGGGCTTGGTGCTTATTTAACAGTCAGGGCGAGTAAATCGTGCAGTGTTGAAATAACCTCACTTTAAAGTCAGTCTCTGAGGTGTCCCATGTATGGGTCCTGTGGGACATTGGAGCTGTCCTTTTAGCCCCCAAAGCCTGCCACTGTTCAGCACCATGGACAGGGATCCTGATTGCCAAGCAATGCACATGACTGCAGAGTGCTTGGGAGCTGTTGAGTACATTTGAAACTGACTCAGCGTCACCATTTCACAAAACTAAGCTCTGTAACACAGCATGTATAATGTATGTTGCCTGCTGAGGAAAAGGAACCGACACAGACAGACCTGACAGCCCCAGGGAGTCAAGTGAGTGAAGTAGAAAAGTTGATTATAAGGCTCTAAACGACTCCGCTAATTACCATTGATGCTAATTAGCTGGAGTTCCAAGTTAAACTGCACGGAGGGTAATCAGTGTCTGGAACGAGACAGAAGTTGGAGTCAAACTATCATCTCTCAACCCTTCATGGGGCACAGTAAGACGTTATGCACTGTGATGTTATGTCCCAGAAATGTTAGTGTGCTTTTCGTGCTGGCATCTGACAGTCCCTCGAGATGACAGTGAAAGTTTTAATTTGAAGAAAGTCTTTGCAGAGCAATGGAGTTACTTTAAAACTTAATTTATCTTCAACATTTGACCTTCATAGCAAAAGGTTAATGCGTTGGTTTATATCCCAGTGTGTAATCATACTAATCAATGCATTATTTGTCAACACACAACAAGTCACAGCCACACACACACACACACACACACACACACACACACACACACACACACACACACACACACAACAAACATATATGTCCATTTAGGTTGACTTATGTGGTCTGTGAGTGTTATTTTGTGCAGTAAATCCAGGTTTCTCTTGATGCCGCGATACCAGCTTAATCTTCTCCCAGGCTGTCAACACAACAACCGCTGGGGCTGATTTACTGTGGTCAGCTTCAATTACCAACCCTGGGAGCCAAAGGTGTTCCTCAGGGTCTGGATAGCCATACGTTTCAAGGACAATTATTTTTAATGAGACTGCCTCCAATCCATCTGCATGTGGGTTCGGGGACGCTTGACAAATCTGTCCTTCAGAGGGCCTCCTCCTCACTCTGATCTCTAGTTCCACTTCATTTCCCCTGCCTGTCATGCTCCGTGTAGAGCCGCTATCGGTATGTTCCACCTGGCAAGACGTCTCACCAGTGGAAAGATAGGATGTGTGACTGATATGGCAGTATGGTATTTGTAGTTCTAAAAAATTAGGCCACTCTAATAAACTGTATGATGACGTCTGAGACTGAAGGTAGGAGGCATATGGTGTAAATTTAGAATTAAGTTGTATCCAACACGTCTCACAGTGGAGTAAGTGCATACAATAGGGACCCAATGTGCATTCCTGATTTAAGCTTTAATTTAACAGATCAAAGATATTCAAAGCTCTCAGCATGGTAATGTGATAGATCACAGATAAATTGTATCTTTAAAATGGCAACTATTGCTATTAACAATGGATCAAAGGACTACTGTCATGTGAAAGGGGTCACAGACAATATTACTCAGGTCCCTGGCAGACAGACAATGTCCGTCATACGCTGGTGACCATAGTTGGGCATTTAGCAGCTAAAGAGACAGATATTCACCTCAGGAGTTATTAGAGTCCGAAAGTAAAGGATGGCTAATACAACTAAAAGATAATATGTCAACATTATGTTGCAGTGGCCCAAAACATATTTACATTGTAAATCCTGTATAGAACTTGGCACGTGTGCTCATTTAACTGCTCCAGGGAAAAATAAGACCCAAGGTGTTAGAAACCAGAGTTATCCAATCCAACAAAATGTATACCCAGTGATGGTGGGTTAATTTAGAAAAACAGAGCTCAAGGAGATGGTCGTTGACAATTTCTCATTGACAAATCAATTGGATTTTGCATTTCTGGCAAGTTGCGTTCCCCAAACATTTTCCATTATTGAAATTTTTTTAACAGTAACAGAAAAATGTGTAAGCTTTGCATTATGTTGACGGACTGGAGGCCTTGAAGTGCAGTACAGTTGCCCCACTGCTGCAGAAGGAACGCATGCTGCTGGATTTCTTCCAAGTGAAGGGAGTGTTTGCAGGATCGGGAAATTGCACGTTCAGAGAGGCTGTTCATTGCAGTCTCCAGTTTCGGCAGCAGAGCACGTGTTCAGCCTTCAGAACAAAATTACAATGGCCATGAGAAGTCGTCTGTCTAAGGAAAAAACACAAAAGCTACTGACAATCGCCTCTACAGCAACCTCCCTTGATGTGTTGAGTACACACAAGGAACCAGTTTAAGTCTATGTGGAACCGGAGGGAGGTTTAAGTTCAGGCTAGACTCAACCGGCCAATTGAGTTCAATGCAAATGGTTTGTTCATATTTAAAATGTAATAGTAAAATGTTGTCAAATTGCATTGTTCATATTTTCCTGTTTCGGTACGATGGCCGCAGGTGTTTTTAGTAGCCTTCCCTGTCACTGCAGAAAGAAAAACACAGTCAGTCTCTGTTCATCTTTTCTCTCCATGTCCTTATAGATGCTGAATCTCTAGGCGTGTTCTGTATATTAATTATTAAAAACGCCACCATGTGGTGCTCAGTCCGCATCTCTTCAATTGTCTCAGTTTAAGTCCAAAAGTCTGAAGAGTCCAGACACCACCTTTAAATAGGCTTGTTTTGTCTCATCATTAAAAAATGTAAAAGAAAAATGACGAGTAATAATAGATCTATTTTTCTTCTCTTTTTTGTACGTAATGTCTGTTTCAAAGCATGATTCTGTTTTGTCCATTACACTTTTTGTGGACAGCATACAGTAAAAACAATGTCTGTAACATCACAACATCTGTAGAGAGGCTGATTTAACCATGCGGGTCACCATACATGTCTCTGAGCTGAAGAAACAGCTTGGCTTTATTAATCAGATCCATTTTCTCCACCAGGCTTTGATCCTCTGCTGCTGCTGCTGCTGCTGCTGCTGCTGCTGCTGCTGCTGCTGCTGAGAGTACATCCAAAGGGGCTCGGGCCCAAGGGGAGTATCTCCTGCCGTGATTGCAAGCACAGGTCCTGCTTGTAGGGTTGTGGGAGCGCTATGAGCTCGGCAGCGTGCTGGTCATCCAGGCCTTTCATGTCTCAAGGGGGGCTGATATCTACTGAGATGACTATTTGATTTACCAGTATGACCTCATGACTGTCGGCAGTATTCACAGTATGAGGTTCTTATGGTGTTTCTGTGCCAACATGCATGAATGTCTGGCAGGGAGAAATAAAGAGTACGAGCAAGAAGAGCAGGGGAAAAAACTGTGGATAAGATGTGTGGCATGTGCATCAAACTGTGTGTGTCATAAAGAGTATGTGTGTCTGTTTGTACTGACAACTGTCTGCTCTGGAGTCTTATCCATGTTGTATAATATTATATATATATATATATATATATATATATATATATTATATATATATATATATATATATATTATAATATTATTTATAATGTTTTTGGCTTACTATTTTGTCAGATAGACCACTGAATATCACTTTCTTATTACTTTATATAAGAGTCTAGCCTTAAGCTGTGGTGTTGCGTTACTTGCCTTGCTCCAGTTGTCTATCTTGTGGTAATTAGATGCATTGCATGTGTCAAACTGAGTTTGTCTCCTGTTAAACGCTGTGACCAGATAGTGATTGAGTTGTAGTACTCTTATCTTTTCCTTGGTCCTCTGATGAAGAGTTCTCCCCGTGGGCCTAGTACTCTAGCTTAATTCGTTGTGGTAAGAGAGCCTGTAATGTTGCTCTACACGGTAATCACTCAGAGGTGCTTGCAAACACACCATCAGCACGCAGACACACAGCATTGATGGGAAAATAGCAACACTGGAAAAAAACTAAACTCTGCCAACATCCAAAGAACAAAGCAGACAACAGATTAAAACCTCAATCTAAATAACCAATCAGCACTCATGTTGCCCATGGCGGTGCTTGTGTCAGCCTTCTGCTCCCCTTTTAATTGCATAGATAGATTGAATATTGGAGTGAGTGAACTCGGTAATATAGTTGTTTTTTGTTTACCTCTCGCCACACACTGAGACTAAAATTGGCAAACAGGCAGACAGGAAAAAGCAGGGATGCCTGTCAGAAGAAACGGTGACTGAGGCAGCTGTGCCTCACATCTGGCCGACCAGCTCCACAGGTATTGTTCTTTTGCTGAACCCGCACTGTAACCACCTTAAAAGGTGGGTGAGCCGAAAGAGAATTTTCCTACAGTGTCCAGGAGAGTCACACAAACAACCTAAAACAAACCATATTGAGTTGAGGATATACTCTTTAGAAGAAGTACATGCATGTATAACAAGCTATACAGTGTATTATGTATGATTGCCCGATATGCATTTTTAATGACCCAAGTAAAAAAATGCTTTTGTTTTGTTTACTTATATAACTGTGCTCTGCTCTTGCTTCATTCCTCATAAATAAATACAAATAAACAGCATACAGTAGTTATGAGAGAAAAATACAACACACTTGTAAACAATGGATGTCTCTCTAATCCAAATACCACATTTAACGAGCACAAATAATATTTTCAGTGAATATTTGTGCATAGAATACTTGTAATCAAGAAATAAATATAGCTTTAATAAGAAGGGAATGAAAGAATGCCTTACTAATTGTTTAAATTACTCAAGTCATATATCATTAGTGAGGCCAATTTTGTGCATTTTCTTGTCCCGATGGATCTGCTGCTCTGCTCTGCTAATACACAGCAGCTTGTTAGCCTGGTGGTGGATGAAAAATCCCTGTCCTCTGAGCATCTGTTCAGTACTGCAGGAATGTTGTATCTCCCCAATGACCCAGACTACTTGTCTTCACATAATACAACTTGAGAAAGATGTGAGCAAAGCTAGTTTCTTAAACATCACTAGTGTACCAACCACATTGTGATGAATACAAAAACATTAGTTGAATACACAATGCAGAGGGAAAAAGCATCTATCCAATTAATAAAAGGCCACTTTTGCAAACTTAAACTTAACAAGATTCTGTGTGAAACTGGGCTCAGAGTGCCTTTGTTCAGCCAGATTTGTCCTGTTTGGGTTCATGCCCCAACACGATTCTGGCCTCTCTGATGGCCCATATCCACCAAGAGCTGCTCTGGTGTGCAGTGTTGGATTGTAACTAAGTACATCTACTCAAATACTAAATGTGAGGCAACGGATCATAAAACTCACGGTTCAGAAATGATCACGGATTCGTACAGGTCACAGATCAACACTATTTATTAACAAACCAGACCAAACCAGACATTGTTTTTGGTAAACCTCCTTGCTCTCTCTGGATTTGTTTCTATGTCTCTTCAACCAAATAATTTGTTTGGTTGAAGAAACAGAGATATATCACAAATGGCATCTTCACACATTCCCAAAGCAAACACACACACACACACACACAGTGTGTCACAGCCACAGAATAAATGTGACCCACAGTGTTGTGTCAAATATATAATGGTGTCATGACATAATTCTGAGCCAGTTTAATAGCAGGAAATCTTCCCAGTATGCATGTAACAACTGTGAGGAAATCTCCTTCAGCTGCAACCCTGTCCTCCCCACTGCTCTCCACTTACCTGCATACTGATATTCTTACATGCTGACCTCACATTACACAGTAGAGCAGACAGAAGCGTCACTCCATTGAACTTGCCTGTTCAGGTTAGCTGAATATATCTAATTGTGTCATCTGCTATTGGTATAAAGCGAGCCAATTTTTCTCCTGCTGCTCTGTTTATTGTGTGAAACCATTAGTGCTGCACTACACAGGTACAAAGTGTAAACCATGCACCTCCATACTACCAACAAGTTTAGAGGCTGTGAAGTCCTGTGGTGCCAAGATATGTAGGTGTGCAACATCTGCTGTTTATGAGATAATCTGAAAACCGACAATATTCAGCAATGTAATGCCAAGATTTATAAAACCATTCCAATATTTTGCTATTCTCTGAACAGTTGACTAACTTTTAGTTACTCTAAAATAGTTAACGCTCTAAAATAGTTAACACTCCTGCCTTGCTGGGGTCAGCAACACTTGGCAAACTAACAGAGTATGCTAGATTGTTTAAGTCTCCCTTCAAAACTACAGTCAGGTCCATAAATATTTGGACATTAACACATTTTTCATTATTTTGGCTCTGTAAACCACAACAATGGAGTTGAAATGAAAGATGTGCTTTAAGTGCAGACTTTCAGCTTTAATTTGAGGGTATTCACATCCAAATCAGGTGAACAAATGTGGCCACCCCCGTTTTTAAGGGACCAAAAGTAATTGGACAAATTAATATAACCATAAATCTAATTGTCACTTTTAATACTTTGTTGAAAATCCTTTGCAGTCAATGACAGCCTGAAGTCTGGATTCCATAGACATCACCAGACGCTGGGTTTCGTCCCTGGTGATGCTCTGCCAGGCCTCTACTGCAACCGTCTTCAGTTCCTGCTGGTTCTTGGGGCATTTTCCCTTCAGCTTTGTCTTCAGCAAGTGAAATGCATACTCAATTGGATTCAGGTCAGGTGATTGACTTGGCCATTGCAGAACATTCCACCTCTTTGTCTTAAAAAACTCCAACTTCTTTGTCTTAAAAAACAAAGTATTAAAAGTGACAATTAGATTTATGGTTATATTAATTTGTCCAATTACTTTTGGTCCCTTAAAAACGGGGTGGCCACTTATACATTTGTTGTAGTTCCTACACCGTTCAACTGTTTTGGATGTAAATACCCTCAAATTAAAGCTGAAAGTCTGCACTTAAAGCACATCTTGATTTTTTCATTTCAATTCCATTGTTGTGGTGTACAGAGCCAAAATAATGAAAAATGTGTCAATGTCCAAATATTTATGGACCTGACTGTACTCCCCCAAAACTATCATTATGAATGTAAAAGTATCAAAATGAACCGAAACAAACATGACTATTGTTAGTACAGACAGCTGTCGAAGTAGAACATTTTGGTGGAGGCTAATTTATTATCACGCTGCAGTGCGCATCTCCTCTGCTCTCTGAGTCGGGGCTGAGCTCCTACAAATACACAAACACACGAAGCTAAGTCAGTGAACAGAGAGGCCGCAGTGGAGACACTGAAGTGAACCAGGTGAAGTGAACATTACTCAAGTTAGCGACAACCACGCTCATTACTGAGTGTAAAATGCTAATACGGTACTATAAATATACCTGTTCAACAAGCACTAACATGCAAACAAAGGCAATATCTTTTTTCAATCTGCGCTGCAGTCTCTCTTTCACCGCTGTCAACACAAACACAGAATGCTCACTCGCTCGCCTAACAGCAAATTGAGTTGACAAAAGAGGAGAAAAAGAGGAAAGAATCAAGTGTGACAGACAGTAAATTACAGCAAAACAAAGACTTGTACTAAGCTGAAATTAAATCAAACCCCTGATTATGTTCTCTCACTGCATCAATGCAGTCGTTCATATCCGCATTGCGATGCATCTTAGAATCGAGAAATTTCCACTCTAGCAGGTAGGCAGGTAAAAAGGCAAGTAGACAGCCACAGATAAAGTGTTTCCTTTTTTTGTCAGAGCATTTGAATAGGGGATTGCAGACAGTAAGTAAAGAGTATTTCAACATGTATAACAAAAACTGTATGCGGAATACACAACCTACCCTAGCTATAACCAAAATATTCACCAAAGTCAGTTGGTCCACCACTTTGGTCAGATTGTCATGATATTTGTTACAGACAGTCATGGCTCCTAAAGAATGAACTCTTTTGACGAGGCAGATATTTGACCCAAAAAATGTATATAAATTCTGTTCAACTGCAAAGTTATTGAGCTATTTCGTCTGTTTTTCGTCAGTTATTAAAAGGGAAACTTTTTTGCTCTCTTTTTTGTGCAAATGTGCATATTCGACTACCTTCCGTGTTACCAGCGGCCAGATCAAAAGGCTGGCAATAGTCTGCCGGAAGAAGCGAAGCGTGGCATTCTGGCAGACCCTTTCCTGCAGGTGAGCGGGGAGCTCCGAGCGCCAGTCAGACAGAAGGAAGCCAACAACATTCATTTGCACAAACCAGCATACCATTTCCCTTTCTAACCATTATGCCTGATGACTGAGGCTCTTGATGCCAACACCTAATGAAGGAAAAATCGTAAATCTGTATACTTTCTTGAAAAAGATGAATTATTTCCTCTCACACAGCCTTCACAGTTCCTCAAGTGAAACTGAAAAACGTTCACATTCTGTACAGATAAAAGATAATACATCCAGTTTGTCATTTTCCAGACAAAAGTGTGGACACACTTCCCCTGTGAAATGGCCAATGAGTGTCCCCCTGCTATTAATAAGAAACTGCATGCATTGACTGTCAATCATTCAATCAATTATTTAGCTGTGCGTTCATCAATTGAAGATATATCACATCATTTCATCACTTGCTTTCATCAGCCAAACAGCCTTTCAGATAAACTCCGACTGGGTTTTCACCCCAGAAACCACAGTTACACAGAGGACCACCTGCTGAACACAAGTGGATCAAAGTCCCAAACCAGGGACCAGATTGAGGGTTAGTTCAACAGCAAAGAATTTGGTGACTTACTGCTTGTTTTAGTTTTGTCAGAAAAGATATGGAGAACATCAATTGGTCGAAAAACTGATATTTTAACTTTATTGCAGAGACAAACACGCCGGAAAATAAAGCCTCTTTTCTTTAGAGTGAATAGGCACATTGACAAGATGTGTGTCTGTGCAGTAGAGAGAGAGTTGGAGTCATGGAGCTGGATTAGCAGGTAAATATGCAAGTCATTCTCAGTCGGGAGGTTAGGGAGCACTGGAGCCATATCAAGAACTGTCACCAGCTGCCATAACATCACATTGAAATTCATGAAGACCGACTCAGTCATAAATATGACAATGTAGGGATGCGATGCTCATGCATGCGCAAGCTGCACATCAACAAACACACTTAACACAAAGACACACAACAGACACACACAAACGCGCACATCAGAGCAAACACCTACTTGTCTCCCAGCGGCCGGGATGTAAATGCATTAAGAACTCAGTGTGTGACGTGAAACAGAAGTCGAAGAGTGCCAGCTGACACAGGTGGCACGGAGCAGAGATACAACTTATTACAGCCAATACAAAACCCCCGCCGAGGAGGCTGCTAAGACAACAAATATGAACAGCACGCTGGCACAGGAAAGCAAAGACAGGAGGCGGGAATGGGTTTGAATACAGGGAGAGAGGAGAGTTAAACAAAAATCAAGACGGGCATAAGAATGGGGTGAAGAAATACACAAAGAGAAGACAGTGAGAGAAAGTGTTTGCGTGAGAGAGAGAGAGAGAGAGAGAGAGAGAGAGAGAGAGAGAGAGAGAGAGAGAGAGAGAGAGAGAGAGGGGGGGGATAATAAGAGAAACAGTTTGGCTGGACCTAAAGGGCCGTGTTGGATTAGGACTGTCTACGGAGCCAGTTTTAAAGGTTGCCCAGCATCACTATTTATCTCACCTGCATCCAAATGATGGCACAGGCTCAAACACCCACACACACACACACACACACACACACACACACACACACGCAAGGACACTATGGATAGCACTCTCTGCAGCAAGTGAAAGCACACGTATTGGTAAGAGAAAGACTTATTGTGTTCTACTGCACCTGTGGCAGGTTTCCAGTATTCAGAGGTAGATAAATGGTCTGCTCTTTTAGGCTGGCCTGCAATCTGACCACGCTGCTGTTTATGAGGGAAGGAAAAGGAGAAAGAGAGATGGAGAGAGAGAGAGAGATGATGATGATGAGAGGGGTAGGGAGGTGAGGAGTAAGCGAGGGGTGGAGGATGAATAGGGAAATGCACAGTGGATGATTTGTAACATGACTACCTTCTATTAATCTCCCCTAATGCCCTTCCGATGCAATGCAGGCAGGGAAGAGCAGAGAGCAGCGGGAAAAGATGACAGAAGGGGAGAAAATTATAGACTTCTCAGACACGTGACTTTACGCATGTAAAAAAATTGACAAATGATATATTAAATGCAGACAGGTTTTGAAGTCACAACTTCCTACTTAACAAATAGGTTCATAACAGTGCGTTTACACAGTAAGCTTTTCAGTTGTATTGTTTTTTTCAGTCATTCATCTCACTCATCTCATGTCTGACCTACACACCTATTTTAATCAGTCCAGCTTTCTACGCAGGCTGGACAATAGCTTCCAATGCACCATGTGTGTACTGGTAGTTCTGTTATAGGACTAACCTAAACACACCATCGAAAACACTAACCGGGTACACATTGTTTCCGCCCCACTGTGTCTGAGTATCGCCCGGGGGCCAGAGCTGCACTGAGCTGTGTTATCACTCGTGGCCCCTCGTGACCGGGGGCCGTTGAAGAGTGGTGAGTGAGGAGCAAGGGGACAGTCCTTGGCTGTATTAAAAAAGATAATAAAAGGTGTTTTGAGAAAGTGGAAGTCACCGCATCTGCAAGAGGTACTTGTGCATACAGCCTTAAGTAGGCACCAACAATATTGTGCAGTGTACTGCAGCAGAATGTGACATTAGCCATGGACAAACACTGAGGTGCACAGTCAAAGACACATGAACTCACAGTCACACACACCGCCTTAAGCCTGACGGAGAAAGAAAAACAACCTATTCAACAAATATTTGTATTAAATCCAATGGTCTGTGTTTGTGATATCCCTTTAACAATCATAGATATTCATCGCAGCAGATTTCTTACAATTGTAACAAAACAGCCTCTTAACCCTAGAACACTAACGTCGGGTGATTTTCACCCGAGCGATTGTGGTTTTGTTATTTTCATTGTGTTGCTTTTTGAGTCCTTGTGTAGCTTCATGCTGCACACAGACATCATTGAAGGTAGGCGTATCTCTCTGCTCCGATCCCTGGCTTTTTCCACAGGCACGTGTTCGGGTGATTTTCACCCGACGTTAGGGATAGAGGGTGAATTCCGGATGGGTTTTAACATTGAAGGGAAACTTTTCCTTTACAGGACAAGGCTCACATCTCCCAGGAACGGGTGGACCAAAGAACAAGTTCATAGCTCCTTTATTTATATTTTTTAACATGTTTTATTGACGATTCCCTAATTTTTCACCCGATTTTGAGCCTTTTTTTTGGGTAATGGTAATTAGTAATTAATTAATGGTAAAAATTCATTTTACAGTCATTTTATAAATATCCTAAAGAAACAATCCTCTGCACTGAGACAGTGTAAAGACAAATAAAGATCCCCTTACAGTTCGCTTCAGTAAAATATCAACCAACCAACGGCGCTATCTGACCTTAACCTGTGAACAGTCCAACGGGTGTGTTCATCACATGACTCACGCAGGTTTCCTGGTCCATGTGGAGTCTATCTGACCCCAAATCCAGCCGAGTCCAACTCACTGAAATTAGTGGTTCAGTGTTTCTACTCGTCCCACGAGCCAACTTCAACAATGTCGGTGAGCAGCCTGAGTTATAACAGTTAGCATTGTTTCTCCTGCTAGCTTAGCAGCTAACAGCGACACATTTCCAGAACTGACTGCAGACACACAAACACACACACACACACACACAGTTGGGGTTTCTTAACTGAAGTTAGGCAAAGGACAAGTGTGCTGGCGTTCCTCTGTTAACTCGCACACCCTCCGACCTTCATGCTACCTGCCCTTTCACACTTCACTCGTTCGTCCCCTCTGCCCGCCTTGTCTGTTTCACTTTCTCGCCTGCTGCCAATCACAACAAGTATCCGCTGTTACTCAAATAACGAATATCCTGGTGGATTGAAAAGCTACTTTTGGCGCACTTGATCTAATATCAATTCTGTAACATTTTGTTTGAAAATATATCAATAAGCTGGCACCCTGACATTAATGTCTGCTATTGTTAGCTAACACTTTACCAAGAGGACCTAATATGTGTGCTCTGGCAGTTACAAACTATTACAATCTACATGGACCCATGATGCTGCAAGTAAATTTAACTTGCTATCAAAAGTTAAACTGTATGGCAGTGATTTTTCTTCTTTTTTTTTGTTCGAAGACAGGCAAGATTGTACACTTAGAATATAATTACAGGATTAGTCAGGTGGTGTTCTATATTTTTCTTATTGTCCACAAAATCCATGAAATGAAAATGTGCAACAATGATCTGATTCTACTTATAAATATTGCCAAAAGTATTCCTGTCACAGACCGCTGTTGTGGTCTAAAAAACTATATCTGAGAGAGATAATGAACATGTGCACTGTTTATTTTCAGTGGATCCCACCTAAGTCCTGCTGCAAAACACAGAACTGAAGATGAAATTAGTAATACATTATAAATAGATCCAATATCTGTGAGGTTACATCATGTATACAGCATTTCTGAGGAGCATATAATAAAGCATCTGCTTCCTGTAGTTGCTTCACTGTTCATAAATTCCACATTGATGTTGGGAGATGGGGGGATTGTTGGGCTGCCTACGTCAAAGCTGTGATGGCGTTCCAGCCTTCCCCTGGAGACTCTGTTTCCAGGCCAGATACACATTGCTGATTAAGACACTGATCCAAGTATTGATGAGACTATAAAATACGAGATACTTCAACACATATTGATCGAGCCCTGAACCCAACACATGACACTCACACACACACACACACACAATAATGTGTACACTCTCATACTATATTTGCACACACATACATAAACATACACAGACGCGCATAAATACATACACTCAAATAATTACAAATAATACACAATATTACCTGGCCGACCGCTAAGACACAAACTCACAACCAGATTGATCTGAGCTTTTCCCAGCGCGCGTCTCCGGCTGTAGATCGATGAGAGACAAGGCTGGAAGTGACAGTTGTGAGTGAGAAGCCCGAAGGCCAGCTACATTATGGGGGAATCTCCTGTCACGAAGTATAGCCTTCACTGTCCGTGCACTTACTGTATCTTTTGTATGAGAGCCTGTCATGCAAGTGTGTACGAATAAGTGAAGGAATAGTTTGGTTCTTGAAGCTTGCACATGCCTGTAAGTGAGTGCATGTGTATTTTGTTATTCAGCTGAGGTGTAGGTTGAGAGGTGGTCAGTGTGTACAGTATTTGAGCTCAAAGAGATGATGGTGATGTTCAGGTTTTATTTGTGGCTGTGAGGTCTCTGACTGACTGGTCCTCTGTTCCGTCTTCCTTTCATCCTGTGATTCTGTAATTAGTTGATTGACCTCTGCTGTCAGGGCCTAATTAGACATGGTAATTAAGGATTAGATGGGTCAGGAGGGAGGTGTTTGTGTGTGTGTGTGTGTGTGTGTGTGTGTGTGTGTGTGTGTGTGTGTGTGTGTGTGTGTGTGTGTGTGTGTGTGTGTGTGTGTGTGTGTGTGTGTGTGTGTGTGTGTGTGTGTGCTAGGGTTGGAGGGGAGGGTGGGGGTTAGTATGTGTGTGCTGATAAGGAATGTGAAGGTCGATATGTTGCTTTTAGTTTTAGGGGACAGGGAATTGTCCACTCTCCTTGGCAAGTAGCTGCCTTGTTTGCAAGATCAATGTGAGGTGGATGCAAGATGAATGTAAACAATGTTAATTAAAAAGTATCACTGTACTAAACCTCCTCTATTTACATCAATGAGCTGACTAATGCAATACAGCAACTAACTGAACTGTGTTTCTGGAGTTGTAACACCAACACTGTTTGGGAAGTGCTCAGCTGGCAAAATAAGTGAGGGAGGAATGATGTCCCTTTTAAGAAATGTTAGGAACCCCTTTATGCTTGTCACCAGCCTACGGACTATGTATGTGGTTGCTAAACACTCCTAAATTATAACTTAAAAGCAGCATTTGACTATACTCTTGTTCTATTCAAATCAAATTAATTAAACTATACTTTACACTAAAGAATCAGGTCATACAGACAATGTGGAAAAACAGCTCGCACAATAGAGCAGCAAAGTGATTGAAGTAAAACAGCAATTACAAAAACACAATTGAATCCATAAAAAGAGCTACCCCATGCATAATGCAAAACCGAAAAACGAGGAGGTAATAAGAATAGCATTGTCCAAACAAAACACCTGACAATAGCACAGCATATGCCAGTTTAGAATTAATCTGCAGACACACATTGAGCTAAATTATGTATTTTCACCAAATTAAATAAGGTGCCGCTATCCCATTTAGCGCTACAGAATCAAAGGATGGGACTGAAAGACAAACAGGAGAAGATGACACTAAGAATGTCACACCAGGCACAGACAGTTTTGCAGCTAATGGAGTGCAAAGACGGAGTGTGTTGGCACCAGATAGGTTGCAGTGACAGGCAACCCCAGAACCCCGCTCAGAGGGGGGGCGCCCATCGCTCACTGCTGCCCTGTGGGGGGGGGTCTACACTTTCTTCTCTTCTCCTGTTCTTTCTCTGTCTCTCAATGCTATGCCATGACTTTTTCTTAGAAGTGTGTTATGTTGTCATTTGACACATGACAGGAGACTTTTGAAGATCAAAAGACCTCCGTGATGAACACAGATAAGGGAAAGAAAGGGGCAAACAAAGCTGCAAAGTACAAGCCTTGAGTGTGAACTACTAAATACTAAAGAGCAGCTCTTCCAGTGAAACAGAGCAGAGATGGCAATATGAAGATAACTGGTGATACAACAGTGTTTTGGAGTGAGGTGGGAATGGGTTGGCCTAGTTAGAAAAGAGGGAGAGATAAAAACCGGAGAGAGGGAGAACCAAGGACAGAGGCAAACCAGAAGGAATTTATGATGGAGAAACAATATCATAGTATGTTGAGTTGTTGCTTGACATGTTCATGTTATCAGACATCCATGAAACACAATCAAATAGGCCTAAAACATATTTGGCAAAGTATAGGGTAATGTTTATTTGTTTTTTCATCGATTACAACATGAGAATAAGACTGCAGGTCTGCGAGGCTGTACTTAGGCACAGTATTGCTTTGAGGTAAATGCTACAATGCTGATGATAATGTGGCTAAGATAGCAAGTTTCTATATGGATGTATTAAGAGAGCTGGACAACATGTTCCAAGATAGCGACCCAGTCTTTCAAATTAAAGTTGCCACAATGGTGCATATGCCGAATCAATTGTTGGATATATTCCAGGTCCATTGAAGAATGCTCTTTATACCGTTCATGTTTGGAGGAGCAGTGCTTCAAAATGGATGTGTTTTTGTCATGAAGTGCAAGGTGAAATAGTTGAAATTAGACACACCACAGACCTGTCAAACCACAACAGGCAGCCAATGAGTCACAAGGGAGCCAGGAAAACTATTCTCACCATCTCTATTCAGTTTTGTAACACTCCTATTATTTTGAGTGCACTTAACAATTTCTGTGTGAACAGGGCCTTAACATGCAAACAGTCAAACAAAATGTCTGTTTTAGAAAGAAGACAAAATCATGTCGAAGAGTTTCATAGTAGTGAACATGTGTCTGAAAAGAAATGTATGTTTTTAGTCTTTTCTTTTCTGTGGATCAAAGCAGAAAGTAGGAGGCGCAATGCAATGTTGTTATTGTCACAAATATAACTGTTTCACAATACGTGTGGATATATTTAGTCTAGTATCACCTATAGAAATATATTACTCTACTCTACTAATATACTAAGTCAACTGAAAATACGCATCACACCACTGCATGTGTAGCGTACACGAGTAGTGTGGCTACTCAGTTTTCCTGTTGTATGCCCAAAAAAATAAATCAAGTTTTCACTCCCAGTTAGACTTCAACAAAAAGTTCAAGTAAGGTGAAGGACAAACAAATATGTCACAAGAGAGAGGAGGAAAATAAACAAAACTTCTGTAAAAGCAAGACGGATGAAGACAGAACGTGTCCTTGTGTTTGTGACAGTGTGTGACTGACTTTCTTTTTGTGACAACTCTGTCATTCTTGGCCTCCCTGACACTGACTCTAAAAGACAACCTAACTCAAGAGGCTAGCTTTGACAACATGCTGTATTGCACAAAGCAGTCAGGCCTGTCTCTAAAGTAATTTTTATTTTATTTTACTAGCTGCAATGAAATGTCCCATGACCTAAATTTCTATATTATTATTATTATTTGAATTCCATAATCATCAATTCATCTATTTCAGCTTGAACACACTGGAAAAAAAAAAAAAAAGTGTTCCATGAGCTGGACTGAAGTCATACAGGTAAAATATATATTTTTTAAATATAAATAAATGGTTCCAGTAGTATTACCCTAACACTGTACTGTTCCCTTTGTTCTATCTTAGGAGATAATCACTGAAGCCCCTTTGTTTGTGGATGCACAGAAGATTCTAATGCATGCAAATAAGACTGCTGTGTGAGCATGGGTTCATCGGGGGAGAAGAAAACTATATTTTACCACACACACATGCACAAAACTGCACTCACATCCATACAGCACAAGGGAGGCGTATGGTGGAGAAGAGAATAGTAATGAGGTGAAGCTTTGTAATATTCTAAACTTAGCTGCAGGTCTCCAGACGCAGGTAAATGTTCACATGGCACCCTCTTTCCCCTGCGCTCCCTGCTGTGCATGGATTAGTGGAGCTGTCTTATGCGAGATATTTCCCCCTTAAGGCTGTTTCCATTTGGGGTGCCGGGAATAATGTTACACACTCCATTATTTTTATAGGCCTTAGGCATCTCACTCAAATCCATTCATGAATATATTGACTTTCACTTTGCTGCATGATTGAGGCTTGTTTGCCTCACTGCCAGTAGACGGCTCGGACAACCAGACTGTAAAGGATGAGTAAAGGAAAAACTCCAGCACATACAAACACATTTTCAGAGCAGTGCAGTTGCACTAGTGATGCTGTTAAAGCTGCTGTGATTATCTCAGTCCCCTGCAGCCGCTCTCTCTCTCTCGCTCTCTGTAAGGAAATGGAGGAGACTGATGCTCCACATAGGATTAGATTGCGATGGGGAAACATTTTTTTCAGTTTGGAGACATCGCCTGGCTCTCCTTTATATACAAACAGAGAAGCACCAGAAAGAGTTGAAAGAGACACTGTATGGTTTTAATTGAGTTGAGTTGAATTTATTTTAGTTCATGGATGGTTTCAGTAAAAGACAATATGGTCCATGATGCTTGCTTTCACACTATTATATATGTAATACTGACTATGGGGCCAATGATAATTGACCTGCATGGCCATTTGTCAAGAAATGCACATTATTTTTACTCCTCTACCTTTTGTCTCCTGCAATATGACATACTGCATGTCTACTTGGATTGTGTGTATTTGAAGTGTGGCGGCAGGAAGAAGAGTTGTCTTAATGTAAGCTGTCACTTAGCTTGCACTTTGTCTGGATTCCCACACACACACACACACACACACAGAGCATGCTACCACATGTTGCTGGTTATCTGGGTCCTGGTTGCAGGGACAGCAAGCAGAGAATCCTCCTGCCGAGCAACAGCTTCAAGCTCCTCCTGGGGAATCCCAAGGTACATGCCAGATGGGATATGTAATCCCACCAGCATGTTGTGGGTCTGCCTAAGGTTTCCTCCCAGTTGTACGCGCCCAGAATACCTCCATACAAAGGTGTATGGGAAGCATCCTAATCAGATGCATGAGCTACCTCCTCTCGATTCAGCAGCATGTAACATCCAGCTCCTTGTCTGTCTCTAAAGGCGAGACACACTGCATAGGAAGCTTATTTCAGCAGCTTGAATCGTTAATATTATTCTTTTGGTCACAACTAGTTTGTAACCACCCTCTGTTTCTTTAGCTTCCACCATCATTCCCCTCAGCAACAGACTCCTCACATGGGGTTCCCAGTTGGAGCCCTCTAACCAGTATAACCTAATTAAGGGACTCAAGTAGGCCAGATTTGTGTTTACATGTCCACACAACATGCTTTTGCATGTGTTTGTTTACGCGATGGGGTCTGTTATTGTTTAAAGTGCATGCTCTTAATTATGTGGATGTTAACAAGCATGCTGTTGAGTGAACTGCCCCTGGACACTTATTTCCTTATGGGGAGCCAAACACAAATATGTCTCTGCTTGTGCACTGTGACACTGACATCATTAGTCACATTTATTCAATATGACACCAAAACCTCTGTTACATCAGCTACCGCGGCCCTTATACCCTTGGGTAATGGGTAATTCTGCTAATGATGAGTGAAAGACACAGACACAGTTACGTTAATGTGTCTGAAAATGACACTTTGAATGCAAACTAAGCAGCTGAGAGCGAGAGGAAGCTCTGCTGTTGTTAGATATTTGTAGAATACATGTATACATTGAATGATGTATACAGGAACTAGATCTCACGTTTGGTATGGAGACTATGCCTTTTCTATTGAAGGTTATAGAAACACTACGCATTGTTGGTTGATGATAGACAAATTGTTACTCGACACCGGGTGTAAAATCATCAATCAGGACATTTATTCTTGCAAAAAGGAGCAGGGTTGAAGTCATACTGAGTTACAAGAAAATTGCACATCCAAGTCTGCTCAAAGAACTGTCTGTGAGCACTGGCGTATATACCTATAACACACACACACACACACAGACACACAGACACACACACACACACACACACACACACACACACACACACACACACACACACACACACACACACACAAAGCAGAGTAATTCACATGAAGTCTGTGACCTGTCTTGAACTCGTCCCCATCTGACGTTTGTGTCACCTTGACGTCCATTCCGAACCGCTCATCCCATTCAGGGTCAGCTGTCTAGACATGAGCGGCTGAGATAGTAATGGAGAAAAATCATACATGAGTGGCAGACTTCATGGAGACTCACACTTTGTACAGAAAATAATTGTTATAGAACCATCTAAATGTTTTCTCAACATTTATTTAGTAGTGTTCCCACACACCTGCACATAAGCTTGTGATATGTGGTATTCCTTATCTAGCTGGTTATCCAGATCTGAGGGATGACAGAAAGATCCAGTGTGAGCTCTCAGGCCACCTGACATGAATTCCCACCATACACCTGGGTTAGCCCCATGGGCACCTCTCAGTTGGTCAGACACAGAACACCTTCCAAGTAAGATGGACAGTAAATATTTGTCCCAAACACTGCAGCTTTTCCTAATTTGAAGGAGCTCGACATAAAGCTCCCCTTGAATCTGAATCAAAGTACCAGAAACTGGGAGATTACAACCCAAATATTGCCTACCTGGCTAATTGCGGCCAATTACTTTAATTAATGGGATTTGAAGACAGTTTAAATCCAACATTGTTATAGAACACACGATTAAAGGAAATATCAATGAAAACTCATTAGAAAGAGGAAATTGCTCCTTAGCATTTGTAACTTATCTTGATTTACTCAAAGGGTGTATTTTCTCTCGGCTTATCTCGGCTTCTTTCTCGGGATCCAACTTGTTGGTACTTTTATAACAGCTAATTTAAAGCATTGACATGGAAATATGATGGGAATGTATGTGATTTTAAATCATTTTATGACCATATTAACACTCCGACAGTGTTCTGGAGCACATAACGAAGAGAGAAATGCAAAAGATTAGAGCCTATTCTCATTCATGGCAGGTTCATTTTCTTGATTCATATGATCTCATTCAAACATTTCTGTAGACTCCAGCGGCTTTTCCAATTTGGGTCATGCTCTTGAGAAAGAAAATTGCTCCCCACCAGCTTTAAGGATGCTGTTGTTGTCGGGTTCCTGCAGAAGCAAAGCAGACTGTAACTGTAAGGACTGCTCCGTGTGAAAGCCCTCTCAGGGGAAGGCTGAGTGAAAAGAGAAACTTGTTAATGGGAGTCAGTAGAGGACGACACAATTGTAACATTCCCACTGTTTTATCTGAAAAAATAAGAATCCAACTTAAAAATGATCAATACTCATGAACATTTGAAATTGCTTGGCTATTGAGTGTCTTTCAGTACTGTACTCAAAATATTAGAGCAAAGAGAAATCAGTTTCATCATTCAACCAATTCCCATCACAGCTTTTAATTGTTACGAGACAGCTAATTCATGGTCTCATGCTAAATGGACTGTACTTGTATAGTGCTTTTCTAGTCTTCCGACCACTCAAAGCACTGTCACATTACTTGTCATCATTCACACACATTCATACACTGATGGGAGGAGCTAAGGTGCAACCTGCCCATCAGGACTAACTAACATTCATACACACATGTATACACTGTAGGGAGCAATTTTGGGCTTAAGTGTCTTGCTCAAGGACACATCAACATGGGCTAGCTGAGCCAGGGATCAAACCGCCGATCCTCTGATTGAAGGGCCACCCTGCTTTACCACTGAACCACAGTCGACATATCCACTATAGTCTCATGTAACCTAATGCCCATCATCCTCTTAGGGAACATGTTGGTCATGAATGACTGAACCTGGTGTGCTCTGATGTTAAAATGTGCTCTGGCATCATTTGGTAACAAATACAGATAATTAATGGAGCAATGAAATTGGTCATTGAAGCCCACAACCATATTAGTAACTTGCATTTAAAGTCCAGTAACTGTGTGGCCTTATGGTGCTCAAACACCTTTTTAAAAGTCTGCTGGATCATTGTATAAATTGACTGCTTCTTTTTGTACCCTACATTGTATAAAAACAAATCATCTCCCTATTAACATCGTTCACCTTGAGACCGGACCGGGATGAGCTGATGTGTGTAACTGTAATGTAATACAGCGTCCTTATACTGCAGGGCCTCTTATTCAGAGCAGCCGCCTCCTGAGAATAACAGGCAAACGGAGCATGAAGGGAAGGCGAGGTCTGGACCAGGGGAAGATAGCATGACTGTCTGACAGGATGTGCTTAGTTACACACTCTCTGTTTCTACTAGAGCCCGGACAGCCCACCAAGGCCACACATGGGAGAAGAGAGGAGGGAGAAGGCTGTGTGTGTGTGTGTGTGTGTGTGTGTGTGTGTGTGTGTGTGTGTGTGTGTGTGTGTGTGTGTGTGTGTGTGTGTGTGTGTGTGTGTGTGTGCGTGCGTGCGTGCGTGCGTGTGTGTGTGTGTGTGTGTGTGTGTGTGTGTGTGTGTGTGATGCAAGAAGAGATATATTGTCCCCTTTTTTTGCCTGGAGAGACTCTGGGACGCATCCAAGATGCCAACAACAGTGACAGCATCATCAACAAAATGTAGCTATGGCACACACACACACACACACACACACACACACACACACACACACACACACACACACACACACATGCATACATACACAGATTGCTGCTGAGCCACTTGAGAGAAACACACCAAATGTGTTTAGGAAACTGCTCTGCCCCGGGAGGGAAAATCACTTTTTTTCCCTTTTGGTCCCAATCAAACAAACAGCTACACATTTTCCAGTCCCACTCCACCAAGAGAAGATTCCCTATTTGTAGAGCAGCATGCCCAGCATGAACAAATCAGTTTTAGGAGGAAACTTTTCCACTCTGTCATGTCTACTGGCCATTAAGCCAATTACATCCAAATGAAACTAAGTGGGGCAGGCTTAACAGAGTGTCAGATTGCTCCTGAAGGTCAAACAACACTCGGAGTGAATGGCTTCTGTCTATAAATCCCTCAGGTCAAATTGTTGCTTGTTGGCATTCTACATCAGCCCACCTGTTTATCTGATGAAGCTATTTCCCTGAAAAGGAAGACTTTAAATATCTGGCCGTTTGCCCAGTTTACCTTTATGGGCCATCTCTTGTTCTCATCTCTCTTTCTCTCTCTCTCATCTTTTTTTCATTTCCCAAGCGGGTGATTCAGTACCCCGAAGCAGCATGTTTCTCTGTTGGAACCACCTGAAAACAACAAGCCAGCATGGATAAGGACCTAATAAGAAGTATAAGATGCGAGGACAGCAGTAGACATGCTGATGAGAGGAAACAATGATGAGAGATCTAATGAAGTCGCGCAAAAGTCTAAAGTCTGTTTGTTTCAGCTTGTATTAAAGACCCTAATTATTATATCAGCTTTTGGGGTTTTAATATTTTAAACTATCAAGTACATCACATAAAAAATCCCTTCTGCAGGAATACAAAGTAATTAGCAGCACATATTAAAATACATGAAGGCACATTTATGAGGGGGTGGTATCGCTGGCCAAGGCTTAATGGTGCCAAATAGATATCAAGTGAAAAAGGGGCCACTCCAGCAAACAAAACACTTCCAAAGGCATGGAGTAATTGTAAGGTGGGAGACCTATTTTCGGTTTTGGAATGAATGAGTGAATGAATGAGAGAAGTCTGAATGAGTATGGAAAGAACTTTGACACCACAAGTGGGAGGAATAGTAACAAAGGAAGCAGCTGACGTAGAAAGAGAGAGTGAACCAGAGATGAGAGCAACATATGCTGACGATGAGGACTTCCCAAGAAGGATTTTAATATTTCATGTGTCCTAGATTCCCCCTCCTCCCCCTACACTTTCCCTCCAGGACCAAAAAATGACTGAGGATCCATGGGACAGAGAGCTAGATGGAGGGGAGGGAGAGAACGAAAGAAAGAAAGAGTGAGCGATTTAAAAAATGGGAACACAAGCAAACAGTTGGTGTACCCTCAGAGGATCAAAATAATACTACACCAGGTCATTTGTTTTGTAACACCTATGGGAACCTATATGCCACTAAGCGCTGAGCTGAAACTCACCCTGGGTGGTGATAGAGACGATAAAGTGAGTTTTTACTGTGATGTTTGCAGTTAACATTAAGGTGGCCTCGTATTGTCGGAGAAAAAATGTCCCACAGAAACAACACCCTCCTACCTGACTGCTATCATTTGTTTGTAATAGTAGTCACATGTCTTGCCCGAAAGGTAAATTAAAAGATTGATACTTCTTGTCAGGGGCGGTTTTGGGCACGGGCGACCCGGGCAGCCGCCCGGGGCGGCACTTTTTCATGACACGTGGGGGGCGGCACGACCACTTAAAAAATATTGTAACGGACTGAGAGAAATGTTGTGTTGTGGGTATTGTGTTCAGGATGTCAGTGAACGGCTCATGAGCTGGTGGCGGTGGGGCGTGTCTGTGATTGGAGGGCGAGTGATGTTGTTTTGTGTGTGGTGTTGTGTTACGAGCCGTTTGGAGCAGTCTAGGACCCGGAGCGGTGGCGAAGCTTGTTGTGTTACTGTTGTGTTGGCGTAGGCTACGGCCCACAGTAGCCTGTTCTATGTTCCATGAATAAAAACCCTATAAGCCTTACGTCTCGTAGCTTCCCTGACCTTAGGGTCGTTACATTTGGTGTCAGAAGTAAAACTTTCGCTATAACATCGCCACGCCAGTTAGCAGCAGAGAAGCTAAGTGGCTAACGCTTGTCAACGGGGAGAAACATTACGTCGGGGAGCCGTCTCAAGATTAAACGGGAAGGAGAAAGTGACGAACGAGAATGGGACGGCGCAGCCGGGGTCTGGCAGACGACGGAGCACCGAGAGCGGGTAAAAGAAATGACCGCGAGGATGGCTGCGGAAGCTGGCTTTGGCCGCTCGGGCCGCGACGGTGAGGGAAATGGCGGCCGTAGAGGAATGACTGCGGCCGCAGAAAGGGACATGACTGAGCACACTGAGACACGCAGAGAAGCTATTCCGTCCACAATAAAGACCCCCAGATATGACGGTAAATCCAACTGGGAAGCTTTTCATGCACAGTTTGAACTGTTAGCCAATGCCAGTAGATGGTCCACTGAAGTAAAAGCTCTCCAGTTAGCGGTGTGCCTCACGGGTGACGCTTTATCAAGCCTGCTGCTGCTGAGTCCCGATGATAGGAGTGAGTATGATGCACTAATTGGGGCTCTAAAGCGACGATTTGGACAATGCTCTGCCACTAGCCTACTCCGCTCTGAACTGTGCAGCAGACAGCGATGGCCAGAGGAGCTCCTGAGGGAGCTCGCTAATGACATTGAGGGGCTTGTCCACCGCACCTACGCCCACATGCCCCCGTCCATCCAGAGCGAGCTAGCTAGGGACCATTTCCTCCAGGCCCTGCTGCCAGCTGACCTGCGCATCCAGACACTACTCGCTCACCCTGGGTCGCTCCAGGAGGCTTTGGAGTCAGCTACGGAGAGAGAGATGCTGTGTGCTGGCACCTTGGGTAAAGTGGTTGAAAAAGCACCAAAGGGGAGAGCTGCTTGTGAGACGGAAAGGGAGTTGGCGCAGCCTGCCTGGGTGGGGGAGCTAACCCAGCTGGTGAGGGCTGCCACTCTGAGAGATGAGAGACAAGACAAGCCACGACCAAGAGTCTGCTGGGGGTGTGGCCAGCCTGGCCACCTGGTTCGACACTGCCCCCGTTCCACCGCAAACAAGGGAAACGAGCCGGGGACCGCATAATCGGGACGATGCGGACCCCTGGCACCCTGTCCCAGCCCCCTCTAATTAACAAAGCTACGCAACCGTCCGACCAAATAGGGGCAACCAGACCACCGGAGGATTTGGATGGTCAGCTGGAGCGACTAGTGGTGCTGGGCCGAACCTGGATAGGAGACTGTTGGTATGCATCGCTCACCATTGGAGGGACATGCTGCTCTGCACTGGTAGACACAGGTTCGTCAGCAACCCTGGTGAGGCCGGATGTGGTGAAAAATGGAACTGATATTTTTCCCACTATAGTGAAACTGCAGTCAGTCACCGGGGAGCGAACTCCCATGGTTGGAGAAGCAATAGTGACTCTGGGGCTGGTGAGGAAGTCTATCCGCTGCCCGGTGTGGGTCGCTAACCTGGAGGACTGTATACTGGGACTGGATATTCTTGGGGCTTTGGACTGTGTCAGCAACACAAAGAGAGGAACTCTCACGTTCCCTGATGGCCATGTCATCCAGATGTGGCGCCAGCCACCCCGGCCTGGCTGTGTTGCGACCCACACCGTTGCCACACTGACGGCTGAGACAACAAATTATGCTGCTCATAGCTGCATCCCTTCAAATGAGATACCCCCACCGCCCTCCACCCTGCCAGCTGCTGAGTTGCAACCACCCCCCGCCTCTGTCCGGCCAGCTGCAAGTCCACACACACAGGTGACAAACGCCTCTCCACCTGACGACCGTGAAAGAGTCTTGGCAGTGAGGGAGGTCTGGCAGACAAACTGTGGTGGTCTGACTCCTAGCGAACAAGATCTGTTTCGGCAGCTGCTTCTTGAGTTCAAGGACTGTTTTTCAATGTCGGAGGACGATGTGGGCCGCACAGATCTCATCCAGCATTACATCGAAACAGAAGATGCACGGCCGATTAGGATGAGACCTCGACGCCTCCCACTGGCCAGGCAGGCTGCGGCGGACAAAGCCCTGCAAGAGATGCAGCGAGCGGGAATCATCGAGCCTTCCACCAGCCCCTGGGCCTCGGCGATCGTCATGGTCCCCAAAAAGCAGAAGGAGGCGTGGCGTTTCTGTGTGGACTTCAGGCCCCTCAACAAAGTGACAAAAAAGGACTCCTACCCCCTTCCACGCATCGACGAGGCTCTCGACACGGTGGCAGGGTCAGCCTGGTCCTCCTCTTTGGACCTGCGGAGCGGGTATTGGCAGGTCCCTCTCAGCCCTGAAGCTAGGGCCAAAACTGCCTTCATCACTAATGGGGGCTTGTGGCAGTTTAAAGTCCTTCCGTTTGGCCTCTGCAATGCTCCTGCTACGTTCGAGAGACTAATGGACAGGGTACGCGCTGGTATCCCTCGACAGGAGTGTGTTGTGTACCTGGACAACATACTGGTGCATGGTGACTCCTTCCAGGCAGCTCTCAAGGCCCTGAGGCGGGTGCTGGAGAGGGTGGCAGCAGCAGGTCTAAAGCTGCACCCACAGAAATGCTCCTTCATGCAACGGGAGGTCACATTTCTGGGGCACAAGCTTGGGGGCGGCGGTGTCGGCACCATGGATGATAAAGTGCAGACGGTGAAGGATTGGCCTACCCCTAGCACTGTGCAGGACCTGAAAAGCTTCCTGGGCCTGGCCTCCTACTATAGGAAGTTTGTGAGGGGGTTTTCCTGCATAGCTGTACCACTGTTCCGCCTGCTGCAAAAAGGGGTGGTGTTTGATTGGACAGAGGAGTGCCATACAGCTTTCACTTCACTGCAGAGAGCCCTTGTGGAGGCCCCAGTCCTCTCACCGCCTGAACCCACCCTGCCTTTTATCCTCGACACGGACGCCAGTAATGCAGGCGCGGGTGCTGTGCTGGCCCAAGTGACTCCTGAAGGAGAGAGAGTGGTGGCGTATCACAGCAGACAGTTTAACAAGGCTGAAAGCCGCTACTGTGTCACGAGACGGGAGCTGCTTGCTATGGTCTGTGCCATCCGACATTTCAGATATTACCTTGGGGGCCTCCACTTCACAGTCCGGACCGACCACTCTGCCTTACAGTGGCTCATGTCTTTTAAGGAGCCAGAAGGCCAGCTGGCACGCTGGATTGAGGAGCTACAGGCGTATGATTTCACTGTGGTCCACAGACCGGGGGCACGCCACGGAAATGCTGACGCGCTTTCACGCCGGCCTTGCAGCGCTGATGGCTGCAACTACTGTGAGAAAAGAGAGGCGCAGGAAGAAGAGCGGCTGCAACCTGATGTGAAATGTGCTGCCGTGGGACCGGTGGGCATGCCAGCAGGCCATGGACTGACAGCTGTGGACGCAGCAGAGTGGGGGTGCAAACAGGAAGAGGATGTCGACATAAGGCCAGTGCTCGCTTGGGTGGGATCCCAACAGCGACCACCTTGGGGAGAGGTTACCATGTGTTCTCGAGCCACAAAGGGACTCTGGTCAATTTTTCAGGCCCTGCGACTGCATGATGGTGTGCTACAGAGGGGGTGGAAAGAGCCGGCGACTGGAGAGACACAGTGGCAAGTGGTGGTGCCCAGGGCTCTGAGAGAGGCAGTGCTCCGGGCAATGCACGGAGCTCCGGGATCTGGTCACTTCGGCGTTACGAAGACCCTCCGTCGCCTCCGCCGCCTCCGCCAGGGGTTCTACTGGGGCCAACATAGGCGGGATGTGGAAGACTACTGCCGCTGCTGCGACAACTGCACAGCGAAGAAAGGCCCTGCAGACAGATCTCATGCTCAGCTCCAGCAGTTTCCGGCTGGGTGTCCCATGGAGAGGGTGGGGATTGATGTTCTCGGACCGTTTCCTCACTCAGAGAGAGGTAACCGTTACATCCTCACTGTCATGGACTATTTTACTAAGTGGCCCGAAGCTTACTGCATGCCGAACCAGGAGGCGGAGACGATTGTGGATGCTCTGGTGGGGGGAATGTTCAGCAGATTTGGGGCCCCGGAAGTCATCCACACAGATCAGGGCAGAAACCTTGAGTCTCGTGTCTTCGCCGCCATGTGTGACAAACTGGGATCCCACAAGACCCGCACTACACCCCTCCATCCACAGAGCGATGGGCTGGTCGAGAGATTCAACCGCACGCTGGCACAGCAGCTGGCCATAGTGACAGCTAAACACCAACGCGACTGGGACGACCACGTGCCTCTTGTGCTGATGGCTTACAGGTCTGCTGTGCAGGACTCCACTTCCTGCTCTCCTGCCCTTCTCATGCTCGGCAGAGAAATCCGGACGCCAGGGGAGATGATGATGGGGAAACCTCCTGACGCCCCTGCAGGTCCACCGGGGCTCGACTATGCTCGGAAACTCCAGGACCGCTTGGAGTCAGCTCACGAGTTTGCCAGGAACCAGATGTGCAGTGCGGGCGTAAGGCAAAAGAGGAACTACGATGTGCACGTCAGAGGACGACATTTTGAAGTCGGAGAGCTGGTCTGGGTGTATAGCCCTCAGAGGAAGAAAGGCAGGTGCCCAAAGCTCGATAGTGAGTGGGTGGGGCCCTGCCGAGTCCTGGAGAGACTTGGAGAGGTGGTGTACAGGGTCCAGCTGCCACCACGAGGAAGGAATGTCGCTCTGCACAGGAAGGAATTCTCTCTCTCTCTCTCGCTTGCTCTCACAAGCTGCATTTGATTGGTTGATGTGTGGTGTCGTCTCTGTGCCTGCGATGAGCAGAGGGGCGGGAGTTACACAGTTCATGTGACGTCACGAGACTGTGCATTGTAGCAACTTCAGTCCCCTCAGAGAGAATCTTCTCCAACAGGGCAGATCATTACGAGAGAAGAAACAGGATCAGCCCTCAAAGCTGAGGCACTTGGTCTTTCTCAATGTAAATCTTCACTGAAGGACAAAACTCTGGATGCTGATTTTTTTCTTTTTGTTTTACACATTTTAATTTATATTTTGTTGTGTGATTCTGTAAGCTTCTGTATGTTGTTTTACTTTAAATCTGTTAAGTATTAAAAAGCTAAACGTTTTAAATAGTTAAACGTTTGTTTTTGCACTTTCTAATTTTTTTTTATCACTCTGTACAGTGTATAAATAAAAGTGTATTTATATAATAAACATTTGATATAGTGCATGTTTTTTTTTACATTAGTAATTCATATTGGGCATAATGTTACATTATTGTTGGTAATAAATTAATTTAAGCACCAAAAAATCTGAAGAGCAATTTGGGAGCCGAAAGAGCCGGCTCTTGTTAGTGAGCCGAGCCAAAAGAGCCGGTTCCCTAAAAAGAGCCGTAATTCCCATCACTACCGTCTACAGATCATGTGTGAGAAGGGGGAAGGGGAGGGGGCGCGGGGGAATAGTTCACCTCTGGGTCTCCCAAATGGAACGGACAAGGGGGCGGGGGGGGGGGGGGGGGGGGGGGGGGGGATCCACTGTAGGATATAGAGCAATACTCTAATGCAATTAGTGGGCTTAAGTCAGTTATGTTGTAACTTATACTGTGTTGTGCAGAATTGTGTGCATTGATTCTCTTAAGTGTGTTATTCAAATGTTCTATTGAATGATTTGTGCAATTGAGGAATTTAAGTTTATAATAAAAAATTAAAATGTTCCCGGCGGGCGGCGCTCGGAGGGGGTCTCGCCCGGGGCGTAATTACATGTAGAACCGCCACTGCTTCTTGTAAATATGAAGCTACATGGTTAGTTTAACTTAGCACAAACTATTCCAAACTATTCTGGAACAGTAATTGGAGAACATAGAGATAATGTGCCATCAAACTTAAATAAAAGTAGGAGGTGGAAAGAAAAATAGAAAAGAATATTCCTGAGTGACCTTGACTTTGTTGTTGAAAGATGTTGTTGAAACTGCGCTGAAAACAAAAAGCATCAGCATTTCACACCGCACAGAAAACATCATTAGTTGTTTAAAGTAGTATGAGAGTGCACTGCATCTTGTGATTCACCAAGAAAGAGCCACCAGTAGCCTGCCACCTATATTGGTTTCTGCCACTTGATGAGACAGCTCATTTGCATGAAAAGTAATGTCTGTGCCGTTCCCTCAGAGTATATTTATGTGTCTGTCAGCCTGTCTGTCCACACGCCTGTCTGCCTGTGTTAGTGTCTCTATCTGTTCATAACCATATGTATATGCGTGTGTGTGTGTGTGTGTGTGTGTGTGTGTGTGTGTGTGTGTGTGTGTGTGTGTGTGTGTGTGTGTGTGCTGAACTTTGGGTCTTGCTGGTCTGCTGCTTTGCTAACAGGGTCTAGTTCAGTAGACCAGGGGTGCCTGAAGCTCAGCCCACAATAACCCTCCAACTGGCATCTTAATTAATAATGTTATGGTGATGTAGCCTTGCATCTCAATGTTCAGCACTACAATAACAAGTTGAGATAATCATAATTGCCTCTACCCATTGTTGTGTTATTTGTTGCTCTTTTGCCAGTGTGAGCTTGAGTCTGTGTGTGTAAGTATAGATTCTGCACTTGTGTTCACCTGCAGCCTGGCTAACAAGACCATAAAAAATGATTTAAAGGTGATGAGAAGCCTAGCACCTCTCTGCTGGCTGTCACTCGGTGTTATCTTTAGGATTGCCTCGCAACTCACTTCACCATTTCATTTATTTTAGAGATAACATTTGTCGCTAGTACAGACACTCTCACACATTGAGGCAAGCACACACACACACACACACACACACACACACACACACACACACCTTACTGTAACTGGAATAATGACAGAAACCATTGCTGAATGCTGCGACAGTGGAAACAAATAATGAACACTAATAATTTTGAATCCTGTTAGGCAACCTGTCCCCCGTCACTGTGTGTGTGTTTGTGTGTATGTCTAATTCAAACTGTGTATCCAACTGAGACTTATAGCAGAAACACATATCCACAGACATTTTTGACTGTATAGTAGATTCTATGTTTGTCACAGAAGGTGGTTATTATTATTCTCTTCATGGAGCTCTGCTTGCTAAATCTGCATGTTTTACATCGCGCTGTCATCTCTTTATGGGACGGCATAATGATGAAGATACTGTTTAGATATTCCCGTATTATCTCCCAGGCTCAGCTTGCAGACAAGTTAAGGAGTCCAGTGCTAACCAGAAAACTGCAAATATCTCTGGCTGCTTTTTCTCTTTCTATCACTGGACAATTACAATATTTATGAGAGGGACCCTGTAGTGGAAAAACACAGTTTTATTCTCCAGCTATTTCTTTTCCTCTCCTTGTTCCTTTTTTTCATGAAACACAGCCAAGAAAATCACTCAAGCATTTGTCAGTGTAATTGTACAACACAATACCATGAATTGATATGAGCCTGCCGTTTCAAACTGCTGACAGGCACAGACTAAAACACCTCACACTGAACAGGAGGGGATTAGGGCAGAGAAATAGAGAGAGTTAGAAAGACAGCCAGGGAGAGATGATGAGCTTGTGTGTATGTGTGCATTTCTTCATTTCTATTATTCCCTTCAAGCCTTTAGAAGAAGAAAAAAATACTATTTTAATTGAGTGGGAATAAAACGATGATTACCCTGACCTTTTATGCACTACATGAAAACATTTAAAGGAAGAGCAACAGCTGTTCTGTAACACGTTCACCCTAATGGGAAACTTTGAAGTCTAAGCTAAGCGATCCAAGTTGGTATGGTGTCGCACTAAAAGGACCACAGTGGAAATGTCTTGAACTTCACCTTTGTTCACCTTTTTGTAGTAGTGTGTGGTTCAATGTCTACAAAAGATGATGGTGTAACTTAACTACATGCAAGGGTTTGGTAAGCGCAACAACTCTTTATCTGCTAATGCCAATAGGAGCAGTAAGGAGAAGCCACAGTATAGCCATAAAGCACCATAGAAACAATCACAACAGCAGTCGTAGTCCTAACAATAACCATATCCACAGCCACAGCTTTGACCATAGCTCAAGCCACAACCATGGCAGAGCAGCTGCAACTGTTCACTGCCCCAGTGGCTCTATACAGTCTATACAGCCTTTAGAAAGGAGTAATGAGCAACTAATGCATAGGATATAATAGTCTCAGATAATTTCTCCTCTCTCTAGTAACAGCACAGCATAATCCTAAACTGGCAGTGTATCACACCTCTCAAGGACCGGACCAACACACCAACTGTTCCTATCAGGGGGAAGGCCAAAAATATATTGTCTGGTACTGGTAACTCAATAGTTGTGCAAGGGAACACAACATTAGTTTGAAAAAATGCAAGGATGCCCAGGGAGCCTCAGCAGATGTCCTCTTTCTCTTAATGTAAAATAATAAACTACTTACCAATAACAGCATCACTGTCTATTACAGTGCATTTTCCCCAGGTACTGTCATATAATTGCATGGATATTGGTGATCATTAAGCCCATCCATTGTGTTATGATTCATGCAGTGTACTGGTGTTGCCTTTACTGACAGGAAACACAGTGTCGGCAGAAATCACTTGAATCCGAATTACAGCAGCCTCTTTGTATCTCTCTCTCTTTTTCTTCTTCATTCTCTCTGTACTCTGAAGTCTTTCAGACAGTGATGAAAGTAACTAAACTACTTTTGAGGTATTCTCCTTAATATGCTACTTTGAACTTATATTTCAAAGCAAAAATATTGTACTTTTTACTCCACGAACCCTGGGTTAAAATATCAACTGTGTAAAGTAGTTAAAGCTAGCTCCACCTCAGCAAACTTAAACTTAAATGCTGCCTATGCATTGCTGCATCAATATTAACAATGTAATGAAGGCATATATAGTAATATATCAGTCAGTACCTTTACTTTTGATACTTTAAGTGCATGTGGCTGATGATCCTTCTGTTTTTATTACTTGAGTTCAGTTTCAGGATTTTGAATGCATGACTTTTACTTGTAATGCAGTATTTTATTATAATTCCCCAGGAAATGATGTGTGTTTCATTTAACTCCTCAGGGATTTGGGGGGATGGAAAGACACAGGCCATCAATAGACAAAATATATATATATATATATATATATATATATATATATATATATATATATAGAGAGAGAGAGAGAGAGAGAGAGAGAGAGAGAGAGAGAGAGAGAGAGAGAGAGAGATGTAAATATATAGCTGTAAATCTTAAATGGCTGCTTTAACAAGAATGTCTCAGTCAAGCTTATATTTAACTCCAGGTAATTTTCCACTCCCACATTTTCTTACAGCCAGCCCATTGCTCCAGTTTTGGGTTATCACAAGAAAAAGGGCAAGCTTACTGTGTAATGTGTGTGTTTAATCTATTTCACTCTGCACATGGAGTCTTATGTGGGAAGACAGAGAATTCAGCATCACTGCCCAGGAGCTTATTGCTCCTGATTCATATTTGCATTGGGAAACGCGAGGGATCACAACACATTAGTAGACCCTGAAATAGGAAAGCATTCTCAGTGAGAGTTGTATATGTGCAGAGTAGGTGAACATAAATTTACCCTTTTTATGAAAGCATGTTTTGCAGTCAGACTGGGGTTTGAATTTAATCAAGTGAGACCTCCTCTACTCTACTCGATAACACCAGGATTGAATAGACTCTAACCTGGACTACATGCTACACATCACATGTTCTATTCTATCTCGACCCACCAGGTTCCTCATATATCTTGTGGTGGGTTTTAAAGTTTATGTACACGTGCGTAATAGCCATTTATTTTGTGTGACTGGATGTGTCGCATTGAATTAAGCACCTTCTTTAATTTCATCCCCTTCCCATCAGGCTTCCCAAAGCACACTGCAATTTCCTTTTGTTCACTTGCCTGTGACACTGCAGATCAGCGCAGGTGTGTGTGTGTGTGCGTGTGTGCATGCTGTACGTACTTGCATTTTGTGTGTGTGTGTGTAGTCATGGTGCTCAGACTTCCTTCTCAGGGACCAGTTCTGATATCCTCCTGTAGTCTATCTCCATCATTATCCCATAAAAAGAAAGGCACATCATACACAATTCACATTCCTTAATCTGTACATGAGTGAATGATGGATTGCACCCATGTTTAAAGTGTAAATTGAACGTGAAGCTTGTTCTCTTCGACCTCTCCTACCTCTTGGTGTACGAGCACAAGCGCCATTTGCCTCAGCCTGCCACCCAGAAAATCTAATTTTGCATCTGTCAATAGTAACCACAAGAAGACGGATTCATTGCTCAAGAGACATTTGTATTTTAATGTAGACATAAATATGTCAGTGACATATCCTTGAATTATAGTTTTTGAGTCAGTCTGTAAATAACTTATCCAATCACCTTTCTCCCCAATATGCTAACATCTTGCCAGACTGTCCTTGTGAATATGATTTTTTTTTTCTTTTGTGCCTGGAAAATAAAGTTTTAATATTGTACTGTATAATACTCTAACAGTTGAAATGAAGCAAGGGCTGAGGCAGACGGTATGTTCAGTTTTTTTTAACCTTGACATCAATCATCCATCCATAAAAGAGACATCCTTAGCAATACTTTTTATGACATGAGATACATTTTATTGGCCTCACAAAGCCAGACCACTTGCTTCAATCATTGTGTCCTGGCAACACTCAACAGAAATGTCCTTTGGACAGAGAGTCAGGAATATTTTTACGCAGTAGCGGATGATTGAGACAGTTACAGTTAGAGTGATAGATTCAACCATAGAAATGTTATCTTTGACTGCAGTTTAAGTTCATGAGTTAAATGTTAGAGGAGAACAAATTTGGTTGTATTCATGTTAGTGTGGTAATGCATATTAGATGACCGACAGAATCACTTCTTCGCTCTTACATCAAATATTTCTTTCTTTTGGTTTTATGAAGGCAACAGTCGCATTAAAAACATAGCAGCCATTTTACCACATGCCAATTTCTTCCTTAATTTCTCATGATTTCTCTTCTTGGTACATTCCAACATGTCGTGTTTTAAATATATCCTAATATCTCTACTGAATTTGTTTTGGAATATTTTTAGGCCATACAGTTGCACAAGCAGGCTCCCTGTAGTTGACTAATTGGTCTGGTTTCCAGCTGCTGGGCTCAACAGTCTCTTAGTGAATGTTTTTTCATATTACATTCTGCAGTTGAACTTGCAAGATGTTGTCTGTCCTTACCTGAACAAATGTGTGCTGTTACATTTTGTATTCTATTCACCATTCAAAGTAAAGGGATCTGTGGTTTTGTAAAGGTACACTGACTGCAGCCATTTCATTAGAGGTCTCTTTTGAGAGGAAATAACACAGATGTTCTGCTAAGAAGTGCATATAAGTGAGAGGCTAATTCTCCATACGTGAATCATGATACTGAATGTCACTCCACATGTGTGTGCAAATGGGAATTGGAGCTGTGGAAATTAAAATGCCATGGTGAATTATTCTGTTTCGAGGGCTAAAGCATCCATTTCATATTTGACATAGTTTTCTTTAATCACAGCCCTTATCGCCTTCTTGGCAAAAGTAGGAGTCATGTTGATTATATTTGATGAAGATGCTACCCCTTAGAGTGTTCTTGGTAATCCGTCTCTTGCTTTCGACAATAGTGGGTTACCATCTTGAATCCCAAGGCTCGAAGCATAAGTTAGACTGCTGATGACAGGGACTGGGCTTTCATGGGATTTTAAGGGGAAGCTGGTAAGCCACTTAACATCCCACAAGTCAGAACTTGCGGCAGGCTGCCAGTGGCTCACCATTTTGATTTCCAAGAGGCGATTGCTGAGCTGTGTGGTGTCACACATTACAGTTTCAAAGTGCTAAACACACATATGAGACAAACATACACACACGGACAAACAAATACAAACCATCTGGCAAACGTTCACTTTCACAACGTAATTGTACGATTATGTGACTTTTCCATCACACAAACCAACTGGATGTTTCTCCTTTTTGTGTTTTTCTGGCTGTGTTCTGTCACAGTGGTTAGCAACGGTTTCTCTCGGAGTATATGTGTAGTGATGGAGCAGCCTATTGAAACCCAATGCAGTCCTGTTTGTGTTTACTTCAATAATCTTGACAGTATTGCAGTAGGCTGCCTTGTTTGAAGGACACAGAAAAAAAAGAAAAGCAGCTCCATATATACAAACTCTAATAGTCTGCGACTAGCGTTCTCTCTGACAATACTACATTTTCACTAAATACATTTACAGTGTGAGGAGCACAGGTGTATATAATAAAATGTATAATGATTGAATTCCATTTAGCTGCTTCAGTTTCAGGGTCCTGATATTGTGCATTCTTGCTCACTGACCTTCTGTGACATTGAGAAGGAAATGTTATTAGTCACACACAAGCTTTTCCTACTTTGACAAGTCAAAATGTCAGTGTTGAAAAAAAGGCCTGTAGGTTGTAAGTCAAACCAGTGAGGGTGATACAAGTGATGAAACATGTAGTAAGAAGAAATCATGGTGAGCAAACGTGTGAGCATAGGTGTGTACGTAGTGTGCTGGCTGGGTCGAGCCCCTTTAGTAAGCCACAGCCCAACAAGATGCCCTCTGAGCACTGTGGTCATTAATCAGCCACTCATTATTGAGCTGCGCTGTGAGATTTAGACACACATACGTATGCGCAAACACACACCACATGGTTCAGCTCTATTTCAGCCTCTGACCTCCCCAAGCCCCTCCACTAACATGTAAAGCATTAGTCAGCATATGGGACAGTGGGGGAGAGGGCAGAGGTAAATACATTTAAAAAATAGCAGATATACAGTATACCCTTTTATGATCACCAAAAGGCAGATCTCATTATTTTCCCACACACCACCTTGGCCGTTGAGTGATTTTTCAGCGGACCTTGAGTAGACAACTCATGAATCTATTTATGAGAATACTAAGCCAGCAACCCAGTGAGTTTCACTGTTAAAACATTCGCCGCTTCCATTTTAGTTAATTAGCATGCTGCATATTTAGCATATCCAAATTACCATTTAATATTTATAATTTTAGTGTCAACTGTCAGGGCTGCAGGTGTTCTTGATTACATGCCTTGGTCTGTGTGTGTGTGTGTGTGTGTGTGTGTGTGTGTGTGTGTGTGTGTGTGTGTGTGTGTGTGTGTGTGTGTGTGTGTGTGTGTGTGTGTGTGTGTGACCACATCATTATGCACCACCTGTTGGGGCATGAGATAGTAATGTGTTGCCTGTCACTCATCACAGGGGCCAAAGAGAATGGCTCTAAAATGAAGTGAAAATGTCTCGACAGTCAATCATTCTATGATAAGTGCTTGAAGAATTGCTCAGTGTATGACTGATTTCACAGAATGGCTTCCATCCTCCCTATTACATGAGGACACTATCATATTCTGCAGCTCTCTCCCTTTCCTCCTCAAGGACAGAATTGTATCCTTTAAGCTGAGTTTCAGGAAGGAGAGTATTCCATGCCCACTCTGTCTTGCCCTAATGCATTCCTAGCTCTATAGTTCCAATTCTTCAAGCTAAATATTACCATCAATCAACCGCACACACATCTGTCCCCGCTGTCTTACAAAGGTGTCACAAACAGCCTTCGTCTGTTGGTGTGGGATGAAATCTCTTTGTTCCATACAAGACAAAGATTTATAACAATTCCCAGTCCGTCACCACCTACTCCTCCTCCTTGTCCACATACTTTATACACCATCGCCATCTGTGTCAGTTTGGAATGAAGAGACTTGACTAGTCAGTGATGTACTGTGTCCAGTCTAAATCTGTGTCCGGCATGTTGGCCCCAGTGAGTGTCTCAGTGTGTGCACATATGTGTGTGCGCATGTTTTTATTATGTGTGTCAGTGCTGCGGCAGTGCGAGTCATCACTGTGGTGTGGTAACAGAGGGCTGTATCTCTGCTGCCTCACACAGGACAACGGTTGCAACTGCGGGCAGATTTGTGTCCTCAAGCACATCTAACACATGTAGAATGAATCTTACACAAGCAGTTCTCCAGTGTCCTTCCCCCGTCCCTCAGGAGGGCTGATAACAGTGGTAGGACTCCAGCTGCTTCTTCACTTACGCGCGCCATGCATGAACACTCAGAGAGGCACCCATCCGTGCGCGCACACACACACACACACACCACAGACGCCCTGCTGAGAAGGTGGAGAATGAGTGGATCACACTGACATTTTCTCCCCAGGCAGTCCAAGCCAGGTGACTGTATTGTTGTGTGTGTGTGTGTGTGTGTGTGTGTGTGTGTGTGTGTGTGTGTGTGTGTGTGTGTGTGTGTGTGTGTGTGTGTGTGTGTGTGTGTGTGTGTGTGTGTGTGTGTGTGTGTGTGGATGACAAGCCAGAGAAAGAAAAGCTAAGTAAAAAGAAACATGAGAGTAGGAAAGGTAGCAAGTGGCTTATATAAGGTGCTAGTGCATTTTCACCTCTTGGATAGACATGAAACTTTCTTGAATCATCAGTCCACACCATGAACAACTGTGTTAACAAAAGTGTGGTTTATTGATGAATCATCATAGGTACAAAACCTTGTACATACAATCTCGAGGAGAGAAGACAACTGCGCAAGGAGGCCTGCAGTAAGAAACATCCAATCGTCAAGCTTAAAATGATGTTGCCCATGTGGCTAGTGGTTAGCTGACAGTAGAGGTTGAACTTTGTAGACTTTAGTAAATGCATTCAGCAGCTTGAATCAATTGGGATTCTGAATCAATTTTGGATCAATTCAGCATATGGTGCTGTAGTTTGCTCCCCATTGCAATAATGAAGGATTCAAGGGCTTCCAGCTGGTCTCTACTCCAGCGCAGCGACTGCTAAGACTCCTGGAAAGTCGTGTTCAGACACACTATTTTTCAGAAATTAAGTTGAAATATTTCTAGCCAATATACCATTTTTCACAGCAGGCATTTTGATTTATCATAGCAACACCTGGCCACAATTCCCTAGTTCTCAGCCTAAAATTTTTTTACTTGTGTAATCCCTCACGCTGATAATCAAGTCTGCATTCATTTGTTTGTCAAATGTTACATAACAGTTGTTAACTATAGGGCCGACTTTTCACATAAATCTGCACTTCTAAAAGGTATTCCAGACTTTATGTTGTCCGTTATGGACTACAGAACTAAAGCGTGTATTGACTTTGTTTTAAACCAATATTCATACCATGTGGAATTGAATAGATCATAATGTCTGTCTTAAACAGTAGACACATCCTGTATATATTTAAAGACATACAAAATAAATCTGTATCTATTTGAAAATGGTCAGCAAACATGTTAAGTAGACATAATCAAAGAGCTATAATTTACAGTTGGGGAAAAATACTGCCAACTTTACAACGCGATATTGGGCATATTCCTCTCAAACTTGAGTGGTATATATGATGTGCTCACTCTAACATATTGATAGTAATATTACATATACCAAAGCAAGGACAAATATGTACAACTAGGAAAAAAAGTCATAGGAATGGTTTCTGAGGAGCAATACTGCAGACAGATGTCTTCAAGAAAACACAGCTCATATAGAGTTTTTCCTCTATTAATATCTGTGGGCATATTCTCAATAGATTCACAGAAAAACAAACAAACTCTGTTAATAGAATATCAATCTCCTTTTTCCTTCTCCAGTGACTGTCCTTTGGGTATTTCAGCAGAGTTTGCTGTTTTGTTTTGTTTGTTCACTTTTGTTTTTTAGGGCAGCGTTTCATCATCCATCACATTGCAAGTATAAAATCATTTCATTCACTGCTTGACAAAGAGCTTCATTCGTTTTCCTCTGAATGATGCAACTTTATCAATATTTGCCAAACAGTGGGACACCAAATGCTTATACAAGCGATGATGAATGATATTGTTTTAATATTGCTGAGAAGTGAATTACGCTCCCTCAGTGGGTGCTGTTTTCTCATCTACTCAGCAGGTAAGCATCGCAAATAATTCAGGTAGAACTCAGAGGACAAACCCTGACTGCAGCTTTCTCTCAGTTTTACCATCATGTAGCTTGAGTCTAGTAATTACTGGAGCGATCCTGTTAGATCTCCACATTCTGCACCAGTCAATAGCTTCTCTGCTAATTCACTCCCCGAACAATCAACTCATTTAGACTCCTCTCTCAAAGTAATTAATGGAACTTGGAGCCAATATAGATTCTACTGGGCTGATCCGCTCATAGCTGCTTCATAGATGTGGTATCAAAATAAAGAGCAATGATATGTCACACATAACTCTGAAGACGGCAATTCACCAGAATGTACATAGTGTGATGATAATTTAAAATGCACACCCAAATGATGTAGCAACAAAAGTGTATAGCCAAGCTAGTGGCTCTGTGTGGCACAGTGCTGGTTTGATCTAAATGCTAACGTCAACATGCTCACAATGACAATGCTAACATTGTCTGCTACCATTTGCTAGTTAGCACTAAACACATAGTACAGCTACGTTTGTTAGTTTTGCCGTTATTAAGCAAAGTAATGGACAAATTAAAATGTTAACCTGATGATAATTAATTATAATTAATCTTGTCATGGATGTTAATGGGTGGACCAAATTCAAAGTCATTCAAAGTCACAAGGTCCCCAGAGTCATTCGGGCTTCGTCCTCCGCGAACAATGAGTGTCTGTACCATCTGTGGTGCCAATCCATCTAGTAGATGTTCAGATGTTTCACTAACAGGAGTTAAAACTTTGACCTACTGGTGCCGTTACAGGAAAAATCTGGATATTATCAAATGGGAGTAGGATTCATCCCTTGGGCGTCGTGGATATTTGGACAAAGATGTGCTGCCATTGCCTTCCATAGACTCATGTTGTTAACATGGCTAAAACACTCACATGCACATGTTAATCCAATCTTTGTCTTGACATATAGGGGCCGCTACTTTGAGTGCTACAGATGCTCATCCTTTGTTTATGGGGTTAGCTATGAAGAACAAGGAATAAAAACAACATCATGTCTCAGTGGGTGTCTCAGTTCCCCTATCTTACTTGACCACAGGGACATTCAATTCTTTATAAGGCTCAGTGGCATTCCCATCTGGACGGCAGAACTACAGTAGTTACAGATGCATAAGTATGACACATGAAACAAGATACTACCAGGGATTAATGGTATAGATCATTTAAAATGCATGAATTATGCATTAAAGATTTATGAATTATATACAGTGCATGTGGGGCACGTGCATACTCAACATGTTTTAATCCACTGAGTCAAACTCAGGCTGCACACGATTTATGTTCATCTTATAAATTGATCTCTGACCAAATGAGCACCAAGTACATTCTGACATTCCAACAAGGTTGCTCATTTAAACTGCCATTTTTTCCCTATTCTCCGCAGCTTCTATGCTGCTGTTCTCCGTCCACCATCACAATTTTCTTCTCGTTAATCAACATGTTGGGATGGTCAGGCTCCACAGGGTTGTCGGTTGAATTTAAGTTTTCAGTATCTCACATGTGAATCTACTGGGTGCTCTTCTACTGTATGAATGCTGTGGGGGGTGTGATGGTGCTCCCCATGGAATCTGCAGCATGCAGCCTGGAAATCCGCAGGGAGAAACCCATTGAGCAAAACATATATCACCGAATGCAACTGTAAAGCCATTTCCCTCATAAATGGCTCTGACTGCATTACAAATGTGTCAGTGGGGAATACTTTTTTGCGCTTCAAACTAGGCAAGTGTGTGTGTGGGTTGGTGTGTGTTTGCAGATGTGTAACATGCATACACAATGCAGGCTCAGCAGATTCCGGCCTTCACAGACTATTGGCTTGTACAACAGCATTACTCTCCTCTTTAATATTTTCAGTTAATGCGAGTCTCTGGCTAATTGAAAATGAACTAGTCTATGTCTCCCTGCAGTGCCTTTATGTAGCTGTTAAAGAGACACACACACCTTTTCGATGCAGGACAAACCTCCTACTGTATGCAAAGAATAGCTTGCTCTGGTGAATAAATCAATATATTCTTTAGTGCAGAGGCGCTATACCAGGTGAAGCTGTGATACTTTCATTCCTTGCCAAAAAGGAATGGCTGATAAATCAGGAATATGTGGAGATAAAACCACACATAAAGCCAGTGCAGAGCACACGTCTCCAGTGGCAATGATTTACAGCAGGCTGAGCTAAACTGCTTACCGTCAGGAGCTGTAATGGATGCCAGCGTCTGCTCTTAATTTCTGTGGCTGGGGATAGATATTGCTGCTGTTATTTTCTCCCAAGGCAATTTCACTGATGTCTCCCAAAGTACCCTACTGTGTTATATTTGAACCATATGGGCACAAAATGGTGCAATTAAAAACACACTGAAAGCCTGTGAAATTGATCACTATGACGGGCAATTTTGGTTTCAATAAGCACTGCAATATACAAAATGTCTACTGTTAAGAAGATTTAAAAAAATACATTAGTAAGAGATGAGCTGGAAAATTTTGAAAAGAACAAAATTTATACAAACTACAATGGTGCACAAAGCAAAGTGCAGCACCCGCCAGGTGTGTCTGCAACCACCACTGCTGTATTGTGTGATTGAATGAATACAACCCACTATTGTAAGAGGTAGTAAAACATTATTCATTCAAACCAAACAAACAAGCAAACACATCTTGCAAAAAAGTCGTGATTGAGTTGCAACGAGGTACAGCAGTGTGTGCAATGGAGGTTCTGTTAGCTGTTAGCGGTTAGCCAAACCCACAGTCTAAAACAATAAAAGTGAGACGTAGAGCAGCGACTGAGAGGTACTTGAGCATGCAGCAACAACCTGTACTCAAAAAATAATGCCGCAGACAGATATTATTGATGGAAGTTGTAATTTGAATGTTGGGCTAAAGCAGTGGTTCTCAAACTGTGGGTCACGACCCTCTAGTGGGGCGCGGAGGTATTACAGGTGGGGCGCAAGGGGTGGGGGGATGTTGATTTTTGTGGTTATCTTCTCTTTTTTATAATCCTTTATTAATCACACAGTGTGGAAATTATTCTCTGCATTTTACTCATCCTTAGTAATTAAGGAGCAGTGTGCTGCTGAGAAGCACCAGGGGAGCAACTGGGGGTTCAGTGTCTTGCTCAAGGACACTTCCACATGCAAACTATGGGGAGACCAGAGATCGAACCGGCTACCTTGTGGTTTCAGGACGAACACTCTCGATGGATGAGCTACATGATAAATTCACATAGTACAAAAGTACAAAGTACACAGACATAAAACGTCATTAATAAATGCATGGCGAAATGCCTGTACTTTCATGGAAATGTTTACGTTACGCCGGTAACAGGTTACACTTGCGCATGCGCGACGGCCAAGATTCTTGGCGACTCACCGATTCTTGGCGTTTTGCCAAAACAAAAACAGCAGAAATGCCTATCTCACGGAGAGCGGCTTTTTGTTGGGGCGGTGGGGCATGAACATTTTTCTTCCTCCAAAGTGGGGCGTGGCAAAAAAAGTTTGAGAACCACTGGGCTAAAGGATGTGGGCTCTTAAATATACTGTGCAAAGTAAGGGATTATCTCTATCATACGCAATGGTAAAAGGTCCCGTACTTGTATAGCGCTTTTCTAGTCTTCCGACCACTCAAAGCACGTTAACACTACATGACATCATTCACCCACTGATGAGAGGAGCTACCATGCAAGGTGCCACATCAGGATTATCAACCATTCATACAGTGTAGGCGCAGCAACGGGAGCAATTAAGGATTAAGTGTCTTGCTTAAGGACACATCGACATGGGGTAGCAGAGCCGGGGATCGAACAGCCGATCCTCTGGTTGAAGGACGACCCAGCTCACCAATGAGCCACAATCAAACGCCTTTTTATGTCCTCTAGTATCAGTGCTACTGTGAGCATGCATATTCAGGAACAGAGTTATTTACAACTTGCAGAGGCTCGTGCTTTGGCAAGTCATCAGAAAAAGAGCCTTACATAAACTGCACTATACTTTATGGATGTGCTGCAACAGGTTTGCCTCCAGATAGTGTTCCCTCCTGCCACCTGCTGTTTATGGAGCCCATTGCAGCTTCTTGAATGTCACTCATCTTCAGACCGGTTCAGCTCTTCCCTGCTCTCATTGAGTTCAGATCTTTGCTTGTCAGAGGAAATCCAACATTCAGCTGTCTACAGCAGAGGATAATACATGTCAATTGTAAATAAAACAAAAAAATGGGTCAGGCTGTCCATTAATCAATTTCCAATGTTCAGTTGGACGGGAGAGAGAAAGAAAGCAGACCATGTCTCCACCCCACCATTTCTAAATGCTCTACTTCCAAAATATGTGTAATACCAAACTACACCACCAGGCGAGGGAGTGAGAGAAGCATCCACCTCCTGTGACCGATGATGCAAGAGTTTCTATGATATGTAGGTCTCTTAAATAACCAGTAGATGGCATTAGCAGTTTAAGATTACCACTCGTGTCCACAAAACTCACTATCAACATAGATCATATGAATAGCTGTTAGATTAGACATGGCAATTGTAAATACATCAAGACTAAAATATTTACATTCAACTGGCTAGCCATTTGAACATCACTGCAGGGATATGTGATATTATTATTATTTAGATTGTTGTATGATTGTGATTGTAAAGGAATGGTGTTTGATACAAATTGCAGTTGGCATATGATGCAAGAGCTAAATAAATAATGCTGGTTTAGAAAATGAGCCTGAAAACAATGAGAAGCACATCATTACTATGTCTGTTATGACACCAAAGACAAATCAATAGATTCCAATGGAAAATCATTTAAAAAACAGTCCACATGTCATACCTCCCCTCTGCTCTATGAGTGAATAATCTGGGCATTTATTGGACAAACAAGAGGATGAAGTTTCAGTGGCCAGCTGACATGTTCAACTCAGTATGACCGAGGTAGAGGCCATGCCTTGCAGTGGAATCAGTTTCTCTGATGATATATCACAATGAATGAATGCAGCTTTATGGCTGTGTGTTTCTGTAAAATGAATGAATGGCCGTGGAGGCCATCTCACTGTGTGACAGCCCGGTCCACTGTGACCGATGGCCGTTAACTAGGTTTAGGGTCCTGACTCTCCTCCCACTCCCACTGCTGGCTGGGCTGGTCGCTCTTTTGCTATTTTTATTCCCGCGGTGCTGTTCCTGTTTCTCAGCCAGCAGCAGAGGAGAGCAGAGGTGCGGGCGTCTCTCATCACACCCAACACTCTCTCTCTCTCTCTCTCTCTCTCTCTCTCTCTCTCTCTCTCTCTCTCTCTCTCTCTCTCTCTCTCTCTCTTCCAAAAATAGCCATGAGTCGTGATCAGCTCGTCCTTGAGAGAGAGAGAGAGAGAGAGAGAGAGAGAGAGAGAGAGAGAGAGAGAGAGAGAGAACTGTATTATTGTTTAGAATCAGAGGAGGGGTTATGGATTGATACAAATAGTCACCCCCGCCAAGCCAACCCCAGCGCAGGCTGAATTAATGTGTTGCTATTTTTGGGAGCCCCGTGTTTCCAGGGGAGACCTAATGACGCAATGACGTCAATGCGGGTCAATCGCAGACTGGAGGAATTGAGTGGCTTCCATTTGGGGCTTTTGCAGTATTTCCTACAGAAAGGATGGAAACGAGTACAAAATGGAAGTGTATTTCCTCCAAAATGCATCGAAAATAGAGGTGAATCAAAATGCAGAAGTGAAAATGATCACAGTGGCATCACGTCGCCCCAACCCTTCGAGCATCAGCGATAGTAAGGGAGGTGTGTATATATGGATGCTTTTTTTTCCCCTCCTCATCCACAGCGCATCTGTGCGATGATACCTGCCAGTGACTAGCCTTGTGGAATAATATTTTCGATAACATTTGTGTCGTGTTGATTTGATTTGATGTAGTACACAGCCTCGGCTGTTCGTTCGTCGTATGATCTGTGTGTGTAGCTATACGTATTGTGATGTTTTCCCTGCGTAACGCTGTGTGCTGTATCTCTCTGCCATTACATACCTGTGATTATACTGTGTTTTATTTCCATTTTCTGATTCTTTCTTTCTCCCAAGGGCTTTACACAACCCCGACCTATTCCAAGCGCTCGCATCTATACGCACAGAGGTAACGAGCACCTTCTCCCTCATCTCATGAATTAATACAGCTGTTGGCCGGTTATTCTTGTCTTGGATTTTACATGATGTTGTTCGTGCGCCAGCCTTTGTCTTTAAACTGTTGAGCAGAATTGGTATTGTAGTAAGAGGGATATCAGTTAGTGTAGCTCAGGATTGTGCGCGTTATGGTTGCTCGCAGCTCGGCGACCTGCCGACGCGCACAGACAAACGTCGGTGATGCGAGGAGATTTCGTCTTTTCCAAAACTTTGAATTCGCGTGTGGATAATCTCCCCAGAGTCAAAGTTTAGAGTGTTTGTCAAGTGTTCTTGCTGTCAAATCTGTGTGTTTATTTCCCAGTGATTGCGATCACACACATCATTAGATGATGGCTATTCTTCAGTGAGTATAGGCTGCCGGCCAGGTGATGAGTAAAGGCAGGATGAAATGACAGTCCAACCCCTCGCTACAAGAAAAACCCCAAGAGGGATGCATGTTGCATGCAGCAAGGAGATCCTGCTTAAACACACACGTACACACACTGTCGGACACACGCACAAATACACACACTTGCACACGTGCCCAATGTCGTGAGAGGAGAGGTGTGTGTGTGTGTGTGTGTGTGTGTGCGTGTGTGTGTGTGTGTGTGTGTGTGTGTGTGTGTGTGTGTGTGTGTGTGTGTGTGTGTGTGTGTGTGTGTGTGTGTGTGCGTGTGTGTGTGTGTGTGTGTGTGTGTGTGTGTTGGGGGTTAGGGCGTTTACCGGCAAGGCTGGGGTGAGTCTTTCAGAACCATGGACAGCTCGCATGAAGTTCATCCAGTGTGGTCTTCTCTCTTTTGTCCGCACTGACAGCAGCATCTTTGTTTGGCAGTAGCACTTCATTAAACACCCCATCTCTGTCGGTCATTTCTACTAGAACGCTAATACAGATATTTCACCTTATGATCAATAATAGGCTCCAGACATGACATGTTTTACCTTTTCCTGCAGTCATCTACAATTTGGCACCAATAGCTGTCTAATAAGTGGTGTATTGAAAACAATACATTTGTATAATATTCACTTGGTTAAATAATCACAGAAGATTTGTGTGCATGCACCATCTCACCTTACGCAAACTTTTGGATCCACATTTAATATCTTAACACCTGAAACCCACATTTTGCCTCTCTGTCTTTGTTCTAAATCATAATTTGACACAGCATTTCACGTCAAATGTACTCATACTCTCAACATTTTGACTTTTTTCTCCCCTTTTCTAATTCACAAACAGTACATTGTTCTTTTTGTTCCTCTTAGAAAGTCACAAAGTGCTCCAGCATGCTCTTGGACATGTCAGTGTTTTTCCCAGGTGCTCCACTTTAACTGAATTCCCTTTGTTCATAAATAATCAAAATGTGTCACTTGCAAATGCTTTGTTAGTTTATATTGTGCCAATTGCCCTTACACCCCTGTCTGATGTGTAAGATGTAAGGAAAGTAGATCACAAAGCAGAATTTAAGAACCTGCCTAGAAACCAATATTTCACAAAGTGTGCAACTAAATTACTTGCATTTAGTTATGTGCATTTTAAAGGGATTCACATTTTTTAATTTTATTGATATGCTTGGTGATGATACATGTGTGCATGTGTATCGGGTTGGGTGTACGGCAGCTCTTCCTAAACAATATTTTAATTCACTTTGATTGAGTTTGTTGTATTTTTGGTCGATCTGTGATAATCAATACTGATAGGGGTCCTGTAATGATCAGTGACAGTGAGTTTTATTAATGTTAGACAATGATCAGACATAGTCAATTTAAAATGCTGTATTATATGTAATAGTTTATTTCAAATGTGGAATTCACCAATTCTGTCACATCCATCAGTTTTATTATATTAACAACATTGTCAAATAAAAGCAATTTTGACTTAAAAAGGAAGAGGCAGCACCAACAAACATTAACTTTACAAACAGTGAGATGACGAATGTAGAAGCTGTTAACAATAACCTTTTTCTTAAAACAAAGAAAAGAAAAAGACATTCATTGATCATTCATGAATCAAAATGAACTTGAAATAACATTATACACTACCGTTCAAAAGTTTGGGGTCACCCAGACAAATGTTCAGTTTCTTCGCAATGTCTCGCATGGAATAGCCTTCATTTTTAAGAACAAGAACAGACTGGCGAGTTTCACATGAAAGTTCTCTTTTTCTGGCCATTTTGAGAGTATAATCGAACCCAAAAATGTGATGCTAGCTCAAAGGAAGGCCAGTTTTATAGCTTCTCTCGCCAGCATAACTGTTTCAAGCTCTGCTAACATAATTGCACAAGGGTTTTCAATGGTTTTCTAATCATTCATTAGTCTTCTATGCGATTAGCAAACACAACTTACCATTAGAACACTGGAGTGATAGTTGCTGGAAATGAGCCTCTATTTCATTAAAAACCAGACGTTTCCACCTAGAATAGTCATTTACCACATTAACAATGTATAGTGTATTTCTGATTAATTTAATGTTATCTTCATTGAAAAAAAAAACAGTGCTTTTCTTTGAAAAATAAGGACATTTCTAAGTGTCCCCAAACTTTTGAACGGTAGTGTATATATATATATATGCTATTTTACACTTACTGTGTCCTACTTGTCGTCAGACATGTATAATGTTCAGCTAATGGTACAGATGTTTATGGGATTGAGGCCTACTGGAATAAGGCACACTGAAAATGCCTGCAATTTTGATTGTGTTATCACATGTATATTAATGTAACGTTTTCCAGCTTTAGTGGAATGTTTTTTAATTTGTTGTTTTCGTGTACACACTTAACATGGCCACGCTAGTGGAAAATCCAGTGCTGAACATCATTGCTATTCTTTTTCAAAGCTTGACATTTGGATAACATTTTCACTCTATCTGAGTAGGTTTTTCTCCAACAGGAGGCATAGAAAATAATGTGAAATCCAAAAGGGAATTGATATATACATGACTCCTTTGATTCCTAATATGCATGCAGTCTCATATATCTGTAACTGTGTGTTTCAGATGCTGGACCAACTGTGTATGATTGTCGGCCATGATATCAGCTGAGAAGTCTTGTTCTTTTCAGGTCTTTTTGCGGTCTGGGCTTGCTGTCACATGACTATCCAGGAAGCCCTTACCCCAAAAAGCATCTGCAAGGTGCCCTAACATCAAGGGTGATTTGCATATAATTCCCTGTGGACACCCAACATTTAATTTATATATTGTGTCCTAAGTCCAAATTTATCCATTTTAAATCAGTTAAGTGTGAGTATATACAATAGTGAAATAGTGTTTGTCTTTCCCATTCAATGTAAAACATATGTTTGTTTTCAGCTGTCCAAGCTGTAATAATCATACCTGTTATTAATTGGTTTGAAGAGATGCAAATCATTTCCTAATTGTGTTGGTTTTCTGTTCCTCTGGATAAGAATAAAGACCCATTACTCCAATTCTAAATGTGTCTTAAGCAACACACAATTCCTCCAGAGGGTGGCAGTGTGGCTCTGTTCTTTTTACTATGAGGAAACCTGACTTACATCCATACACACAACAAATTCATGGACTCACAAACAGTTAAGTTGATAACCATGATATTGATGATGGTGTCTTTGTGTATTGAATATCTAATGCCATGAGTTTATTAATTATTATTAATTATATTGTATCATAATTACACTGTATTAATGTAACCCTGTTGTTTAGCTAGATACAGTGTAATACATAAAGAAATGTGGAGGCACACGTTTGTCCATACAGTGAATGAGAAGCTGTTGTCTCTGCTACTTCTTTAGCAGCTCACGCAGCATTGCATTGGTGAAGGAAGTGAATTCTGAGCTCCTCAACACGTCAACACGTCTCGACTCAATAAATCATTTATGCTCAAATTTGTCATTTCCTAATTATTACTCATGTCTGCAATAACATTTCCCTAGAAGTGCTTTCGTAAATACGGATAAAAACACAATCAGATGCAGGCTGATTGATTCACCATTTCTACAGAGCAGTGATGCGATTTTACTTCCAGTTAAACTCACGCAATCACATTATTAAAACATTCTTCAAACATTGACTCCAGAACTGTGAGGCAATGCTTTTGCTTTCTGCCAGCTTCCAGTCTTCTGGTGTGAAATAACTTAGTTTTACCTTTGAACTCTTATTCTCAATTCTTGTTTGTATCTCAAAACAACAAAACCAAAACCAATTAACTTTCTGTTCTGATTTTGAGAAAACATCTGGTTTTTATATCCTAATGATGATGGTTCATGGTGGTTTGTTTTTTAAACCTGCTGTCAGTCCAATGTTTGTATATTCAGAGATTTAGAATTTTTTAACACAGGTGAACTATTAGACTATTACCTATTGCTCTACTATTAGAAGAGCAATAATCCAATGATAACATCAGAAATGGTCAATTCATTTAAATTCTGTGGATCTGCAGTCATTGAAAATGTGTTTTGGGGTTGTTTGAATCCTGATTTTGACACAATGTGTTTTCACCTTTTTAGTTTGTAAATTTGAGATAAAATGAGGCTCTCTTAAACCTGTTGTGGTGTGACCATTAACATGGCCGTTACATGTAGCTCACATGACACTGGTTGAGTGTAGAAGTGCTCTGTTGATATGACATGGATACGCATATTGAAGACTTCTTTCCTTTAAAAAAAATCCCCTCTACCACATGAAGCTGCACCCACATCCTTGTTACCTTGATACTGGAACTGGACCAAAAAGTAGGCTGTTTTTTAATTTGTTTTTGTTTTACCTCTAACTTGTCCATTTAAATCGTGTAAGAAGACATTCAGATTATTGTCCACATTCACATTTACTAAGATGCCACAAAGAAAATACTGAGCACAGTTTAATGGAAATCCAGATGAAGACATGCTCCTAAAAAAAACTACTTGTTTTAACTAAAGTTGGAGGCAAAAGAGTTGCTTCCTTCAAGATGTCTTTGAAGGATTCCAGGAAATACATGACATCATCCATCAGCCAGTAAAGTCTGCTGATGAAAATGTTTGGTCTTACTTTCTAAAGCAGGCCTACAAAGTGATAGATGAAGTGAAGATGGATGATTTTTCTCAGACTTAAAATACACATATTGAAAATGAAAAAGAAAAAAAATGTTAATTGGTTTAAACAAAGCTTCAATTAAATTGAACCAGTTCCCATTCGTCTAGATGGGAATAATGAAGCAGGAAAGGAGAAAAAACAAAAGTGCTGGAATTGTAAAGAGCAATTTTGTCAGAACTTTGGTCAAGACTTTGTAATGAGACAAATGCAGGGACCAGCAACATCCATCTGTCTGATGGTCCGATTTTAAAAGAGATTGAGTGTGATACTGCAGAAGCCATCAATGCCATTGGGGGTTTTGGAGATTTCAGCTACAGTATTTTCTTTTACAGATTCTGTGAAATGTACTTTTAAAGTATTGCGTCCTATGATTTGGCTTTATCCATCAAACAACACCTGGTCACAGTTGAGAATCAATCCACATATGATGTAATGGAAGGATGATGATGGAAGTACCTCGCAGTGATGCCGATGATGAGCCATATGAGATGAAGTCTGGGAGTGACAAACTTACACAGAACTATGTATCCTGACGGAGATTGCTGCCAGTTTTAATTGGAAACAAGATTAGAAACCCAGCAGATAATGATGTGTGGCAACTTGTTTTACAGCATCGACAGATGGTGGAGTTAATTGGTACACCTGCCATTATTTCTGGATAGATTGCCTATGTAAAAGGTAATGATGAAGGACTACTTGTATTTCCTGATCGTCCTCTGAGGCCAAAGCACCATCACTCACTAGAGCTAACAGTCCAGTTTTGGACACTCATTTGTCTGAGGACATTCATGTTTGAGAGCAAAAACACATTTTATATTTTGACACACACATATAGAAGAGTCAATACCAATCACACATGTTCTGGGCATTCTTTCACGTACCTCACTACACATGTACAAATAATAGATAACATATTTAAAACACTAAAGGACAATATATATTGTTCTTACAGGAGGATGCAAGAAAGAGCTGGCTAGATCGATGGATTGATGGATGGAAGTATTCCCTGTATACTTTCCGTTTTATCTTTTTTTTAAATTTTTTTAAAGAAGCATGATTACGATAACATGACTTTTATGTATTTCTCAATATCCCCTTACAAGTCCTCCATCCACCCTCGTATGAGCTGGAACAATGTCAGCCGTCATACCTCTAACACATCACCCAATAGGCTGATGATAAAAAAAGGTAAAAACAGAATAAAAACACAACATCTTCAAAATAAGACATCTCCAAAAAGTGTGTTTGAATGTATTCTGAAAGAAAGAGCTCAAATCACCAAGGTTAATGTTATGTGTGTGGTGAATTTTGTTGTTAAATGCTCATCCAGCAACACGTTTAGCTCTGCATTTATAGAATCAGTCATGCAAAAGGTTCAGTTGTAGACATTGTGTCCAAGTGAATATGCAAACGTGTAATGCGTTTGTATATTTGTATATGAGCATGCTTCCAGGTGTAGGATTGCATTGATTGCAGAACTTACAGAACAACAATGTTGTCACATCATATCTCAAGATACTCATCATTCTCTCTGCAGTGGATATTTGAATAGTAACAATAGGTGCACAGTATCCCATCGCACAAAATGGTCTACAAATACCAAGTAACAAGTTATCTCTAGTGACGGTCTCTTTGCTTGGTATTGTGTAATGATTAATACATTAAAATTCAAAGAAAGCAAGGACTTATTTCCAGTGAGCCTTTACAGGCGCTTGGTAAAACCTTTACACTGCAGGGATCTGACTGGCTGGAACAGAACAGGGATTACTGTAAAGGTGCTACAAATGTATTATTCAACATTAACAGAAATGGTGGGGCATCAGTCAGATAAACCCTAAAATATCTTGGACTTGGATAACATGTCACTAGTTATAGTCTTCAAAAGTTCACTCAAGTGCTTTAACACTTTTACTCACTTGATCTTGTGTGAGAGGTCGCTTTTGTTCGATTTCTTTTGCAGTTTGAACATAAAACTGGCCAGTTTTGCTTCACATGTTATTTTGATAAAGATATTGCTGGCTGTGACTGGAATTTCACAGGGATTTGACTCATTCTAAAGCGCTCCCGCAATGAAAAGCTGATTCAGGTCTTTTCAGACCAGTTTTATGGTGTTAACGTCCCTCAAGCGTCTGTGGTAAAAACAACCAATCGTCCTGAACGGCAGGAAATGCAGGATCAATGAAACGTAATTCCCGTCATTCCTGTGACTCATCCAGGCACATGCTGCTGAGTGGAATTCCTGGTTTCCATACTGCATCTGGAAAAGTAATCTGACACTGCAAGACCCATTGCCATGGCACAGTCAGTGCTACGTATGGGGCAGGTCAGCAACACTTTTTCACTTTTTGGTCTTATTATGCCAAGTCACTCACTGTTAAAGTAATTACATCTATTCTGCTGACCATAAAGGGTTAATGGATACTGTGCATGCAGTATTACTGTGTAAGCAAGTGTGTACAGTTTGATGAAAGAGGGGCACACACTTCTTCTGGGGATGTGACTCATATGCTCCCATAAGTCATGTGACACAAAGTCCCCATGAATTTTTAATGACGCCTTGCAGCATCCTTCTGTCACACTCCTGGAGGTGACTTCTTGTCCTGCAGGGATGCAGTCTGATTGATACTCCATGATCCCCGGGACGAGGGACATCCAAACATAACACTCTGGGCCCACAAAGCTGTTTGCTGCAGTTGTGGTTTCTAATCTAATCACAAATGTGTATCTTTGCTGTTTGGAACTAATTAGAGCCTACTGAGAACCGTGGGCTAAATGAACAGATTCATGAAGTAACAATCTGTCTGGAAACGAGGAAATGCCTTTGACTCACCTCTTTTATGAGCCGTGTTTTTCTGGATCAACTGATTCAAAAGGGTATTTTAATCCCCTTTCAGGTCCAATCGGTAATCGGCCCTGTTTTTTTCACAGATAAGCAATCAATATATAATTAATGTATATTTCACTGAGGGGTGGAATGAATAAAAGATGTCATAACTGAGTCAAGACTGGCCATTTACATTATGTTAAAACATTTCCTGATGACTGACGCGTCACATATCGGCAGGCTAGATCCTGGTTTAAAAATAGTTTTAGCAACAGGCAGCTGTTATTCATCACAGATGTCATGATGTTTCCGTGCGATGATATCTGCTGTGGCAAGAGCGCTCCTTAATCCCTCAGGGGAAAACTCTGTAGAAACTATTTATCCCATTGCAATAATTTATTCCTTCATGTGTTTTCTTATGAATAATACAGCACACTATTCCTGTTGAAAGTACACGTGGGATAATATCACCGCTTTCCTTTCCTTCCCAGAAACATGGAGTTTTTTCCCCCAACAATCATATTGCAGTTCTGCTGATTCTGCTCAAAGTGTGGTGATGACCACGTGTTGAATGTTATGAGACCTCTGTGTGTGGGAGCGAGTCTGTGCGTGTGCCCTGCATGAGGCATTCAACAGTTTACGGGACTTACTGTAAGTTACCTTGAGACACTTATTAAATTACCATTATGTTTTGGTTCCCAGCGGATGCAAACCTCCCTCTAACGCACACGAATGATTGGCCTCTCTGACCACTTTTTTACTTCGGAGGAACAAAGTTGCTCAGCACAGTAACTTCCCTCCTTCTCCACAAACATCTGCTTCCAAAAAAAAAGAGATTTTTTATTTATTTTTAACTTTCCAAGTAGAGCATTGAATGTGAGAAAAGAATTGCAGAAACAAATCAACGGGAGACATCTATAAAGACAGGAGGCCTACAAACACCTGGCATCTACTTGATATGACATAACAATACTACTGTTGTTTATTGAAAGATCTGAATCAATCCAGCAGAACTTCATTCCGTATGAATAACATTTTTATGTGTGACGGGGAAACATAACATATAGGGCATTCTTTGTAAATGAAAACTGACGTTGAATACGAGTTTTTGTGTTGCAAAAATGAAACTGACTGGATAGCAGTAGCAGTGATTGTTAAAAGACTTGGTAGCAAGCATTCATACTACGTTCAGTTGAACTTGCAAGATGTTGTCTGTCCTTACCTGAACAAATGTGTGCTGTTACATTTTGTATTCTATTCACCATTCAAAGTAAAGGGATCTGTGGTTTTGTAAAGGTACACTGACTGCAGCCATTTCATTAGAGGTCTCTTTTGAGAGGAAATAACACAGATGTTCTGCTAAGAAGTGCATATAAGTGAGAGGCTAATTCTCCATACGTGAATCATGATACTGAATGTCACTCCACATGTGTGTGCAAATGGGAATTGGAGCTGTGGAAATTAAAATGCCATGGTGAATTATTCTGTTTCGAGGGCTAAAGCATCCATTTCATATTTGACATAGTTTTCTTTAATCACAGCCCTTATCGCCTTCTTGGCAAAAGTAGGAGTCATGTTGATTATATTTGATGAAGATGCTACCCCTTAGAGTGTTCTTGGTAATCCGTCTCTTGCTTTCGACAATAGTGGGTTACCATCTTGAATCCCAAGGCTCGAAGCATAAGTTAGACTGCTGATGACAGGGACTGGGCTTTCATGGGATTTTAAGGGGAAGCTGGTAAGCCACTTAACATCCCACAAGTCAGAACTTGCGGCAGGCTGCCAGTGGCTCACCATTTAGATTTCCAAGAGGCGATTGCTGAGCTGTGTGGTGTCACACATTACAGTTTCAAAGTGCTAAACACACATATGAGACAAACATACACACGGACAAACAAATACAAACCATCTGGCAAACGTTCACTTTCACAACGTAATTGTACGATTATGTGACTTTTCCATCACACAAACCAACTGGATGTTTCTCCTTTTTGTGTTTTTCTGGCTGTGTTCTGTCACAGTGGTTAGCAACGGTTTCTCTCGGAGTATATGTGTAGTGATGGAGCAGCCTATTGAAACCCAATGCAGTCCTGTTTGTGTTTACTTCAATAATCTTGACAGTATTGCAGTAGGCTGCCTTGTTTGAAGGACACAGAAAAAAAAGAAAAGCAGCTCCATATATACAAACTCTAATAGTCTGCGACTAGCGTTCTCTCTGACAATACTACATTTTCACTAAATACATTTACAGTGTGAGGAGCACAGGTGTATATAATAAAATGTATAATGATTGAATTCCATTTAGCTGCTTCAGTTTCAGGGTCCTGATATTGTGCATTCTTGCTCACTGACCTTCTGTGACATTGAGAAGGAAATGTTATTAGTCACACACAAGCTTTTCCTACTTTGACAAGTCAAAATGTCAGTGTTGAAAAAAAGGCCTGTAGGTTGTAAGTCAAACCAGTGAGGGTGATACAAGTGATGAAACATGTAGTAAGAAGAAATCATGGTGAGCAAACGTGTGAGCATAGGTGTGTACGTAGTGTGCTGGCTGGGTCGAGCCCCTTTAGTAAGCCACAGCCCAACAAGATGCCCTCTGAGCACTGTGGTCATTAATCAGCCACTCATTATTGAGCTGCGCTGTGAGATTTAGACACACATACGTATGCGCAAACACACACCACATGGTTCAGCTCTATTTCAGCCTCTGACCTCCCCAAGCCCCTCCACTAACATGTAAAGCATTAGTCAGCATATGGGACAGTGGGGGAGAGGGCAGAGGTAAATACATTTAAAAAATAGCAGATATACAGTATACCCTTTTATGATCACCAAAAGGCAGATCTCATTATTTTCCCACACACCACCTTGGCCGTTGAGTGATTTTTCAGCGGACCTTGAGTAGACAACTCATGAATCTATTTATGAGAATACTAAGCCAGCAACCCAGTGAGTTTCACTGTTAAAACATTCGCCGCTTCCATTTTAGTTAATTAGCATGCTGCATATTTAGCATATCCAAATTACCATTTAATATTTATAATTTTAGTGTCAACTGTCAGGGCTGCAGGTGTTCTTGATTACATGCCTTGGTCTGTGTGTGTGTGTGTGTGTGTGTGTGTGTGTGTGTGTGTGTGTGTGTGTGTGTGTGTGTGTGTGTGTGTGTGTGTGTGTGAAAAGGAGAAACTGAGCATTAGTAGCGTTTTGCCACCCACATTAGGTTATGTTGTAAAAAAAAAAAAATGTATGACCAGGTATTCATCGCAATCATTTCATGTAAATGTATTACCTACAAAAAAACAGAACAATTACATGTTAACACTATTTTTCTTTGCTCAAGATGTTTGGAGAATATGTAACTGCTGTCTGGATGACGTTCAGAACACAACACTCCTAATCGGCGAAACTGAACTGGAAAAGATCATGATTACCTTTTGCAATATGCAAATGCTCAGACCAACATCAACTTATGTTTATGTCTGTAACTAATACAGCGTTAGACTGCATGAACCTTTTTCAAAATGTTCAAACTTCTCTATGTTTTGTGGCGTTGTTGAGCTAAACCACAATACATTGGTATAATATTAATTATATATGATCAGGGTAGATGACTCAGAGTATGTTTGGCTGGAAGTCACAAAAAAAGAAGTGATTATTTCAATTTGCAATTATTTCTTTCTCTGATATTTGATTCCCAGTGATACAATCACATTAAACTCTGGGAAAACAAGAAAAATCTGATTGAACAAACTAAAGTAATAAATACAACGTAATAATGTACAATGATACAAAATGATGAACGAATTATGATGATGAATTAAACTAATTGACAATGATAAAGTTATGAACACATGAAATAAATGCGTATATTTTAGATTCACTGACAAAACCAAAGATACAAGGACACTAAGACCTAATCGGGCCGGCAATCTCCATTTATGAGATGCAGCTCATTAATATATTCCAAACGTTAACAGTTTAGTCAGGAGAAGAGTTGTGTCCTTCTATTTCATATCACTGCTGTTTTTGTTTTGTTTTGGTTCTTCACTTTCTGCTTCTGTATGCTACCCATGCTGGGTGCTTAAACACACTGTGCGTGGGAACATCCTAAATAAATACTGACCTAACTGGCGGCATTAGGCAATATTTAGAGAGAGCGGTGAAGATAAGAGAGTACAGGATATAACATATATGGCATGTCAAGCTGCCGACGTCACAGCATGAGAAATATTGTGTCTAATTTCTATCTGTAAACTTTGAGAATCACTATTCCGAATTTGGATGAATTGTTTTGTCAATTTTTTTGCCCAGTGACTCAAATATATCAAAATGGACTTCCATATAAAAACGTGTCTCCCGTCTCCTGCAGTACCACCAGGAAACGAGGGGTGAAAGTGAGGGGGTGGATGAGGGGGAAATGGGGAAAAGGGGGTCGGAGAGAGGTGAGTAAGAGATGAGTCAACAGCCGTCCACTATAAGATGTCTTCATGGGGCCCAACAGTGGCAGTGCACAGACGTCCAGCCAAGGTAAGCAAAACTCTCCTCCCCATCTCATTCAACATCTCCTTACCTCAGGCTTCAACTCTTCCATCTTCGTTCCACTGTCTGTGCTCACAGCCACATTTGGTCTTTCTTTATTTACCAGGATATCTGTTTGTTTAATGACTGACAGCATTTCTATAAGTGTGATTGTTTAGTTGTTTTTAGATAACTTTTTGTTGTTCATAGATTGTGTCTCGTAGCTGGTTTTATTAGAGCTTTTTATGAGCTCATACCCATCTGTCAATTCTTCTCAAAGCATGTAGCAGAGGTTTAGATCGTTATAGCCAAAAGCAGTGATCTTTGTACTTGTTACACAGTCATGGAATTCACAGGTGTCTCTGTCACAAATATTTGCTGCCACAAACAAACATATTGAGTAATTACGGGAAGGAAGCATTTGTCTATGTATAATATGATGACATGCAGATATGCCTACGCTCTTTGTACAGAACACAATGTTCAAACAAGTGAGAGATAAATACACATTAAAAGGAAGAATAATATGCTATCTTTTTCTTCTAGAAATACCAGTGCTATTCTGAATTTGGTACATCCAGAGAAAAAAAAATATGGACTCCACTTTGGCCATCCTGTTTTCTCTACTGCACATTTTAAATGTGTGCTCAGCTGCTCCTCTGCCAGGAGAAGTAGTGAAGATGAAATCAAAAGTGAAATGGATGGCCGAACAGCTGGTGGTGAGGCTGAACAAAGACTTCCAGGTAATATTTATGGTTCCGTTTGTGGGGACCGCAAACCTGAAGAGTTAACAAAAACTTGACGTATTTTTTTACTGAATTGTGATCTGTCTGGTGCGGCAGGTCCCTGCTGGTCTGACTCTCCGTCCACCTGCTGATGAGTTGGATGGACTTTCCTCCATTGTGACGCTCTTGGAGGGCTACAACAGCCTGACCTACGACACCCTCAACCTCGCTCAGGCCAAGTTTGACATCTCTTCGCTGACATGTTACCTCGATCAGTGGAGGCAGGGACACTGCGGCGAGCAGTGGCCAAAGCCCTCAGTGCCGGGGCCGTTGGAAGAGCTACAGCGTCGAAAGGACTTTCACATTCACACAGTGAGCATTGAGGCGTTCATGAGAGTGAAGGAGATCCTCAGTCGGCTACTAAGTAATCTGGATTATCTTCAGACTTGCTGAACGAGACATTAGGACCAATATCTGTACATTTCTGGCCTCGTTTTTTTTATGATATTTGTCAGGGCTACATCATTGATGTCTGACGTCCCAGCTGGCATGGTTGAACTTTTGCAATGTATTTTGAAGGAAATGTATTCTTGAACATGCACTTATTTATATACATTTGTATTTATTGATATAGTTTATTCAGAAAATATATATATTTTGTAACATTGTCTTCTGTAGTGTAGTTTCTGCAGGATTGTGTTCTATGCAAACTGATCTGTGCTTTGCACACAAAGATAAATCATGTGTTTGTATTGTGACACTAGGAAGAAAACCTCACAATTAGCAGTGATATCATTCCTGTAAAACCCTGAAAACGATGTTGAAAGAATAACAGGTGTGTTTGTATGAGAACTACAAGGACAGGAAGGCAAAAGGGCAACTTCCATTTCAGTGCAATATCATCTGCTCTTCCGAAAATGGTTATTTATATCTGTGGATGTTTTAAAAAATATATATTTTGTCTTTTTTCTATTGGATTAAAACTGAGTTCATATTTAACAAACATATATTGCGATATGTAAGTGTGTCAGTGTTGTTTAATGAGTGAAAGAAAAGGCACGTAGACCAGGTTGCGTGTCATTTGTGGGTGTTCATCCCTTGCTACACGTATTCAAGGTTCATGAGTGGAACGTGTTTATCCAGAAGAATCGGTTTATGATTAACTCCTTTTTAAAACTAGTATCCAAAACAGTGAATGCAATTGAAACTTTCAGAATGAACTGTCACATCTGTGACTCCAATAAATATGGATTACATTACCTTTTTTTTTTTATGTATAGACAATAAAACACATATTCATGTTTTTTTTCTTTAAACTGTATATATTTTCATAAAAAAGCCAATTACAGGAATTCTTCAGTTTGTTTTAGAAATAAAATACATGGATTACAGAAATGCAAGAAGAGGATGAAGGAAGTTAGGGTACAGTACAGTTTCACACATGATGCGCCACATACTGTACAATGTGCCACAAAACTACTTTATGAGAACCACAATACTTATTGTTTTAAAGAATGTTGATTTTGAAGGGTCTCTGTTGTAGGAGCCTTAAACACTTAAGATCCAAACACATTGTTTCTCTCACACACAAACATACATACACACACAAACACACACTAACTATCAAACCACTTGCTTCTTTTGACATTGGTGCTGTGGTCACTGTTACCCATCAGTTTCTTCTTGTACTGCTCCACCAGGCTGTCAAAACGGTCCCCACCCGTTCTCTTGAAATTCTTCTTTGCGGGTTTAACCTTCAGGAACAACAAACAACAACATAGAGAGGCGTTAACAGAACAACTCTGATAAAGTGTCAAAGATTATCTTTAAAAAGTAAAAAAAAGGACCAGCAAAAAATTAACTCTCCTCCTGTAAAGCACTTATTTTATTTAGTCAAACAAAAATATCTATAAATCCTGGGAAGAGCAAATTTGCTGACCATCTTTATTCACCTTCTATTACCATAAACAGGTAAACAAGCCATTTAAAAAAAAAAGAAGAGATGTACGTTTTAAAAATCACAATGCATGCGTTCTTGAAAACATACACGTTAAATGCTTTTTAAAATCAGACCAAATAAATGCATTAAAGCGGAATTTATAGGTTCTCATTTTTCCTCTCATCAGTAAAGCTAACAGAATGGATGCTCGCCTTTTTATATTAAATGCAATGTTTTAAGTAGATTACATTTATCAGAACAATACCAACATGCAGGCTCTCTTATGTGGCTCAAAGGTGTACTGCAGTGTATATAGATAAATGTTAAATAAAAAGATTGAGAAAGAAATTCAGAAAATGTATTTGCCGACCCTAACAAAATGTCCTTGGACCTACCTGTGGGTCCGACTCAGTCTTTGGCGATGACCGTTTAAATTGATATTACTACAATTTCACTTGGCAGCAAAGCATTCAATTTCATAAAGACTAAACTATTGGAAAACATGAATAGAGTGCAACATTTATCATTTTTAAATCCTGTCTATCTTTGAGATAAAGAGATGCATGTTTTTAAATCATTGTTACGTCTTTCTTTCCTTTTAGGATAGATTTTATTTGGTTTTGGCGAGTTTCCTTTGAAGTAGGAGTCAGACAGAACCTTTTGTGTGTGTGCTGAAATGTATCTTGAGATTGATCAAATGTCCATGCCTATGGAGTTATAACACGAGAACTGACAGAGCTATTGTTTTCAGTACATTCTGATAAACCAGTGCATCAGCAGCTACTCTTCACTGCAAGATGTTATGTGAATGCAAAGACCTCAAATAAGCATAAACAACAAAATATGTATGAACCTGGTTGCTGCGCTGTGTGGGCTTTTCCATCTGTTGTCTTTGACGGTCCTTCCTGTTGGATCCGGGCTTTGCTTTCTTGGGTGGCGGAGCCTGTGGCTTTCCCTTGTCACGCATTCTGTTAAGGACAACAGTTCATAATGTGTCACTGAAACCTGAATCCACACTAGAGAGAGATATAGAGATATATATATATATATATATATATATATATATATATATATATATATATATATATATATATATATATATATATATGTGTGTGGAATAGATCACATTTTCCTGCACCTCATTTTCTGATTGCTCCAATATCATCAATCATTTATTTTATTTTTTACACATATCCTCAAAGTGTACGTGTTTTCCTGAGACACACAGTGCATCGTAAACAGAAGACTAATAAAGGTAAAAAGTGTACCTGATCTTAGGCCCGCGATGGGATGGAAAGTTTAGAATCTTCCTTCGTTGCTTTATGTTCTCCAACTTCACGTGCTCGAACTCAGGAGTGGTCTGGAAGCCGGAATAGCGATCGCCTTCCTTCTGGGTTTGAACTGGAGCTGAACACAGAAAAGTGGACGGAGAGAAAATCAAATAATGTAAATAAGTAAAGAGATGTAAACGTTAAGAGCAAAAATAAAAAAGGCCATAGTTGAGTTTAATGCAGTGTGTCAAGCATAATATGGTTTCTCCGCACTAAGGGAAATAGATGTGTGCTGTACTGTATCTGTGCTGTGACAGGAGAACAGCAAACCAGAGCGCATCTGCATTACACCCTCATGTCCAACGTCCTATGTTCTCTCAACTGGATAAAAGAATGTAAAAACTGAAGTAATATTTTCATACCGCTCTCGTTTATTGTCTGCTCTGATGAGGATTGTGCTTTATTTCCACCTTTGCTGGGTCCTTTTCCTTCTCCGACTGCCTGAGGCTGAGGTTTTGCTGCTCTTTTAAAAGCCAGACTTTGTTCCTGCAAGGATATCCACAGAGGTTTACTTTATATTTAGAAGAAAACAAATCTGTCAATTTGAACAAGGGCTCCAAGGTGTAACTCTCATAAATTGATACAAATGCACCTTGTTTTTTTGTTGACGCATTTCTTTCATTTGGAGTTTCCTTGAATCTTCCAGGGAGAACTCAACAATAGGTCTCTGCAGGATGAAATCAAAACACAATTCAGTGAGACAAACAAAAGAATTACTACAGTGTGAAGTCTAAAAGGTGAATAAGTACAGTGACAACAAAGCAAAAACAAAACCTGCCGATAAGGATTTCAGCCCTTAGTGTACTCTGTATTCAAGTACTTTGTTCCAGAAATTTACCTTGTGTGAGCCAAAGATGTCAGGGTTGTTGTTAAGGTAACGAAGTGTGCTGAGAGCATGTTCATGGGCCTGGAACTGGACAAAGCCATAACCTAATGATTGTCCCATCACCTGACCCTTCTCTGGCTTCTTGTCATACATCACTCGGCACTAAAAGGAGAAACAGAAGGAAGGAAGGCGCACACACACACACACACACACACACACACACACACACACACACACACACACACACACACACACACACACACACACACACACACACACACACACACACACACACACACACACAGAATAAGAATGACAACAACACCCCCTACTGGACACACAGAGAGTGTTCTATGATAGCCAACGTTCATAAATACTACTTACTAAAACTATTTCCAGGAATGTTTTGACAAAGCTGCAAATGAATGATATTGGCTCCAACAGCACTGCTACATTTCATGAAAGGTCGACCAGAATGCCGTATTGGTTCTCACCTCTGTGATGCGGACTCCCGTGACTCCTTTTACTGCTTGGAGGCAGAGTGCTTTGAGTTTTTTATTGTCCACTGACTTGGGCAGGTTATGGACACACAGACGATTCTTTGACACAAACACATTTAAGGCCCGAAGCTTGGTCCTCTTTATTTCTTCAAACTAAGGGAAATAGACGACACCAAATATATGCATCAACATTGAAGTCATTTGAAAGATAATGTGTGTGAGATAAACAAGTGGGCATTCAATTAACTCTTCAAGTAAACATTGCCTTGAATGAAAAAGAAAAAATTAACTCACTCTGGTTCTTTTTGTCATGTCTGCTTCAGGAACACCCTCTGCAGCTTTGGTTCCAGCACGTATCACTGGGTGTGGAGGTCAGAAGAGAATATCATGCATTATAAAAACTGATTTATAAGCAATTCAGCAAAGAAATGCAACAACTAAACCCATTTCAAAGCACAAGACAGACATCGCTTTCCTAAGTCGTTGTTAATCTTGGTCAAGAGTTTTCATGTGTAATGTTATAAATGTTCACTCAAATCTGCATGAAGTGATACCTTTAATATTGACAGTGAATCAAGTCACCGTGTCAAGTGAAAGGATCACTAGTAGAGCTGATGACAAAGCTGACAAGTGGACAAGAAGAAAAGAAGAGAATGAAATGGGTTTACTCACATCCCTCTCTGGCCAGATACATATTCCTGGTGCCCGTTTCCACTTTCACTTTGTCCACTTTCAGCTTGGAAGCATCGTCTCTGGTCACTGCTGCCACGATGAACAGCTTTCTGCCATCGACACGGATGCCACCGTTCTGCATCAAATAACCCAACGTTACAACAAGGCAGCATTAGAACTCATTGCAAAAAACAAGACGACAGATGCTGTCCTAAAAAGGCAGATTTAGGGAATCTTTCTTGTTAATTATTCAGAATGTATTACCTCTGCCTCATCCTCTGCTGTTGCTAAGCATTTGTCTGCAGCCTCTTTAGTCTTGAACTGAGCAAATGCACAACCTGTTAAAACAACAAACCCAAGATACGTTAATCAACCTGTTTTCTCAAACAACTAAGAGAAGACTGGTCATTCAAGCACAGATGACTGACCTTTTGAATGTCCTGTGTCTGCGTGGATAACAATCTTAATGTAGTTAAGCTCTCCATACTTTAACAGAACTTCCTCAAGACCCTCTTCTTCTGTGTCAAAGGAAAGGTTCCTAAATCAGCCGGGAGAAAGATGAACAATGATGGTGATAACACAATAAATTGGTACAAACACAAAGAATTTAAAAAAAAATAGAGCAGAGTACGATAAACGAAAGCAGGTTTAAGAGGAAGTAGTGAAACGAAGTGTAAACCTGATGAAAATTGTTCTGCCCTCCTTCACATCTGAAGGGAGAAGTTTGTTTGCGGCTTTCTTTTTAGCTAGAGATAAAAGTAGCAGACAAGGTGTGTCAAAACAACATTCATATGGAGATTTATATTTACATGCAAAACGTGAAAAAAATAAGCAGGGAATTGATACCTGTTCTATCTGCTTCTGCTTCCGAGTCCTCCTCCTCATCATCATCATCATCATCATCTGAATCATGGCTACTCTTATCGTCGTCACTGCCGTCCTCTTCTTCCTGGGACACATCATCCTCCTCCATGTCTTCATCTTCTTCATCCTCCTCCTCACTGTCTTGTTCCTCACTAGCATCATCATCATCATCATCATCATCATCATCATCAGATTGGGATTCTTCAACCTGCTTTACAGACGGTTTGGAAGGGACTCTATAGAAAATGTCCAAACATAAAATAAAATGAACCGGTAAAGTAAACTAATTTTCAACATATTGAAACATATTCAACATATTTGAGGTTCATACCTTTTCTTTGTAGGTGCTGCTTGTGGCTTTTCTTTGTCCTCATCTTCAGTGTCAATCTTTGCATCTGACTTTTTTGTAGTTGCTTCTGTAATTTTATGTCCTATGATGTAAACAAAACAGTGTTTATCATTACTATATAAATCTAATTCATACTAATACACAAAATAATTTGTCATTGTTAACGTGGAGTGGATATTAAAATGATAAGTAGTTGTCTTGCAGATGAAAAATATGAAATATTACCTGCACTTGATGGCGGCTGTGTGGCGATGTACTTGTCCCTAGGCACAGCCCAGTCAATTGCTACCTGCCGACCTGTGAGGGAAACAATAACATTTAAAATCCACTCACATAATACAACCCAAGTAAAAGTTAATTTTCCAAACAATTAACTGTTTTTCTCACACAAAAGCAAAGTGAGTGTCTCAATCACTAACCTTTTATCTCCTTCAGGTTCATGGCATGAAGCGCTTTCCCTGCCTCAAACACAGTTTGAAAAAGAACAAATGCAAATCCGCGCATCTTTCCATCTACAGAAAGAAAAGAAAATATAAGAAAATAACCAGTCAACCTACTTACTTATTCAAAAGGCATATTTTTTGGCATATTTGTGCATCCAGTAGGAATTAAAACCACTTTTACCTGGTTTGAGGACAATTTTGGACTCAAGAACGGTTCCAAACTTGGAGAAAACTTGTTTCAGGTCAGCTTCTGAGCACTGTGACACAATGGCATATGTTATAGGTCAAGCACGGAGTGTGCCAATTTAACAGCAGAAATGTAACTGAAATTCAGATACTGACTCAAAGTGTGCTCGTCAGTTGAAGCACTTCACAACCATTTAGTACCTTAAAACTCAGATTCCTGATGATGAGTCTAGCTTTCAGATTGATTTTCTTGACGCCTTTGGAGTTCTGCTCCTTTTCTTTTGGAGCGGGCTCTTTTGGAGCTGGAGCGGGCTCTTTTGGAGCTGGAGCTTCAGGCGCTTTAATGGAAGACATGAACCAGGTTATCAAGTAGACACGGTGAGGGAGCTCCCACAGTTGTTGGACATTATATATATATATATATATATTCATCCCCAGGGGGAAACGTGTTTGTAGCAGCAGCAAGCAAAGTTAGAGTAAACAAAAATATATTAAGGATGAAAAATACACAATATATACAATAAAATAGCAGAGCAAATTCAATTTAAGAACATTAAATAATAAAGAAAAAGAAAAAATGCAAAGTATATACAGTGTATATACATGCCTTTATACACACCTGTTTTCCTTTTTTCGTGAATTTTCCTCTTCGCTACTGTAATAGAAAGCTTTTTCCCGTCGTATTCCTGTACTTCTTTCAAAGCTCGCTGCGAGTCTTCCTCCATGGAATATGTGACATAGCCAAACCCCCGACATTTGTCTGTGCCTGATTTATAAATAAAAAGAGGTTGTTAATGTTTACATTTCTGTTTTCGTTGTACTGCAACCATTTGGTAAAGTGCATTTATGCTATAACGTATCTCCAGTTAAGAGTAAATGTTCTCGTTAAATTATGACGGATTGAAAGACGGGGACAACATTACCTTTCTCTGTGACCACGAAGCATTGCTTTACCGGACCAATTTCCGAGAATATTTCCTCTAGTCGTTTATTTGAAGCCGAGGCTGGCAGGGCGCTAACGTACAAGGTCCGTGCATGCATGGCTCTCCACGGCCCGGCTAACGTTACCCGTTAGCTCGCTAATGGTCGCCTTTTCTGGCTCGGTTATAACTCACAAACTGACGTCTGTATGTTATCGATCCCGCACTGGATGTTAATATCTAAACACTCTGTTTCAAGCGAATCGGCTCGACGAATACATGCTACAGAAACGCTAAACGTGAACACCAACAGCGAGCAGATCAGGTCGCATGTTTACATATGTGGGCAGCCATCTTGAAAACTAAACGGAAATGATCTCGAGCCGACACTTCCCGCTTCTAGCGCCGCCTAGCGGCCCGGAGGTTCACATGACGTCACGTGTCCATTCTCTTTAAAACTCAAAAAAAAATCTACTTCCTCCATTTTTTACGTTGTCCTCTACCCGCCCGCCACATTACCCGCAGTTGTGTCACCGTGTCGTGTTTCCGGTTCATTTCCTGCATGCTATAAAGATGTTTAACTTCAAGGGCCTCATGACATAAACCACAAAGACCTGTTTGATGTGTTTCTATGATAGAAGTGTAATGTTAAGGTTGCTGTGCCCAATTCTCAACCTATTATTTACTCTTTCCGTTTTGAACTTCCCTATCCTCTTGTTTATAAATTGCAATCGCAGTTAATTACTCATTGATTCATGTATGTACGTACACATATGTACTTAGGTTGTAGGGTACTTTTAATACCAAAGGGTAAGGGTTACAACATATTCTGCACATAAAAACAAAAAAGGAGGTAGGTTACGACCAAGTACAAAGTAAAAGGACAAATTATTTACATCAACTAAAATTAAATTGAAAACGTTGACAAATAATTAACAATTTTATTGCACAAATAAGAAATGTAAAAATGTTCAAGTTATCAGACACAAATTACTACAATATTATAGGCACATGTTCAATAACAGACATTTCATTCATTTGTAAAAGGTTAAAACAATTCAAACCCGTCACTTACTGCTTTGGTAGTTTGTAAAAGCACTGTCATTTGTACAGGTTTACACTGACGCTTACTACACTGTTTCTGTCTCAAGACTATGTTGTGGTGTTTTGTTCAGCACCGCCAACGTGTTATTTGTTGTGGAGAAAGACATTATTCTATGCAGCGGTAGACCATCAGAAGAATCAAGTCCCCGGAGTTATTTGTGTAAATATGAGGTTGTGTAGTGACAAAATTATGTTTTGGCTGAGAGAAAGTAGAAAATAGTGCATACACGAAGGCTTCTGGAAACAATTTGCAACATATTTCACGAGTATTGAAGAGAAGGTACCATACATCCCTGTACTCACTAGTGTTATGACCCATGTAGGGTTATGTGTACCTGGCTTTCATTCTTTGCGTCGGGAAGCTCTCAGTCAACCAATCCCTCATGTCTCCCAACTAAATGCCCTTCCTCCACCTCCTTCATTCTCTCAGACAGATGTCTCCCACACCACTTTGCTTGCTCCACATTGTAATTCAAGTAACTTAAATTTGACCTAGCTTTGTTTCCTCCCTAATAGTTTCAACACATTTCACAAGTAATAGTTCCCTGTGATCACTGTCACGATGCAAAACTGCACACCTTAAATGTGCAACTTCCTCAGAGCAGCAATTTACATTTACTTCATGAGATGAGAGCACAATCAACCATCAGTAAAGGCTAAAGAAAACATATCTCAACAATGCATGTAACAAACACCGCCATGTCCTTGACAGATAAATAAAGGGTAAAGAAGGACGCGTCAGTGTTACTCCTGGAAAGACACACCCACAGAAACAGCAGATGCACAATCCTTCATTGTCTGCTATACTGTACACTTCACACCATGGAGCTGGTTTAGTTGATATTAGGTTCATTCGAGATTAACGGCACCACGGCAGCAGGAGGCTTGACAAAAAACCTGCGGTCAAATCAGACAGTTTTTAGCCGCCTTCAAAGAATACACAGGAAGTCAAACAGTTACATCCAGTTAGATCCGATCTGTAGGCAACTTGTAGTTAACAGACCTCGTTCAGATTCATTCATACGTGTTTATAAATATATATTTATGTAGAAATGTGTGTGTGTGTGTAGCTGCATCCTTTTATGTCCGTGAAACATTTCCTGCTTGTGTTATATAAATAAGCATTAGTTATCAAGCACACAATATATGTCTTTTGATTAAACCTGAGAACACGGCCACTAAAGATACTACCGGGTCATGTCACTCTGTTAGGAACCTTCCAAAGCAAAAAGGACTTTGACAGCAGCCCCAGGTCTGAGCTCAGCCAGACAGATTTAAAAGATTATCAAGAACTCAAGTTATATTAGTTTCTGTATATATGTATATTGAGTCATACAACTCAGAAGAAATTTGTTTATAATTTTCACTCAACTAAATATTTTTAAACAGATGTGTGTTCAGCTCAGACGTTAGTTGCAATACATTCTGATGAGTTAGCCTGCAAGGAATTGTGAGAACACATCATATGCTACTACATATTTTAGACAAAACAAGTCACGCTAATATGGTTTGTGTTGTAATGAAATCATCTTACATCTTGGCCTTCAGGGGGGCGAAGCGGAGTGAGTGGAGGAACATTTCGAGGGTGGTCAGATACTCTTTTTGGTGCCTCTTTAGGTGACCTGCATGGGTCGAGTCCTCCCACTTCTTGGCTGTGAGGTCTATCCCACGCTTCCGCCAGTGATCAATCAGCTCCTCCATGGCGCGTGGGTCGCTCAATGCATCGTTCTCGCAAAAGAAGAACAGCGCAGGTGCAGTGACGGGAGAGTTCCAAAAAGTATCAATGCTTTTGTTAAAGTAGTCCACCGTCTGGCGTCTGAACATGTCAAAGTATAACAGGCTTAATTTTTTTATCGGAGTCTCCCATCGTGGAAATACAGTCTTGGCTAGACCTGGGCAGAGAGGAGAAACACACGTTATTTGCACCCCTCATAAACGGTATAAATAAAATGTAACGTCTTAAATAATGTCAACGCTGCACTGACCTGTAGCCATTGTCTCCACCGAACCCACCACAAGGCTATCATAGATTTGGCCTTTGATCCTCTGCGTGAGCGCCTGATATTTGTGTCCTGGGACACATGTATCAGCAGCTGAGCAAATGTGTAGCCACCGATAGAGAAGGCATGGACGAGCAGTTGGCGGGACACGAAGCGTTCACTCTGGAGCAACTCCAGTAACCTCCTTCCATGATCGAGACCCCAGCGAGGCCACAGGAACTCTTGCACCTGGAGTAAAAATAGTTGGCTTTAGGCAGTTAACGTCTATAAAAGGATGGGCCCTGAACTCAGACTGTCAGCAAGCACAGAGGTTACAGATATCCTTCTCCGTCCGTACATTGATAACCGATCGTAAAAGCAGCAGTGTAAACGATAGTTCCTGGGTAACGACCTGATAGCCAACCAGGATTTTGATGCTCTTATCCAGACATAAACTTTTGCAACTTAATAAGCTCACACCTTTGATATAACTGTATTAATGAGGAACTAAAAGGGCGTGTCTGATAGCTCATTCAGACTCGACAGGAGACGAAGACAAACTTCGTTGAAGAATGCATTTAGCATACCTTTGTCTTGCTTAACATACATCTGGGGTTAAATACGGGGTCCTTATCTTGTTTACACACTAATAGCTAACCTAGGGAAAGAGCATCCACAGCTATCCTGTTAACATATCAAGATGAAACGTAACCCTGTAGTCTACCCTCCCAGTTTGTTTTTCACTCTTCTCACTGGTCACATTAGGGAATGTGGGAGCGTTCTATTTGTGGGGTATAATATGTATCCATCTGTGCATGTACATATGTCACCCTCTACTGTTATTTTTGCCACACAACAACAAAACATGCCATTGATATCTCTATTTGAAATATCTCCAAGTGCCTATATGTACTTTTTGATGTGCCTTGTGTTTGTGTATTGTCGAAAAGACAATAAAAACATGTCAAATAAAAAGTAGTAGGAATTAAAAACTTTGTAAAAAAAAAAAAGATGAAACGTAATACAATGGAGTCAAACTTCATGAAGTTGGCTTAAATAGAGCTAAAACTAGCATCTATTTCTGGTTGTGATAGAAAGCACTACGTATAGTATCAGCCTTATTGTGTATTTTTGTGAATCTTTCTGCATGCATTTACAATATGCGTTGTCCTTACCTCACTCTCTACTACAAGCACGTCATAGCCGGTGCGGAAGTAGATTTCACAGTATTTAGCCACAGCTTGAGGACGTGAACCCAACCAGGGCAGCATGAGCATGAGGGGTTTATGGTCCTCGGAGACTTTGGTCTGACATTGTGAGACTGGAGGAGCCAATTCATTGATGTAGAAAGTTACATTCTTACTGAGGCGATGGGCAGTGATGCCTCTGCTCATGACGGCCCTGCCCAACATGGTAGCTGCTGTCAGGCTTCCCATCAGATGAAATGTGATGCACGTCTGCAAAAAAAAAAAAAAAGGGGGAACATAAAAAAGGACAAGAATGAAAACAAGTGAATTACAATGAGAAAGCTACTCACATTATCAACTAGGAAATGAAATTGGCACCGGCTACAAATGTGTTGCCTGTGGCAGATAACATGTTTCAGGTCACCCAAAAATGTGTAGTGACGCTTTGTAACAGGCTGTGATATTATGTTCTCTTCACCCATCACTGTTCATACAACAATTCAACATAATGGACAAACATAATGGCGTGAAGTCAAGACGTTTCCATTCCTGGATTACCCAAAAGACACCATTATTACATCTAAAATGGTAAACTCGAAAACAACGTCAATAACGTACAAACATAATAACAACGTATGAGAACAAACGCCTTCGCAAAGTTAAATTTAACGCGACGGACAAACGGATTGTAACTTTATCCTCTCTGCTGGCGGAGCTAGTACTAACCTGAGTGTGTTTGAGTGCCAGTGATGCTCCAGCGTTAGCTAGTTAGTCGACGTTCAGGGCGCTTTTCCGAAGGACGTTATTGGCCACAGTTTAAGGTCAGCAAGGCTACAATGTCAGTGTTTTTCCAGTGAAGTGATCGCGTGGCCCCTCTTCCTCTTCCCTCTTCATCGGATGCGTGTTGCCATCAGTTGGTTGCAAGTCGCAGCTTGAGCTAATTGCTGCCCTCCTTCGGACATAAAGTGCTGGGCAAACAAAGAAACTCAAAGAAGTCGACCCAGTCTAACCAGTATGGGATCTACCCATCCCTCCTCTGACGCGCTCCGCCCATCTAAGGCGTTTATAAAGCGCATGTTGGTATCAAAGATGTCACCGACAGGGAAGGAAAGATGGACACTGGGGAGCCGAGCAGAAGGATGAAGAAAATGTCCAAAACAAAACTCCCACAGTTGTTAAGGAGAGTGGAAAAATAAGAAACTGAACATCCAAAAGTCAAACCAGAAAGCGCGAACGGAATCACGACAGGAGCAGGTAAACGGCCATGTGCACAAGCGATACCAACACAGAGACACGGGGTTTAAATACACACGGGGAGGTGGAGGTGAGCAGACACAGGAAGATTTAATCAGGGGCGGGGCAGACAATTACAAAGGCGGGAAAACATACAAAAGCAAAGGAATTTCAAAATAATTCCGGGTCGCCGGCTCGTCCGTCCGAGAACGTCCGCCTGCCAGGCGGATGCCCTTCGGCTTACCCCGACGTGCCGGAGGCGAGGGCCCAGTCACAGCTGCGAGCAGCTTTAATTTAGAGAGAGAGGGATATATATATACACACACATATATTTATATATATATATATATATATACCCACATATACACACACATATATATATATATATATATATATATATATATATATATATATATATATATATATATATATATATGTATGTATATATGTATATATATGTATGTATGTATGTATATATGTATATATATATATATATATATATATATATATATATATATATATATATATATATATATATATACATATATATATATATATATATACATATACATATATATACTGAAGCTGGTTCGTTAGAGAATCATCACTGCATCTCCATCAGTTCTAGTTCATACTCTCTTCACTTCTTCTGCATCATCAGGAAGGGAGTCGAGAACAGCTTGAATTATTGCTCAATGGCAGAAAGATCTGGGAAGCGCTTATTGAGTTCATGACAGACACATATATCCTCTTTTTCGCAGAAAGGTTGACCTCTGAAAAAAGCTGCTTTGATTTCAGACGTGGGGGAAGAGCAGCGGTGACATTAGTAGTTGTGTCTCAAAGAGACCAAGGTTCACACAGAACAGGTTCATGTGTGCGTGAGGTTTGGTACCTGGGCTTTGCCTTGCAGGCTCTTGTTCAGTGTGAGATGATGATAAGATCAACTAGAGGCCAGGTCTGCCAACCATAGTGTGTCACTCAGCTCATGAAGAGGTCAAAACTGTTCCAAAGTTAACATGCTTTATGAGAGTCATGGCTTGAAGATTTCTGCATGCCAATGTTAACTCATAGTCAGAGCGCCACCTACTGGGAAACTATGGCGATTTTAACTAGAAATGATAAAGAAAATGAAATTTGCCGACTTCCGGTGCGGTTTAGAGCATCGTCCCAAGACAGTTATTTTTAAGTGTATATGTGGTACATACGCCTATGAAATGTTGTATATCTATGTTAAACGTACTGCGAGGGCTGCTTTGTTGAATTGAGTTGAATTTTCTCCTTAGAAGTTCATTGGTCCTTTTCTTCTGAACACAATGAGATATAAACAAGATTTTGATACATTGTGATGGAATTGAGCCTGTATTGATCCACAGAGAATCTTGTAAAAATCGAAGCCAGCATTTAGGAAGATTTGAGGAAAAGATTGTTTTTCACAAAATCCAAAATGGCGGAAATTCTAAGTAGGCGCAGCTTAATGCGGCGATGTACTTTTTTGTAGAGCAGACACAACCGGACATGTGTGCTAAATTTCAGGTCAATTGGTGATAGGGGGCAAAAACTGTGGGCGTTCACAACTCACAGGTTGTCAAAAAAAAACACGTTTTTTAGGGGGCGCTATCTGACTTCCTGTTTGGTTTAGAGCATGGTCCCAAGACAGTTATTTGTAAGTTTACATGAGTTACATATGGCTACCAGGTGTCATACATGTAGATCAACCGTAGCGCTGGGGCTGCTTAATTGAATATTTGTAGGTGGCGCTATCGAGCCGAATTGCGATTTTGAAGCATTCAAATCATATCACGTAACTACATCTTTGCCTGTCAATGTGGGTGCCAAGTTTAGTTACGTCTCGAGCATGCTTAGTCCCTCAAAAGTACCTTCGTTGTTGACCGCGAAGGATGGGTCACCACGGCAACAGCGTTAAACGAAACATCAAAAGCTTTGGGGGCTGGCGTCCTGAAAGTCTTATGTTTGTCTACGAGTAATTTGGTGTCGATCTAATCAACCTACTGAGAGAAGCTAGCCAAAGTATAGAACATTTTTCTTTCTGTTGCCATTAGGTGGCGCTATGACTCAAATTAAAAATTAGACATCACAGGTCTCCAGGCCTGGAGTCTCATCAAATATGTGAAACCTGGAAAGGATCTTATCATGTGGAGTCGAGTTACATCGGTTTATTCGTGCACGGCGAAGGATCAAACTTCCGCGATGGTCCCACGCGACGCCGTTCAACGGATCCTTACAATCTTCAAGGTGATGCATTATCAATGTCTTAAGTCTCTTCCGACGCATTTAGAGAGGCATCCGAATAATCTGTGAGGAGCACGGTATACAAGTAGGCTACAAAACATGTAACTTCCTGTTGCCTCTAGGTGGCGCTATGACTAGGATTCAAAATGATCACATGGATGTCTTCAGGGTCAGGAGGTCATGACATATGAGAAATATGGAGCAGATTCCATCATGTAAGGCCGAGTTAAAGCAACTTCCATTTTCATGGAAAATGGTGTCTCTTTGGCGCTGCTCTGCGCTCACATAGTTCGATATTTTTAAAATCCTTTGATAACTTTTCCCTGCAAAGGTCTCAACATCATATTACCCGAATGTGAAATCAATCGTGTTTAATCTCTAGGAGGAGTTCGTCAGAATACAACGCCTGAAAACAAGGAAAATGCAAAAATTTAGCGATTCACTGCAGCGCCCTCTAGTGTTTGAAAATTCGGAAAAAATGTGGGTATGTTAAGGGACACAATGTTGACATATGCTACAAAGTTTGTGAAGATAGGCCAAGTAATTCCGAAGTTATGTGTATTGACACATTGAGCCACGCCCCTAAGAGGTTAATTGGTTAATAACTTCTAAACGCAATGAGATATTAACAAAGTTGAAAATATCGTTTGATCACATTGAGCCAATGATGATCCACAGAAAGTTTCGTACGAAATGAAGCCAGAGTTTAGGAGGAGTTGACCAGAATGTGTTTTTTACAAAATTCAAAATGGCGGAAAATCTAATTAGGCGCATTTTATTTTCACGGATGAGTTTTTTGTAGAGCAGTCCCACCCGGACATGTGTGCAAAATTTCAAGTCAATCGGTCAAAGTTCGCAAAAAGGGTGGGCTTTCACAACTAAAGGGGGCGCTAGAGAGACATTTTCTCAGACTTTTGGCCGACACCCAAATCAGATTAAAATTTTCGCCGAGTCGGATGGGTGTGGAAATTTTGAAGAATGTAGGTTTATCCCAAGCACCTCTTTTCCCTGCGCATTTGTCGCTAAAATCGAATAACAATAGGTCCTCGACTCTGACTACGTCAGTGCTCGGGCCCTAATAAAAACTAAGATCGTAAGAGGTAGCAGTGAGGCCAAACAGAGGCGGTCTTAAGCCTAATTCATGCTTCTCCGTCACGTCGACGCCGTACCTACGCCGTCGACCTGACGGAGTCGTTGAGCATTCGAAGTTCTGCGTCGAGGGTCCGCGTTGCTCTGCAATTAACCGCCATGACGCCAGGGGGTGTGCCTGTGTGGCTGTGTTTTGCGCGATTTCTCGCCATGAGTTTAATGTCATTTTGCTGTCTTTGTAGACCCTCGAAGAAAAGTTATAAAGGTGGTCGTATTTCCTGACCTGACATAGAGGCATAGGTAGGCGGCTGCTTGGGGCCCCCTACCAGTGGTCGTAGTAGCGGGCCCCCAACCAACCTCAAAAAGAAAAAAAGAAAAGAAAAAGACCCTTATCATCATGAACGCTTCAAAAGCATGGTCAATTGTATTAATATTTTTAAGAAATACATTGAAATTTTGAAGTAGTAGTTAAAATGTCCAGTTCATGGTTGTCTGTCGTGTCCCTACACCCCCTACTTTCACAATGAAATGGACTAGTCCGTAACGGTGCGCGGCCAGACTTCGGCAGAAAAAAACAAAAAGGCAGTTTGACTATGAGGCACAGAGGAGACTACTTCAACTGCAGAGGAACATTTCAGAAGAGAGTTCTTCTTACACCTAGTTCAGCGGTTCCCAAACTTTTTAGGCCACGCACCCCCTTCTACATCCCGACCGGGTTCACGCACCCCCAATCCCCCACACCTTAAAAAAAAACGCAACAGAGCCTATTTATAGCCACATAAAATCGTTTGCTCGCGCGTGGCGTTTGTTACAAGATTTAGTCCGCTGTATACATTTCAGTTACACAAGGCGTCACTTTTAAAGAGCAATAAGGATGGCGAGGGCACAGGCTCAGAGGCAGATTGCATTTCACATTTATTTACTTAAACACAGTAAGCCACGTAAAGAACAAAGAGTGGCAGATGCATAGGCTCAGAAACAGATATAAATAAAAAAGGAGGAGTCCATATGAGGATTTTCACATGCAGCGCAGGTGGCTCAGCCTGCAGCAAGAGAGATAGAGAGGGAGGGGGAGAAAGTGAGAAAACGTAGTGCGTTTTGTGTAGACCCAACACATGAATGAGACTGCAATTGTTTTTGGCTGTTTTGTAACTCTTCCAATTTTGATCTAAAAAATGTAAGGGGCTTCTGACTTGCACTGGCATGCTTGGTGTTCAGGTGGCGGCGCAAATAAGAGGGCTTCAGACAGCTGTTAGCCAGAACCTCACTGCACAACACGCACTGTGGCTTCGGGCAATCTGCATTGCCAATCCAAGTGAAGCCCAGACCCAGATAATTGTCATCATATTTCCTCTTTTTTTTCCCAGTCTGATGCTCACTCTCGTTTCCTCTTTTTTCACCTTGACTCCGCGATGGGCCTCTGTGCTCCCGGTTTGTCTGTGATATCCCTTCCTCCTTCTCGGTCTCCTCCGTCTCCTCTTTCTCCGACTCTCGGTCGATTTCTTCTCCCGGTTTCTCCCCAACGCACCTCTCCGTTTCTCTCGCCTCCGGTTCCTCACTCTCTCTCTCTGTCCCTCTCCTCTTTTATTACTGATAGCTTCAGATGTCCCACCTGACAGCTTCCCCGATTTCAGCCAGTTTAACATATTTTCATGGATGTTGCTGAATGAATGAAATGACGTTAGGGGCACAAGCTAGGCTAGCTAGTGTGTACGTAAAAGACAGTCTGGCGGCCGGACCGGAAGTGCAGCTATTTATTAAATTGTACGTTTTTAAATTTAAATCTTACAAAGGGAATTTTTATAATTAAAAAATCCTACTTAATTTTTTTTAAATTATGTTTAATATTAATTATTACACCATTAGACCACCATTACATTTTTCCTCTCGCGCACCCCCTAGAGGCAGCTCACGCACCACACTTTGGGAATCCCTGCTTTACAGGTACAGCTCCTACATCTGCGCATCATGTTGGTGTGAAGACCTGTGAGAAAATGTCAACAAGTAGGACTCTGTGTCAGAAGCATGTGATGTGGAGAACTCTCTCTCTCTCTCTCTCTCTCTCTCTCTCTCTCTCTCTCTCTCTCTCTCTCTCTCTCTCTCTCTCTCTCTCATAGTCTCTCTCTCTCTCTCTCACACACACACACACACACACACACACACCATAAACAGTGCTGGTTTTCCTGGCATTTTGGCAAAGACAGGTGTTATTTGAAACTTTATTCTCTGTTCGGTTCCATCGTGACTATTAGTTTGTGTAGTGCTACACTTTGTGTGTTCTCTGCTTTCCATCTTCATTTTGGAGTAAATAGTGTATGCAGGGTTTAAAGGGGAAGGTTTTTTTTTTCTCCTCTCCAACCTTTACTTCCCTGTAGATTAGCTTTACCTGCCTATCCACCATTCAGTCGGTAAAATCTTTTTTCGTTCTCTTTTAAAGATCGGATGGGGGGGCCCCATACATACCTTCGCCTTGGGCCCCCAATTTGCTAAATCCGCCACTGAGGCCAACAGGACGGCTGCGGTGGAATAGTCAAATAATTACCGTCTAACCCTAAGCACTTTTCCTTAACCTCTGTGGAAAACGTCACGGGGTCAAGGAAAGATGGGAAGGAGAATTCATGAGGAGTTAGGAGAAGACAACCGCAATAGGCTCGTTCGTTAGAGCTGCGCCTCGCCTGGAATCCAGACGAGAGCAGGCGGCCGCAGCAGGAGGCCTTGACAAGAAACTGCGATCAAGGGTGCATCCCAAGTCTCTAAACTGCATCCCCGTTTCCCTCACTTGCGTCTTTTCCTTTTTTGTTTGTGCATGAAAGCTGTTGAGTCTGTTTATAAATGTCTGAAGATTCTGAATTGTTATGTATGTTGTAATACCTCGTGTCCTGAAGATGCACTTTTTGTTTTTGAATTAAAATGCAGCTAGTTGAGTGTAAAAGGGAATAGTTCCCTCTCTAGCATCGTTACCAACTGCTCGTTTTGGTTTATCATTAAACTTCTTTTTGTGTTAGCATACATATTCTGTACTCAGGTTCAAACTGCACCATCTTTTCATTAAATACATTTGAGAAGTTGAGAATGTTCCTCGATTTGGGTCGCGGCTTGTCATTCAGGGGGGATGGTGGGTCCCGGAGCCAGACCAGTCGAGAACCACTGCTCTAGTTGATTTGACCTTTAACCTTGATCACATTTCTCCTTTGTCATTAAATCATCAAATCAGCCAGACCCAAAACACAGGTCCAACAGTGTCACACTTCCTCTTTTTAATCACATTTATAATCTTTGTGCATTTGTAAATGCTATTTCTAAATGTACAGATTGTATTTACGAGTGTAGTCCTTTAAATGGTTAAGAGAGGTTAATTAACCTGCAGACAATAGGCTCGTTCGTTAGAGCTGCGCCTCGCCTGGAATCCAGACGAGAGCAGGCGGCCGCAGCAGGAGGCCTTGACAAGAAACTGCGATCAAGGGTGCATCCCAAGTCTCTAAACTGCATCCCCGTTTCCCTCACTTGCGTCTTTTCCTTGCGTCTTAGTCCCTCCCACCAGGGATGCATAGAGAGACGCAAGGAAACCAAGCGAGGAGAGAAGACGCGAGGAAATATGTTTTAAGAGACATGAGACGTCCTTTCCTCTGATGCGTCACGTGAAGCGACGTTGGTTTATAATGACTGCAGCCGCCTGACAGCTGATCACATCTGATCACAGCTGATCAGCTGTCAGTCGCTTTAACAGCTGACGGAGTTTTGTCCGAGAGTTTTTAGCGAACATTCCAATAAAAATACACTTAAAATATTGATAAAAATGATCGTATGTTTTCAGTTGATTTAATGGTGTTAAACTACCACTTATATTAATAAAGACAAAGTTATCATGAGTGTCAGAGTGGAGATGTTTTCTCTGTCGTCTGTTACCGTTTAATAAACTGCATTGAGTATTTATATACTGTGATGTGTCCTGCTTATACGCGCAGGATCCATTTCTACCGGCGGAATGCGTCTTATTTATTTATTTATTTATTATTTACGTCGGTATGTTTATGAAATTCTGATTGTGACATCATTATAAAATAACCCACAATATAAATATAGTTTCTCTTCATTACGTGTTGTAAAAAAGTGTTTCCTCTCTCCAGCTCTCTCTGATTTTAATTACATACATAATAAAAGTTATTGAGGGAAACAACAGATCAAATCTTTGAAGACATATTTGTGGTCCTTTTGTTGTTCAGACCTACTATGAACATATTTTAACCAGATGGTGAATAAGAAAACAGATTTAATATATAGCTTGAGTTTAATCTGTGATCGTCTTAATACCAGAGTGAAGACGATCACAGATGAAACTCCAGCATCAGTCCGCTCAGCTGCAGCGTCCAATCACATAACAGATGAGCAGTGAGGGGGCGTGTCCAGCGTTAAAACACTTCCTGGAAGCCTGCTCTCGGGGCTCCTCGATCATGGCTCCTCCGATTTCCCTCCTCGATCCTCCGAACCGAATAAGTAGTTTGCGACGGCCGTCAAGATGGCGGCGCAGAACCACTTCCGGTTCAATCGAGGAGCGAGGAGCGAGGAAACGACAATTTAGAGACTTGGGATGCACCCCAAGTCGGACAGTTTTAGGCTGCCTTCAAAGTACACACAGGAAGTCACAGAAAAAATGACTTCCTGTTAGTTCGGAACTTTTGTCTACTTGTAGTTTACAGATCACGTTTGGATTTATTCATATGTGTTTGTAAATATATATTTATGTAGAAATGTGTGTGTAGCTGCATCCTTTGGTATTTTTATGTCTGCCTATGAACTACATTACTACTGGTTTAGATATGTGTTGTATAAATACGATTTTCTATTAACAACCACACAAAATATGTTTTAAGATTAAACATGAGACGAATAATCAACAATCAAGCGTTAAGTATTACAACTACACATAAAATAAGGATTTTCGAGAACACGTGGTGTTTGCTGTCAGATCTAAGAGCCAATCAGCTCTCTGATGTGGCGAGAGCCAGGCGTTTCCCATCATGCACTGGGCCAAGCAGTCGGGGTAGAGCCACTGCAGCGCCTGCCTCTGAAATCGACGGCCGGCTGGCTCTCGCGAGGGTATCGTTGACCACGTGTGCATGACGTCAGAGCAAGTCGGGAGCAAGTCGGACACAAATCTAACCGGCATGCATTGCGCGCCGATCGCCGCCGATCGATTCTGCGCAGAACTGGCTCATCTCGAACGAGCCTTGAGAGAGCCAATATCCCAGAATGCATTTCGGACCAGCAAACGGGGAACAATGGCGGATGAGAAAACTCACAACTGAAAGTTGACATTCTATCAGTGGTGTATAAAGTACCCAAATGCCGTACTTGTGTAAAAGTAAAGATACCTTACTGGAAAATTACTCCAGTAAAAGTAAAAGTCACCTAATAAAATACTACTTGAGTAAAAGTCTTGAAGTATCTAATATTTTCTGTACTTAAGTATCAAAAGTATTTTTCTGATATAAAATGTACTTAACTATTGAAAGTAAAAGTAGAAGTACATGCTTTTAATAAAAAAGCAAAGGGTCAGAATTTTGAGAATTATTAAGTTTATTCTTTTAAGTGCTGTGGCCACCATGACCAAGGACAAGGAGTTGTGTTGAAAATAACTGGGTTGGCTGTGATCCATCCATATATATTATGTTCAACATAATATATTGTACCTAAGTATACTTTTGCATCTACTATGAACTTATCATCATAATTCTCCAAAAAGCAATATGACACTAAGGAGTTGTAACAGTGTGGTTATAAGTATGCTCATTCCGCCCGGTACCGGTCTGTGGGTCCCTTGGTACCGGGTCGTGGGTCCCTTGGTACCGGGCTGTGGGTCCCTTGGTACCGGGCCGCACAGAAAGAATGAATGAAAAATTAAAATTAAATTAAAAAAATAAAGGCCGGAACGATGTTTTATTGTGAAAAAAGACCGCATACATCCGTCTGTGGTAACCTCAGACGGAACCTCTTGACACATGTCAAGAGGTTCCGTTACTCTAAAAATGAAACTTAAAAGTCTGTTTAACTTTGCCGGTGTTCTGGATTAAAACCAAGGCAGAGTATCCTGAGATCGCCAAAAAAGCATGAAAACCTGCTTCCATTCCAACATCCTGTCTTTGTGCAGCGGGTTATAAGTTAAGCAGTAGACTGGACTAAAGGTTTAGTTAGGAGTAGAGTCAGTAGACTGGACATAACGAACACACACGTCAGGTGTCGTTGTCTCCCGTCTCTCCGAGGTCGGACCCGGTCCGTGACAGTTTGGTCTTCACGTAACCGGCCTGTGGCGCATAAAGGTTTGGGAGTGCTGGACGAGAAGATGTAGAGGGCTAATGCATAATATTGTGATTCGCAAAACCTGCATGGTGGAGTCTGTGTTCTGTGTTTTTTTTTCTTCTAAAGATAGATGTGATTTTGTAGCGAGTAACGAAGGTTTCAGGAGAAATGTATCGGAGTAAAAGTACCAGTTTTCTTTGCAAAATGTAGTGAAGTAAAAGTAAAAGTAAACAGAAATATAAATAGTAAAGTAGAGTACAGATATCCCAAAAAACTACTTAAGTACAGTAACGAAGTATTTCTACTTCGTTACTATACACCACTGCATTCTATAAATACTACCGTTGTTGAGTCACAAAATTTAATTTTAGGATGTTTTCAGATGAGAAGTTATTTGTTTAAGCATCAAATCTGTGGTCGGTTTGTCCAGACTCATCTTATTTAAAAAGATACGCTGACGGGTTGAGGTCCTATATATATATATATATATATATATATATATATATATATATATATATATATATATATATATATATATATATATATATATATATACAATGATATGTGTATGTCTGTGAAACCAGTGCAAAAAAAAGCAGGGTTGTCATATTTTGTTTGACTGTAAAAATACTTTACAGTGAAGAATCAGAGTAACTCATGACAACGACAGCTGAGGTGGTGACGTCATCAAGTCAGCTGCTGTTCCAATTGCAGAAAGACCGTCCTGCGTCCTCCCGTCCTTGAGAGTCTGGACTCCCAAGTCCAAACTACCAAAGTCCAAACTCCAAAAGTTCACAAGTCTGGACTTAGCGTACTTGGTATTGAGAAACGGCCGCTCTGTTGTCATGCACACGTGGTCAACGATACTCTCTCGAGATCAAGGCGGCCGTCGATTTCAGAGTCAGCCGCCGCAGAAGCTCTCAAACGACTGCGTGGCCCAGTGCATGATGGGAAACGCCTGGCTGTCGCCACATCAGAGAGCTGATTGGCTCTTAGATCTGACAGCAAACACCACGTGTTGTAGAAAATCCTTATTTTATGTGTAGTTGTACTACTTAACGCTCGATTGTTGACTATTAGTCTCATGTTTGATCTAAAAACATATCTTGTGTGGTTGTTAATACAAAATCGTATTTATACAACACGTATCTAAACCAGTAGTAATGTATTTCACAGGCAGACATGAAAAGAACAAAGGATGCAGCTACACACACATTTATACATAAATATATATTTACAAACATATATGATTAAATCCAAATGTGATCTGTAAACAAAAGTAGACAAAAGTTCGGAACTAACAGGAAGTCATTTTTTTCTGGGACTTCCTGTGTTTACTTTGAAGGCAGCTGAAAACTGTCCGACTTGATCGCAGTTTCTTGTCAAAGCCTCTTGCTGCGGCCGCCTGCTCTCGTCTGGATTCCAGGCGAGGCGCAGCTCTAACGAACGAGCCTATTGTCTGCAGGTTAATTAACCTCTCTTAACCATTTAAAGGACTACACTCGTAAATACAATCTGTACATTTAGAAATAGCATTTACAAATGCACAAAGATTATAAATGTGATTAAAAAGAGGAAGTGTGACACTGTTGGACCTGTGTTTTGGGTCTGGCTGATTTGATGATTTAATGACAAAGGAGAAATGTGATCAAGGTTAAAGGTCAAATCAACTAGAGCAGTGGTTCTCGACTGGTCTGGCTCCGGGACCCACCATCCCCCCTGAATGACAAGCCGCGACCCAAATCGAGGAACATTCTCAACTTCTCAAATGTATTTAATGAAAAGATGGTGCAGTTTGAACCTGAGTACAGAATATGTATGCTAACACAAAAAGAAGTTTAATGATAAACCAAAACGAGCAGTTGGTAACGATGCTAGAGAGGGAACTATTCCCTTTTACACTCAACTAGCTGCATTTTAATTCAAAAACAAAAAGTGCATCTTCAGGACACGAGGTATTACAACATACATAACAATTCAGAATCTTCAGACATTTATAAACAGACTCAACAGCTTTCATGCACAAACAAAAAAGTCCAACAACTAAGAAGTAGTAGGCTGTTTAATTTAATTATCCTAAAAACCCAGAGTCTCCCCCATATCAGGATGGTTTGACCCAACCTGGCACACGCTGCTGAAAACATGGAGGGACAAGTGCAAAACAAGTTGAAACTAGAGCCGGCAAAAAAAAAGACACTCCGTTGCATAAAAAATTCCCTTCAAAATAAAACCACAGGATGAAAAACAAAAAACAGGCAGAGGTCCACGACCCACTGAAAACGGGTCCCACCAGTGGGTTGCGACCCACCAGTTGAGAATCACTGAACTAGAGGGCTTTGCTTACATGGACATGCTATACACAACATAAAACGTTATCACCCTTCATCCCAGCAGTGCCATGCCTTGTTTTTATCCTCTTTTTCTTTGCTTGTGCAGCTTTGTTTCTGTGTCTTGTCCTGACTGTCCACATTCCCAGCTGGACCCCAATCCCTGCTGACTTTGTCTTGTTGGAGGATGACCTGTCTAAACAGAAACCCATTGCCCAATGAATTAGGATAGCAAGTGTGAGGCGGCAATAATTTGGCCATGTCCCTCACTGAGCTCATATGTTTGGCCTGTCATTGTTCCTATCCAGTCCCTTTAGTTACGGCTGGGTTGGTGCTTTCCTGTGTCCTCATCAGAGAGCGGGTTTATCACACCCCTTGGGAAGCTCTTATCTTTATCCCTGACTGGCTGTATAAACTTTGGAGACAGTTGGTAAACTGCTCTCTTTATTATTGGCCGTGGTATTCACTGTCACAGCCAACTCCATTCTTGGCATGAAGAATCAGCCTTTACGTGTTGGTGTGTTGTGCTAAATATTTGGCAGATCTGTATTAATCAAATCTTTTTGGATGGAAGTAGAATCAATGTGTTTTGGGCAGAATGCACACACAACAATAATTCTGGCTTGAATAATCATGTGTCCTGCTAGTTCATCAATGGACTTTTCAGTTCCTCAGCCTCAAAGAGATGGCACAGATGTGTGACTATATGCTTTAAACTCTCTAACTTTAAATGCATCCAAAGGTATGTGGATCAGTGTCTATTTTAGAACCACCCTTGGGAATATAATTAGGCCACGAGGCTACTGGATTTCCCCCACTGGGTTAAAACTACATGCAATGAACAAGAAAATAAAGAAAGGGAGCATGGCATCATCAGAGAGAGATCATTCAAGTCAAAGGCTCTTCCCACAATAATGACATGGCAAGAAGGTCACAAGTGGTCATTACAGAATTTCGGTTAGATATTCTCTGTTAAAAAGTGCATCCTCTTGTTTCAGAGGTACTGTATGTACACGTAACCACTATCATGCATTATGCACGTCTGCCATTCAAAGAGAATTTCCTGCGTCATTGAACTACTGTTCGTGACACAAACTGAGTGATGGCCACTTTAAGAGGAAGGGCACAGCATCCGTTGTAAATTAAAGTCAATAGTGTATATTGAACTGTAGCACTGGTTAGTTCAGTGCAGGGCACTGCCTGCCTGGTGGTTGACGAGCATGTTTTGGCCCCTATTACATATTTATGCATTTTTACTTTTTTTCTGTCCTTCTCTTCTCTTCTTCTCTTCTTTCTACTTTTCTTGTCTCTTCCCTGTCCTTCTCTTTCTGTCTCTTCTCATATATTAAATATCACACACAGTTCACATACACACCAGAGGGATGTGATGAACAGAAACAGCAGTAAGCGATGATACTGAGTGTGGTGTGGATGATGCCTCACATTTAGGAGAATGGGATCGTGCAAACAGTCAATCTGACTGTCAGATCAGTGCAGCAGCAGAGAGTGGGACAGCGGGGGTTGTCTCGAGGAGGTGGGGTCTGTCCCATGTGTCGACTGATGGAGAGAAGAGGGGCACAGCACAGTGAGTATGAAAGGACACAGAGTGCTACGCAGAGAAAGACTGCAGGCAAGCAGCAACACGAAGGAGCATACATGTTTAAAGAGGCTGCAGCAGAGTGGGCTGATGAGGTAAGAAAGATATTGTGTACTTAACGTCTCTTAATTTATCGTTATAATGACCATTTGACGTGTGTACTGTGTGTATGTTATGGGACTTTCTAGGTGAAAGGGTATGAGGTTTTGAATGCTTTCATATTTGCATTGTAGTACTCGACCTATATGCAGAAATACAAGTTATTTATTGCAAATATCTTAGAAATGCACAATGTTTGATGAGGGGTTGCATAGACTGTGTCTTGATTGTGATTTACCTTTCTACCCCCCAGGTGTGTTAAGCATGAGATCCCTCAGAGATCTGAGGTCAAAGATCGGTCAAGCTTGTGACAGGACAATACCCCTCAAAGCCTTCAGCATGTGACTTTGCGGTGGAATTTGTAGACCCTCGCCATGCACTCTCTGTGGAATCTTTATCTTCTTCTCCCCCTCTCCTTACCTCTCTCACTTCATGTCATAGCCTCCACTGGAGAACATTTTAAGGATGCACAACATCCAGACACCGACACAGCAGTACGGCGTCTCACACAGCCATCACAGAGACCACGTGGATCTGGTTTAGCACCGGGGAATCCCATTTCTGGGACCGAGAATGTTGACTTCCTGGGTCTGCCTGAGAGCTGGCCCAAGTTGTCATCTGAGGAATACGATAGACAAGGTGTGATTGGTGAATACATTGATTTCCAGGAGAGCACAGAGACATCTCGTTTGTATCCTAATGAGAAGGGACTTATCATATCCAGACCTTCTGATACAGAAGGTGAGAAGGAGAGCACACAACCAACAAGGTCTTCATCAGGAGGAGCACTACCTCGATCCACCCGGGAACAAACATTAAAGTACCAGCCAGCTGAGACAAATACTCGATCCATATTGTCTTCAACACAGACAGGAGAGAATCCGCCAACTTTCTCAGCCTCTCAGAATGAGATAACTGATGGACAGGTACCTTCTCTTCTGTCTGGATCACTGCCATCAGTTCCAGACTTCGCTTCACCACTGTCTCCTAGACCTGGGCCGAGCCCTGAGCGCCCCACTCCACCAGTAGCTGTCTGGGAACGGACCACAGACCCTGCTGTTGTCACGCAAGAAGGGACACAGGAGGGTACAGTCCCAGTGAAAGAGACCGGAGATGGATTGATTGGTATTATGGGTGATATTTTAAACAGAGGAGTTGTAAGCATGGAGGCAGATAAAGGTAAGTCTTGAATTAAATAAAATATATTTGGAGCATCTATCATTAACTAAACCTAATACCAATCACAGTTACCACTTGCCACTTGTGGCCCATAAGTGAATAGAAGGATTTATAGTATTAACCTCATTAAATACCTAAAATTAAATCTACTCCAAGTCTACATGTGACTGCAGTGTTTATGATAGCTATTCTGCTGGCAGACACATTACACTCACAGAATCCCCACACTCCCCCAAGCTTTCACACGCCTCAAAAATCTCTCCCCAACTCTCTCTCTCCTCTCCTTCTCTCTCAATCATTTGATCACAGATTCTCTCTATCTTTTTGATGTCAAAACATTTCATTCAGTCAGTGTCCATTACCCACACCTAAAGGTTACTGAATAATGTGGTGCACACCTGCACATGCAGTATTTACTGTACACACACATTTGATGGCACTCACTTGTCAAAGTAAATGGTGTGTTGTGTCCACAAGCATCGAGGGAGGAGGGCTTTAACATAACTCTGTGAGAACTTACCCTTCCTCAAGTTGCCGAAGCATTTGCAGTTTGCAATTTCTAAAACACAATTTTTTAAATTCTACACACAAAAACCATAAACAAATATACAAAATACAAAATATGTTACCACTCTTGCAAAAGCAAACACTTCATTTTAAGCACAATTTTACACACAAACCAAATCAATAGCTCGTTCCTCGGGCCAACTGTACACTTTAGTTTAAAACCCTATTATCTAAATGAAATATTTGGTATTTTCATTTGTAGCATGCTGTAAGTACAGACTATGGACACAAATGCAATGGGGAAACAAATAAATATGTATATTCTCAATAATGATACTCATAACAGTATCAGACACAATAACTGTAATAGACACAACCTTACTGCCAGTTTGGAGAGTAAATGTATCAAATACAGTTTGCTGCTTCTGCATTGACACAATCCCTCCTCTGCAAATGGAGGACCAGAAATGGAAACATCCCAGTTATAACCAGTATCTGGTGGCATACAGTTTACTCTGAATGTTATTTTACCAAGCGAATAAGATGCTTACATTATTTATTGGTTACACAATCATAGTCAGTTGTGAAATTTGAATACCTCGGCATGTTCTTGTAGAAAGAATGCAACATTGTGGCCGTGCACCTTGTGGCTGTGCTTAATAATAGCCACACAGAATGAGAGCATCAATGAGGTCAATACTGGCTAATCAACACACATTTTCTCTCGACACTACTTCCTCATTCTCCCTCTCTCTCTGTGACCCAGTTAGAGAATCCCAGTTACAAGCCTGCTCTGTTGTATTATGGATTAACTTCACACATGGCAGATACTCCCCTGCTCTCTTTTTGGACAAAAATACAGTGCATATAATTCACTTTGGCCTGTATTCATTCAAACTATGATGGATTAATCAGTAAATTAATGTCACCATAATTAAAATCATCATCAGCATGCTAACATGCTCATAATGACAAAGCTAATGATGATTCCACAGGATAAGTTTAGCGTGTTCATCATCTTATTTTAGTGCGTTAGCATACTCTCTCAATTTTCCCACTTAACACATTCAGTTATGTCTGCGTTTAAAATGTCTACCCTTCGGACTCTGTTGACACAACAAATGAGTTTGTTGGTAATGTTTAAATTGATCGTTCTTGCTTTTTCAGATGACTCCAAGGATGATGACCTGCATCTCCCAAAGACCAGTGGCACGTCTGCCACACCCTGCAAAACATCAAACCAGTCCTGGACTCCCACCTACCCAGATGACTTTACCCCCGAGTCCCTGCGCCCCGATCTGACTCTCAGCTCTGTCCTTTTCGTCCCTCTGTATTCGGACTGGAACTCTGCCCTCGCCACATGGGGATTTGCATGGGAAGCACACGTCTATGGGCTAGGGTCTGCTTTTACTGTATTTGGCCTAATCTCTGTGGTCTGCCTGTTAGGCCTGCCCCTGCGGTGTCCCCCGGGAAGCCCCTACTTCACCCTGCTGCACTTGTTCCTTCTAGCATTTTCAGGGATCCAAGCTTTCTGTTTGCTCTATGATGCTTACAATCACCAAGATCGGCTTCCCCCTCTGGGCTCTCTGCTGCTCTCTGAGCTGCCCTTCCCCTGCTTGATTTCAGCCTTCTCCCTTGCCTTCATTATTCTTTCCTTACGCTCACGCATGGATCTTTCATTCCCACTTGCTAATTCCACCTCGTTCTCAGTTTTTCCCAGACCTTGCCTGTTACTGTGTATGTCCATGCTGTATTCTGGGGTCTCTCTTGGGTGTGTTGGCATGCTTCAGCTCTTCCACAGCCTGCCCTCAATGATCCTGCTATTCCCTCAGGGTGTGTTTGTATGTCTCACCATCTTTCTCTCATGTTCCTACCTCATCTTCTACTGCTTGATGCAATTCAACACTAAACACATCTACCGGCTGAATGACAATGGAGAGAGTGGAGGATCTCCTGCAGTGATGTCACCTGCACGTTGCCCCTTTGCCAAAGCGGAGGACTGGGGAAGGGCAGCAGGAGCTGGATTAGGGGCTTCGTTGTGTTTGTTAGGGTGTGGAGGCCTCCAGTTTTATGGGATCCTGCATGCCCTTGGTTTTGGCGGGGTTGATGGCTATGGGTTCCAGCCCTGGCCCTGGTGGGGCTACCAGGTAGGCAGTAGGCTCTGTGAGATTGGAGTGTGTCTAGGTTTGTCTCTCATTGGTTCACACCCTCTATTCTGTCAAAACAACTCCTCTATCAAGACCATAACTAATCCCCGGCCAGGATCTTGGTCCCGCCTCTCCTGTAACTCCCCTTCACAAGGGCTCACCCTGCCCTCTCAGGGAGGTGCGGATTCTCCTGTCCTCTCCTCTCACACTTCTTGGTCCCAGGGTAAGCAGGACAAGTTGGTGGTCTGTGATGTCATAACGAAGGGACAGTCAGAGGCTCTTCCTCTTTTCTCAATAGTGGATCCTCCTGGGAATGGACTTGTCCCCAAGCCCAAGCCCAGCCAAGCCAAGAGCACTGTACTACCTCTCCCTGTACCCCCAAGCCCACCGCACAAGCCAACAAATGCAGTTGAGTCTCAGCTATGGTCATTGGGTAGCCTAGGAATGGAGAATTACTCAACTGTTGATCTGCGGCCCCCATCTCCCATAGACCTGTCCCGCAGCATTGACCAGGCTCTGTTCAATGAATCCCTATTCTCTCGCAGTATCTTTGGTTGGCCAAGACTCTTCCATGCTTCTTCCAGCCTCTCTTTGGGGTCTCCTAGCCAGGGTGCATTACAGAAAGGGCCTAGCTCGATAGAAAATGCCCTATACCGAACCTCTTCTTGTGGTGACATGGAGCAAGACAACGTCCTCTCCAGTTCAAGACCTTCCCAGCCACAGAGCTCTTTGACATCTCACAGCAAGCCACCAGTGTCAACGGAGCAATGGGATTGGAAAGAGAGTGTCTCTGGTTCAACACAAGGCCTGTGCAGCAATCCCAAGGAGACTGGAAAGCTGCGCTCACATTCCTGGGCCAACAGAGGTCAAAACTTTGCTCAGAGCAGCCTCCCCCGAGCAATCCCCCACCTGTCATACCACCGGCGTTACAGAACCCTGAGCTTAGCCTCCCGGGACAGTCGTGGATCTGGCCGCCTGGCAGGCACTAGACACCTGAGTGAGAGCAAACAGCTGGAATGGGATCTGGCCGTGCAGGCAGAGTTTGTCAACGTGTGCCGACAAATTGACACTCTGAGTGTTTGCAGTGACACCATTGAATTGTAGAAAGTTGTAAATGTTCAGTTATGATTCAAATGCATGTGACCCTGTACACAATTGCTCAGATCAGGTTAGATGCTTCATAAAAGTGATACACATGAAAATAATTACGTGAACTAATAAAAGGAATTAACATTATTGATACAATATTTAGACCTAACTTATTTTCTATAAATACTGTACTGTTGATATTATGTATGTTGAAAACTTGACTTTAAAGGCTGTCTTCATCACAGTTCATCTCAGCTTTAATATTTGTACAACTGACATGTTTGTGATATTTGAAGCTGCACTGAGAAATTGAAAGGGATTTACAGCTAATGGAGGGCCTTATTTAATAGTGAGTGGACAAACTACACCGTTGATGTACTGTTGTGTTTTAGATAGTGGAAAACGTTTGATGTGCTCAGAAGATAAGTCACCATGAGCTCTTCCCCATTGAGATTGTTTTGACACAGTTTCATCTACAGTGTTAAACAATAACTATACAAATAAAAATGTACTGTAATTCACCGAAGGGAGCTCTTTGTGATGGTGAAGCATAATATTTTGCCGACACGTGATCAGCACCTTGCTGGCCATTGCATTGTGTCCAAAGTTGGCCAACCTTTTGGCATGTAATGCTTTTCTCACTGGGTTATCGTAAAGTATTTCAGTGTGGTGTAATAAACTTGGAAATCCAAGGAAAATTCACGCATACACAGGATGATTTTTGTGTACTGCCTCTATAGTCAACCATTTGAGTGGTATCTTTAATATGTTATAGCACTACAGTCAAAGTTGCAATCATCTTACACTTGTGAAAGGGTGAAAGTGAAAAGTGAAGTGGTTACATAAAAATATATTTCGCCCTCTAGTGGAGAAAAGAAAAACAACAACTGTTTCTATACTTGTGAATTGACAGAATTGTTAAAACAATTTTAAAACGCCCATGTCAAAATTATCTTTATTCATCCAACACTATTAACATAGACAACATTTTGAACCCAGTGGGTTATGGAAGAAAATATAATAATACAATATTTTCTGTAACCTTTAAATAAGAAACGATTAAGAAACTTGATCAATCAGTACACTAGCTATAAAATTAAGATAAACTGTTTATCTGTTTATCATAGAACAACTTGTGTTATACCAAATATGTTGAGTAACTCCCAGAACAATAAGAAATAACATTAAAAAATTTATAAATCAACTTCAAATAACCTTTTGACGACATAAATAAATAAATATGTCCTGGTCCATTGTTTCGTTCCAACTCTTCTTTACTGACTTTATCGCTCTATTTCATTGACTCACAATACATATATATATTTTTTTAAATGAACCTGAAAAGAAAAATAGCCATGCAATTAATACTGTGTTTTCGCTAAATTAAATTATGGAAGATTACATGTCAATCCAATGTGATTTAGACTTATTTATAAATATAAATGTTAGGAATTATACTCAGATAATCAGAAATGTAAAGTGTGTATAGTTTTCTGTTGTATCACGCAAACAGTTTGTCTGTACAGTGAAAAATGCATTTACAATGAATTTACAAAGCGCTCCTTGACACAAATATTTGAATTTAGGCTGATGCTAAACTTTGGTCACTTTTGCAACAGCAGCAGCACATTCAAAGAATCCCAATCTGGAGGTGAGATTACATTCAGGGTGATCAGAGCAGAGAATCCATTATGTAAAAGAAAAATATTCGTCTGTTAAAGAAATTATATATAGTTTGCTTAAACAAAAACTAGCAGGTGTAAGAATATAATGAGAACAGAATTTTACTATATGTAGATGTTTCCTCATGGTTAAGTAATATTTATACACAAAATATCAGCACAGAGCTGTAATAAGGCTGTTTAATTTATCTGTTACTTTACTCCTATTCTGAAATAAATTGGGGAAACATTTTTACTCTCCAAATAAAGTATCTAACTGCTTGATGTCCTCCAAAAGTCAATGCATGTTGCGCTACACACAAATGATGTCATGAAAATGTGACATTGCACCTCTGCAAGCTTTGTTGTTGCCTACTCGTCTGGATCAGGGTGTAATTCAGAGGTCAACCAGGAGATAGGCCTCCCGTCAGATCAGCAATGCTGAGCTTATCCGAAAGTAACATCCGTTTGCTTGTTGAAAGGATCAGATAATTACATTAACTCCACTGCACCTTGGCACAGTGGAAGAAAGACAGATAAAGAGTTCAAGGGCGGACGTGACTGCATGTAAAGTTTGAACTTTAAATTGAGGTTTAAGTGTGTTGTTTGGTCTATCTTTGATGGGATCAGAGATGGGAGAGACAAGAACTAGAGGGGAGAACGCAAAAAAAGCAGTCTTAGGTTTTACATTTGTGTAGGTTTTTACATTAAAACAACAGCTTTCTGTTTGTAGTTTGATCACATGCGCCCGGTGCATCTGCTGATAGCTGCAGGGGACGGGACATTTGGTCCTGTTCGAGTGTTTCCTCTTCCTCCCGTGTCAGTAAAGTCGTTTCTCGTAACTAAACATGAAAGAGAAAAAGAAGAGGGTAAGCGTCTCCTGTGTTGAGATAACATTTCCCTGCTATAAAAGCAATATTGGATGGAGATGAATAAATGAACAAAGAAGATGCAGGTGTGATAACCACATGGATGTACTTACATGGCACAAAAGAATATCTAATGTGACAGCATGGGTAAGAAAAGAGGAAGAGAGAAGACACATTTTGATGCCGCTAAGCACAGATGAATTCCATTTAAACGGTTTCTGATGAAAATTTCTCAATACAAATGAAGCCGACACACATCATTAGTACCTTTACTGTCATGAAGTAAATAATCAGAGAGAAAACCAATGATGAAAGACTTATTTAAACAGTAGAAAATGGAATACAGAAAAGGGACACAGAGAGTAAGAAGGGGTTTCAGAGGAAGGGGAAATGTCAGAAACCGGGGATAAGGGGTCAGAGGTCAGACTTACGAGTGGAGGCCGTGGACTCCTCCCTCCATCTGAGCAGACATGGTTCTCTTCTCAAACTTCAGCTCTCCAGAGTACATCATCGACCTGGTGCAAAACCACACAGCTCATATCTAAAGGCCCTTGCACATTATAAACTTACACACTTGGGCACACGCACACCACTTACCGCAAAATGGATAAACTCTTGGCTCCTATGTCCTGACAGCCATGTTGGATACCAGCAATGAGGTAGGGAACAAACTTATGAATGGAGCCTTTATCTTGCACTGATCCTGAGACACCTTGAGCCACCTTCAGCTTATCTCCCTCACTGGATATACAAACACAATTCACACACAGCGTGAGAGATAAAGAAGTAAAGGTGTCATTGCGACATCCTATGACTATACATTTTCCTCAGGACCTTTGTAACCCCACTCCCTCACCTGAAGTAGCGTTTCTGACTGTTATTTTTCTCCATGGCATCCAAGGAGCCCATTCCTCTGTACTTTTTCAGACGGACACCATCTGAAAAGAAATACTCTCCTGGAGCTTCAGTGGTTGCCGCGAGCAATGACCCCATCATCACTGAGGGCAGAAATATGAGATAGGATGCGGTTATGCATATTGTGGAGGATAAAGAGGCAAGGACAAAAATACTATGTCGCTATCTAACAGTGACAGCACCTTCAGATGTCCACTGAATAATCCAAAGACTTGAGGAAACGGTAGTACACAGAAGGAAACACGTATCTACCTGTTGATGCTCCTAGGGCCAGAGCCTTCACCACATGTCCAACAGTCTGAATGCCTCCATCAGCAATTACTGGCACTCCAAAACGTCGGGCATACTCTGCAACCTTGTACACCGATGTACCTTGGGGCCGTCCACATGCCATCACTGAGGATCGAGAGCATAATATTGTGTATTACAACCCTGTTTTAGGTTTATTACGCATAATCTATATTTTCAGTTTTGTTGGCTTTCACAAGTACACAAGTGTTTATCTTAAACCAGCGGTTGTTTACGGCACTGCCCTTTTTAACATACCTTCCTGGGTGATACAGATAGAGCCACACCCCATGCCCACCCTCAGGGCATCCACACCAGCATCGATGAGGTTTTTGGCCTGAGCAGCTGTCACCACTAGAGGTGGACAGACAAACAGATAAGAGCTCAGTGTGGGAGACAGAGGTATAACAGGTTATACAAATAAAAGGTTAAAGGGTGTTTCCAATGCACAAATGCATAAAAACATGAGGAGAGCTTACCATTTCCTCCAACTACCTGTAGTTCCGGATATTTCTGTTTGATGTAGTTTATCATATTGATTTGATACACTGAGTTTCCTTGGGAGGAATCCTGTTAAAATGAAAAGTTCCAATGAAAGATGAAGCACCTACTGTATGTCTAATTAAAATATATAGATATATTTACGTAAATTAGAGCAGTTCACACTTAATAAAATCATCAAGAAACCCCAAAGCTACTACATTCATCCCATCTGTATCAACAGGCTGATAACCTTTCTGACTGGTACGTGATATGCCTTCAGAATCAAATCACAAATGAACCAAAAGCTGAGTCAGACCCCAGTCAAAACCTACCAGGACCACCACATCCACCCCAGCCTGCATGAGTAGGTCTAGTCTGTACTTGTCGTCCTCCCTTGTACCGATTGCAGCTCCACACAGCAGCTGTTTGCGGGAGTCCTTGGAAGCCAGAGGATAATCTCTGTTCTTCTTCAAGTCAGTCCTCGCAATGATGGCAACCAGCTCATCGCTGTCATTTACTATGGGGAGCTTTCCTAGGAGAGCCAGTGAAAAAAAAACGAGTGACAGAAGAAAGAGAAAAGCCCAAGCCTATATCTGAGTCCAAGTGCTGGTGACTTGTGCTCTTCTGTAACGTGACCTACTTCACAGATGTACCTTTTTTGCTACGTTGCAGTATATCATTAGCCTCTTTTAGTGTGACTCCAGCGGGCGCGACAACTAAATCTTCTCTTTTTGTCATTGCCTGAATCAAAACAAAGTGCATCTATATTAATATACCACCCATTTCTTTGACAGCATATGATTGATGCATATATCATGTTTTGACACACATGCACTCATAAACACATACGCTATACACCCACCTCCTCCAGCGGTCTGTCGTGGTCCTTCTCAGACAGAAAGTCTATGTCTCTGGAGGTGACAATGCCGACCAGCTTGCTGCCCATCTTGCCGGTCTCTGTTACAGGGATCCCAGAGAAACCATGGCGTGTCTTGGCCTCAAACACATCCCCCACTGTGTGTCGGGGACTCATCACCACCGGATCTGTAATAAAGCCCTGCTCAAATTTCTGGCAAGAACAAAAAAGTGTTGAATGATTAGAGCCCATTCAGTTTATACAGTTTCCATCTTATTGTGTCACAGATGACTTTCTCATTCAACTGTAAGTCCATGTGTTTGTGTCAACTTTGTCCATCTTACCTTGACTTTGCGCACCTCGTTGGCCTGGAACTCAGCAGTACAGTTATGATGAATTATTCCAATCCCACCCATCAACTGAAACCAGCCAATTAGAGACAAGAATGAATTGATGAAATAACACTGAAAAGGTATCAAGGGCCCAAAATGTTCTTGTGCATTTGGTGGATGCTAAACTCAGTGAGCAATCTGTTGAGGGGTGTGTGTGTGTGTGTGTGTGTGTGTGTGTGTGTGTGTGTGTGTGTGTGTGTGTGTGTGTGTGTGTGTGTGTGTGTGTGTGTGTGTGTGTGTGTGTGTGTGTGTGTGTGTGTGTGTGCATGTAAAGTGCTGCAGTGCTTGTACTCACTGCCATGGCGATGGCCATGAATGACTCTGTGACTGTATCCATGGGAGATGAAATAAGAGGTGTCTTCAGGGTTATCTTCCTCGTCAATGCAGAGGTTAGATCCTAAGAAAAATGCATTTAGAAACAAAAATAATGTTATGATCTAAAACACATGTAACCACTTAGAACAAAGTAAATCTAAAATGTAATCTCAAATGTTTCGCTATAACCTACTGACGACATGATTTTCGACAAACAACGTCCCCACAGTGTTGCAGCTGCAACACATTTGTTAACCAAATGTCGAGGCTGGTTTTTATTTTGCATTGAATGAACCTATGAACCAGTTTACACAGATTAGAGGTTGACTTGTTGGATTCACCTGCTGAGTGTTCAATGACGCAAGTGTGTGTCTGTTTTGAACACCTGCTATCCAGCAATAACCCATGTGACCCAGGCATGAAATTAATTTAATGTCCCAGCAGAGCTTGCAAAGACGAAAACAAAGCAAGCCAAACAAACAACCATGTGCTCAACGGAACATAACAAATAGTTAGGGATGAATTATAAGGTTTGCATACAGCAAAAGCTGTCTGTGCATGTGAAATATTGTCAGAACTATGAAATATCAGTAAACATTAGTTTTATTGAGGTCAAGGTCAACAACATGTTTGTGGCCCAAAGGAATGACATGCCAAAATGAACATGAAAAAAAGGAAATATAACTGTTTATGTTTGTCCAAAGAACTTTAAAAAAGAAAAAGGTATCCTGTGAACCAGGGAACAGTATCCTGTGTGTGGCTTGTGATATGCAGAGCAGTGTAATGATACGTACCACCTCATCAGAAGTAAAATCTATGAAACCAGGGAGGATCAAGAAGTCACTGGGAAGGGAGGCAAAACAGACACATGTGAACATCTCACTTTGGAACTGGGAGAGTTAGACATGTCTTTAGGAATATTCAATATTACTCCTAACAATCACCATAAACAAGGATTATGCAGCTTTAGTTGTGTATGTGAACTGTACAGCGCAAATGATATTCCTGCAAAGCAGCAGTTTATTAAATTTAGCTGACAGTGAGCAAACATAATCTGTCAGCCTTTCAGCCCATTGCATTTATCCTCTGCGCTCTGATAAACTCTGCATATAGCCTCCATTAAGAAAACTACACCAACACCCATTAACACACTGATACATGCACAAATACTCACACATTGCTTTTAATGTCTGTGACCCCACTCAGAGTCATCTTTGAAAGTAGTATTACTCATTATAATCCTCCATATAAAACCCGAGCACATGTGTCATCACTGATATTACTAAACATGTAATAATGGATGACATTGCATAACGCTAACGTGTGTTTCTATAAGTGCATGTGCACGTGTGTTTACTGTGCATACCATAAAATGAGCCAGTAAATGTATCTCTGTTGTGGACTTACTTGTATGTAAGTCCATCACCGATAGAAAAGAGTTGTTGTGCTGTTAATCCATCTTCAGGAACATAACCTGTGCCTCCACTGATCAAGTAGTCTGCCATGCTAAAATAGAAGAACGCACATGTGCACACACGATGTGACTGAAAGATATTAGGTACCAGGTCTGAATATTTGAAGGGTATGTAAAGATGCAACAATTAATTTCATGTACAGCACATCATCATAATGAATGTGCATAGATCTAATGTCACAAAAAGAATGCACATTTGTTTAGTCTGGATGTGTTCATCCCTTGTGCAAGACATACATGTTTTGCCGTCTTATTCTTGACCTCTGTTTCTTACGCACATGCTGTAAATAGATCCTATTACAAATGTTGGAGTGGAGACAGGAAATGCAAACAAAAGAAATCCGTTCTTGTCTTTGGAAAAACTTTCAATACACCTGTGACGGCAGTGAAGTAGGTAAGAGGATTTGGTTGGCTGCAGTTAGCTGATAATCAGGCCTGTAAAAGCACACAACCCACTCTGTTACAAAGCCAAAATGTCTCCGTTGTTGCTGGAGATACAAGTTATAAAGCTTTGGATGGACTGAGCAAGCGTAGAGACTGACCTCTCTGGTTCGTATCCAGCTTGGATACGTGTCGCACTGTATCGCTGGGCTGCAGTCTCATGCCCATGTCCGTGTGGCGTCGGGTGGGCAAAGGACCCGAAGGATTGAGTTTGTTCCCCATCTCTGTTCGGCATGCGTGGCCGTGCTGGTTCCATGTCCCCTACAATCCTCCGGTAGTCAATTTGATAAGTGTCCCTCTCCCCATCTCCAAACCGGTCATAACCATGACCCTCCATCTCTAAGAAATCCAGGGCTACGACCTCCACAGGGCCCCACTCACTAACACACACACACACTCTTCAAGCAACTCTGACTTGTTTCGAAGTCAGACAAAGTCACACTCTTACAAAATTAGCAATTGTCCCAGCAACTCTCACACACTCTCACTCTCACACACAGCAAATTGCTGTTCAGTTATAAGCCCTAATACACACCCAATGCTTTGAGTACATGTCCACACAAACACCTTTCAGACACACCTGACATTGGAGGAAGCTGTCTCGCCATCTGTTTTGTGGCCAGTGCAGCAGTTTCAGCAAAACAGCCGGTATTACAAGATTTCACAAATTTACGTTTTCTGAAAACGTGTAAAATCTGAAAACTGTAAAGGCAGCAGCAACAAAAATACTTTTAAACAGAGTTGTTTGCCCTGAGAAGAGTTTGTATTCCAGTTTGTCAGCTCTCATCCCTGTAGTTTGAGGCCAGTTAGGTCCTCACGCAGATAACCTGTTGATGAAGTTGCGTATCTTGGCACACAAAATTTAGAAATCCATGACAACCCCCAGCCGGAGGCATGAGAAGCCGCTGAAGAGGAGTCAGGTCTTACTTAGGTGGCAGAGATTGGTCTCCCTGGAGGCCCAGAACGCAGAGCTGCTTGGTTATCTGCGGCGCTTCTCTCCACTCTGTTCTCCCAGTGCCTGCTGAGCTTAACTCTGTTTCTGACAGTAGCAGACGTCACTCTCCCACAAAGAGGATTGGGAGCATTAGTACAGCGAGGTGGGGTGAGATGGGTGTGTAGGGTGGAGTGAGGCAGTAGGGCTGAGGGAGAGAAGGATAACACTTGAACACACTTTCCCCTCTGAGGATTACCAGAGTGTAGAGGTGTGAGGGCTTTTTTTCCTTTCTTTTTTTTTAGCAAAGCTCAAGGAGACAGAACTGTGAATGAGACAAAGGTCAAATCCCAGAATGCTATTACGCTGCCAGCTTTGCTCATTTGAGACAGAGGACAGACAGAAATAGTGTCTGTGTGTGCATGAAGAAAAGCAGAACATGTTATAATTGATCCTTCAGACTGAAGTTAAGAGTGGCTTTGGAGAATACTGTTGGTTGTCAACTGTTAGATTTGTACCACCACGAGTCATAAAACAAATGAATGAATTTACACAATTCCATCCTGTCTTTTCTTTTTTTTTTGTCTTTTTCAGTTCACTGTTTGGTCCAGTAGTCAATGTGAGTGTAGTGAACAACAAAGCTTTGGATTAAACTGAGACAGGAGAGCAACTTTGTTTCCTGGCCCTCGACACCATCATCTGCAGGTGACTGACTGACTGCTTGTGACAGTTACTGAGGGATTGAACCAGAAAAGCCTCTTATCCAGTCTCTTTCTCTCTCACTCTCTCTCTCTCTCTCTCTCGCTCTCTCCCTCCCACCCACTGGAGGAAACAAGCACCATCCCCTCTTCATAATATTGTTGATGATAATAAAGTCACATCCCCGTCACAAAACACCATGTTACTTTCTGAACGAAAAGAAAAAGAGTAGGTGAAATTTGTGAAGAAATATGTTTATTAAGAAAAAAATAAGTGTTTTTATTTGTTTATTTCACTGGGACAGTGCACAGCTTCTTAGCTGTCACCGGGGTTAGCTATCAGCTAATGGCCAGGAAACAGAGAATGCCATATCTGTTAAGAAGATTACCACTGTATAAAAAAGACAATTACAAGATTCATAGTTCATATTCACTACAACAACAAGATATGACAACATTAAGAGACATCACGTGTTTGCGTTTATTCTTGATGATTGGGTTGCTTTTAGCCGTGATTTCAAATGAGTAAAATTGCAGCACTCTTATATAACTCGGTACTGAGCTCCAAAATATTTTTCTTATCTGCAAAACTCTTGCCTCTGTTGAAAATGCAGCAAGGCCACCGTTTCTTTAGAATTAGCCACCTGAGGGAAAAGAAAGTGAAATAAAAAAATTTGATTAAAATGTCATAACTCCCATGTTTGGTCATTTTAGCAGGAGGAAATCCTACCGAGCCTCTCCACTAGTCTGGGCTCATGCTCTTTGAGGGCGTCGTAGAAGGCTGCCTTTACCACTTCTCCTCCTGAACGTAATGGCCCTTGATAAAGCACTCTCATTTTGTCCGGGCTTGTTCCTGCCACCTCAATCTTTGAGTAGGTTTCACTGTGGACCATGTCCCCAAGCGCCTCTGTTATTGCCATGACATTGGCCACGTCTTGAATCAACTTTGCCCTTTTGTCATCAACAAATTTTGCTGTTTTAAAATACAAAAGAAGGGAAATACGCACATGAAATGCTTAATCAAATCATTAATGAGGCACCATGTGATTGAAATGATACATGTCAATGTCATGCTAATTTTAGATCTTTGTTTACACACAGGAAAAAAAAGCTTCTTTTCATGACGACATCAATACAGTAACAACAATACTCACCTTTGGCTGTAATACTCATAGTAGGAATTCTGACAGACTCCTGTTGGCAAAAATAAAAAGCTCTCTCAGTCTATATTGTGAAATCTATTTTAATGTATCATACACTTGTTTCAGAAACCAAATCCAAAACAGAAGGTTGGTTTTTGTTTCTTTCTTTCTGACTAAATGGCGGTTGGTATAATATGATAATAAACCACTGTCCATTTGCATCAAATTAATATTGATTTAAATTAATCATAGAAAAAAACATTGTTAAAATTTAACAATATTCCTATTCTCTCATCTCTTGATTGTATTTTTGGTTTGACTATAGGCTAAATGGTTTTGTTAATAAAGTTACTTATTAGTTACTCATTGGTTTGTTTTCAACTTCCTGTGAGGCAATGGTCAAAACGCATTTAGCATACCCGTATTGGAGACCGTTCAGTTGTTGTTAATCGGACATTGTCCACCGTATCATTTGACTGTTCTGAAAAAGAGAAGAAAACATTGGGTTTCATTCAGGAAAGTTAGAGATCATTTATGAGATTAAAACTCCCTCGACTCACAAACAGTATTGATAATCTACCTGGTGGCTGATGAGGAACATTGCGAGCCAACGTTGTGTTTGATCGATAACTGGTTGATGACTTCTGACGTAAAACAGGGAGAAAGTATGACGTATTAGAGAAATTGATAAACCAGTCAAAAGTGTTCCTTGCCATTATAAATCAGGATTAATCTGCACTATATTTAATCTTCTGTAATTACACTGATGTGTTGTTCCAGTGTTGTCAAGACTTGACCGACCGCATCATGAATTCCCTTCTTGTGCTTTAAAAACACATTCTCAGTGACTTTAAGGCAATCTGAAACAGAAGCAAAGTTTAATTTTAAATATGTATCTGTCAAGCTAGTCGACAAAAAGTTAATTTGATTTAAGCATATTGTTCAAACTAGGAAATGTTGTGAAATGGTGACAATGATGAATATTTACTTTTAAAGAATGGCCTCTTTGAGGGACTGCCATCCCAGCACTTCTTCATGAGCTCAACCAATTCTTTCAACCCTTCTTTTTCCCTCATCTGGTCAATTTCCTTACAGCAAGGTCTTTGCCCTAAAGGGATCTTCACTTCCACAAGAGCAAATGCAGCGCCTACAGTGCATGTGATACAATGAAGACATGCATAAGCATAACCAATTGAGTAAACTGGACATACACAGTGTATAACGGACTTAGTTACGTTTTATGTTGTGAGGGAAACAATACAGATGAGAAATTTGATGGTAGGATGTGATTTCATTGCATAAAATATTGGAAACCTAAATTAAAGGTCAACATGATGGGACAATAAAACAGATTATACCTACATGGATAAGGCTCTTTACCATTGATAATGGACCAGAGCAGGATACCATAGCTGATCAAGAGAGAGGAGGAGATTTTCAGTAACATGTTAATGCTGTTAAGATTTTTACCATGCAGAGTAGAATTATTTGTTAATGTTATGTCTCACCTGTAGATGTCAAAAGAACGGGTAGGTTCATATGATACATCAAAAGCCTCAGGAGGCATGTACTTGTATGAACCATTGATCCCGTCCATTGTTTCTCTGTTGCTGTTCAAAGCACTGGTGGATACTCTGGACAGACCAAAGTCTGCTAGCTGCAGAGAAAGAAGGGACCCATAATATCAAATAAATGATTAAATCAGCCTCATAGTTGATTATTTTATTTTTTTGCCTTAAGTTTATTGTAATTCTGTGTGTTAGGAGGACCCAGCAAAATAAGCTTTTCATTGTACATAATAATTGCCTGTTATCTGTGCATATGACAATACAATATCTTGAATAAAAAAAATGTCTTGAATCTTAAACATAGTTTAGGTCAAAGGCACTCTACCTTGGCGTTAAGATCGACATTCAGCAGTACATTATTTGGCTTTAGGTCACGGTGCACAAGTTTCCGTGAATGGAGGAAGTTCATGCCTAGAGCCACTTGATGGGCCAAGCGGCAGACCAGGGGCCACAGTGGAGGGCCAGAGAGGTCCTTCTGCAGGGACTCAACAGATCCTCTTTCCATGAACTCCATCACTAGTCCCTGTTGCGTGGATGTCACTCCAGGCGGACATCCCTTATAGGTTCCATAACGTCTCACCACAAACTCAAAGGAAGCCATATCCATATAAATAGCCTCGGCCTGCAGTGACATGAGGTGGCTGCAATGAGGCAGGGGATTGTTGAAAGGAGTAGAGAGAAAGCAAAAGAGCACCTTGAACTACTATTTAACATATGCATCATTTAAAAGTTTAAGTTACAGAGAACTTGCACATATTTCCATTTACCCAACCCCATCACGGAGTATCTTAATGGCCACATCAACGCCCATGTCCTTGTGCCTGGCCTTGTAGACTTGACCGAATCCCCCTTGGCCAACTGACTCCCATTTCTCCAAGCTTGCGTTACCAACTGGCTCATCAGTCTCGTGGCTCATCAGCTCCATCTCCTGCTGGATTCAGGTAGAGCAGCTACAACCCCGAATCTATTACAAAATATGGAAAGAATTATAGAAAATCGTGCTAAATATAAATAAAGTGGTTCAATGACTGCTTAGATGTTTGTTTTTGTTGTAATTACAGTGGCATAGCGTTTAAACACGGACATGAGAGCAACGGCAGCTTTTGCTTGTAAAGACACGTACAAACATGTTCCACTAACGTTTCCCTTGTTTGCTGTGGATACTTTATCAAAATGCTGGCTTCTACTCACCACGTATCTCCTCAAATGTTGTCCACACGAAGATCCAAGAGTTGGTTCATGCCAAAGCTGCGTTAACAGGGTACGAGGGAGTTTCACTTTCTGCGCCCTCTCGGCCGCCTGAAGCTGTAGTTGAAGGGAGGAGTTTAAACTGAAAAAAATCTAAGATGTAAAATGGCAAGCTCAAGCATTTGTTGGAAGTAGGATTTCCTGTTGTGATTACATAATTATGTATTTAAATAAATAGACTAAAATAACACACATCAGCATTAAATCTGTCATCATTAGACTACTGCTTTTTATGAAATACAAACTGGATTATTGTTCCTTTGTCTTTTCTTCCCTATTTTTTCAACGTCTATAAAAATGCTGTGACACATCTTTTGACTTCCTGAGAAAACATGAGTGGTAGCAAGCATGCATTGAGAGGAAGCTATGCAAGGCACATAGTTCTTCCGTATGTGCTGTATGGTGGAGCTGTGGTAAGAATCTCGTTTCTTTTGGTATGATCTAGCAAGCTTTGCTGAGACTGACACTGCATCAGTTATATTAGTCAACAAATGACAGTACTTCAAAGTACTTGTGAGTAAATGTGAATTATTCTTTTGCAATTTTTTCTACACTCTACAAAGTATCTTCCATTTGCTGTTGTTAGACACTTGTTTAAGTGACACATTTAAAAAAATAAAAAATGGTAACACTCACAAAACAAGGAGGATAACACACGTAAGTGCTTACAACTAACTAACAAACAAATAAAAAATGGTATTTGATTGTTAAAATGCTTTATTTGAGCATAATGCTGTATGTACCCAGCTGTTCACAACACAATACAACATGTCAATACATATCACAATAAAGATAATTACATTTTCACAATATGTGTTATCTGAGCAGTGAGCTTTATTTCCAGCCTTCATATGTGTACACTGTAAAACCTTTTAATGTAAAATTACAGTAACTTACAGGAGAAACTGCTGCCAGTAAGTTACTGTAAAATGTACAGCATCTCTACTGTATCAATAGAATACAGCAGTTTGCTGTATTCTATTGATACAGCATCTCTACTGTAATAATTCCAAATTACAGTAATTTACTGGCAGCAGTTTCTCCTGTAAATTACTGTAGAATATACAGCATCACTACTCTCTTATGGAAATCGAGTAACTTGTTGTAATCCAAATGTAAAGTAAATTTCAAAATTATAAAAAAATATATAACAGTACTTTTAGTGTCAGCATCTGTAAAATTAACAAGCATGAAAAATAACAACTTACAATAAACAAGACAAAAGGACATATTCATTATAATATTCATATTTATTACAATAGCCTGAGTTTGACAAAAAATAGCATCCAAATAAGAGATTAATTTACTTGAACAATAGTGTGCTTACCCAATAGCCAACTTCAATATTAAACAAAAATAATGCCTGGTTGGACATTGTTAAGATAATTAAATAAAAATAAATACAAAAATAGCCCATACAAATAGCAATGTGAATGAGTGAGACACAGTCATAGATATGAAGTGTGTGTGTGTGTGCGTGTGTGTGTGTGTGTGCTCCATGGACAGAGTTAGGGTAGTGACAAACTCATACAAAGTCCCACTCGAAATCCATGAGCTTCCTCAAGAGGGTGCACACATGCGGCTTCAGGGATGTCACTTTGTTTTGGACCATTCTCCCACTCTTCTTGCTGATCACCTTTCTCTGACGTGCCTTTGTCCCTCTGGGTTGATTCCAACACAGCTTCTGGAAAGGATGGCAAGGTAGAACAAAAATAAATAAACGTGAGTCAAACCACTTCTAAACTATTGTTAATGGCCACCACATATTGTTAGCATAATCGTTCTTTTTCCTACTTTATGTTTATAATGCATATTAGAGTAGATATATGGAAAAGTGGTACTATATTTTTTGCTAATACTTACATTTCTTAGGTTTTTATAAGTGTCACATCTTTGGAATGTGCAAATAACATTAAGGGTTTTTGATAACTTGACAATTTTTGTACATAAGTACACATCTCTATTACAGTCGCGTTATTTCGCCATGTGGTTGTTTTCAGTACTGCAGTTAGATTATTTGGCCACTCGAGGGCTCTGTGGACAACAGAATAGTTTATTCTGGCCAGGAGTAAATCAAATGTATTTATAGTGATTGTGTACCTAAATCAGTGATTCTCAAAGTGGTGCTGTTTTTCATATACCGGTAGTGCAATCTTTGGCAGGGAAAATGTTTACAGCTTAGAGCTGAGGGCGCAGCGGTCGGAGCTACTTATGTCCCAGGGATAGAACTTGACTCATGGTTTTAAAAGAATTACAAAGCCAAACTGCATGCTGGGTAAAGCCCGCCCACTCAGTCGCACAAGAGACTTTTCTGTCTCTTCCTGTGTGACTGAGTCGGCGGGCTTTACCCAGCATGCAGTTTGGCGGTGTAATTTTTTTTTAACCATAACTAAAGTTCTATCCAAAAGTCTCCTGTGAGACTGAGTGGGCGGGCTTTACCCAGCATGCAGTTTGGCGGTGTAATATTTTTTTAACCATAACTAAAGTTCTATCCAAAAGTCTCCTGTGAGACTGAGTGGGCGGACTTTACCCAGCATGCAGTTTGGCGGTGTACATTTTATAAACCGTAACTAAAGTTATATCCCTGACATGGAAGTAGCTCAGACTGCTGCTTTGTCAGCTGTGAACATTATATTCTGTTGCATGTTGAAGAGAGAGGGGATATAAAAAATTCATACCTACATGTTTAGCTTCACAACCAATGAATCAACATACCAACAGCTGCAGGCCAGTTGCGGTAGAACTCAAACTGGCATTACAATAAATGACAATAATACGTCTAACGTTAATGTCCTTATGCCAGAACATTCTTCACTTAATTTCTACTCCCTCTGACCTGGGTGATCTCTATATACGTGACATGTTAAAGCCAAAACTTTGCCAAATGAATGGTTACAACCATAAAAAGCACATCCGTGCATGCCGACAACATGTGCTAAAGCTAACCTACATGTTAGCAAAGGTGTTCGAAAACGTATCTTAAGTTGAAACTGGACTTACCTTGAGGTAGTTAGTAGTTGTCCTTAAAAATAATACATCCACTTGACTTTCCTAAACTGGCGGTGGTGAAAATAAAAAAAATATAGATCGTAACATTGTGAGGTATTGTGTCTCCTCCACCTGCACTAAGGAAACGGGTCTCCTGCTGCTGCTGCGACGAGCACGAACCGAGCAGCGGACCTCACACGCAGCGGTGAAAATACAAAATATACGTTAGATCCTAACAATGTGAGGTGTTGTGTCTCCTCCACCTGCACAGGAAGGGAAAGGTCTCCTGCTGCGAGGAGCAAGAACCGAGCAGCGGTGAAAATAAAAATAGCCGCAAGTTTTAAATGTTTTATCTTAATCTGGTAAAACTAAAGTGATTTACGTATTAACACGGAAGACATTATAATTCAAATAGAAAATGATGAAATTGACAGAGGAATTGCAAAACTCCGCTCTGGCTGCTCATTATTTATGAGAACTTCAAAACAATAGACGTTACTTTCCCATGATTCTCAGCGGTACGCAGTAAATTACTGTGAAAAGAAACACTTGACCGTAGGATCATGGAAGCAACTGCTATACCTCCCAGAATGCATTGCTTTTACAGCATTATACTGTATTAGCACAATACAGTAGGTTACTGTTAGAATTTCACTGTAAATTTACATCAAAGTCTTACAGTGTATGATTACATGATTTCCTACCTTCTCTCTCTCTCTCTCTCTCTCTCTCTCTCTCTCTCTCTCTCTCTCTCTCTCTCTCTCTCTCATTACTTATCTCTCTCTTGTGTGCTCTTTCATGCACACACAAGACAAACGCCACGCTGTGACTGTTTTCAGTCTAAATTATTTATGCCAAACACCGCTCTAAAAAAAATCACAGTCTGGAGCCCAGGTGTCTGTGAACATGACAGCTACCATGAATCTAAATCATATGTGCACAAACACACATGCACACTCTGTTCATTAAGGGAGCTGAGGTGTATTACTCGCATCCCATGCTACCTTGCTGTTTCGTCTGGTAGGCGCGGTCTGCTCTCGCTCTTTGCATTTCCATTGCTCTCTCCCCTCCCTCTTCTCCACCCACCATCATATACGCTCAGCCCAGTGGGGACCTTGGTCCACTCCATCTCTCTCCTCCTGGCTGCTTTTTTACCTCGTCCTCTGCCCTTCGAAAACTGTCTGATATATGAGGCAGAGGATCAGCCTACAGGGGATCTCTCTGTGCTGGATCTCCGAGTGGAGAGCTGAGCGTTTGTCTTTCCCACCACAGTGGAGGAGTGCTTTATACTCAAGAGCATCACTTGATGCAGGTTACATCCTGTGGAGCAGCGACCGGACAGCCTCAGTAGAAAGAATAGACCAAAAACCCACGTGCACGCCTGGACGTGCTTTGTGTTGTGAGGAGAGTTGACTGGAAAAGGGAGGCAGAAGGCAGCAACAGAGGGAGGGGAGCATTTAGCAAGAGGCGCCAGAGTCAGAGAGGTTTGGGGGAGGTGGGCGTGGGGTCTGTGGGGAGTGTTTTAAAAGTGAAAGGAGGAGTGTGTGTGGGGGGGGGGGGGGGGTCTGCACTGCTCTCAGATCAAAGAACTGGAAGGAGGATTGCTTTACGCTCAGTCTGAAGAGTAGCAGAGAGACTGGGGAGTCACAGGCTCTCCAGGGTTGTGGCATTACAATTAGAGACCAGAGGCTGTCTGCAGCACTGACTGATTAAGGACACAGAGTGGGAGGACCATTCAACCGACTTCATCTGGACAGAGGTGAGCTTGCTTCCTGCGTGAAGACTCCTCAGAATAAGAGGAACGAGGAAGAGGATAAGAAGTCCCTCTGGCAAATTGGCGACATTCTCTTTTCACAAGAATCCATAGGAGGATCCCATCATGGCTGTCCCACTCATGCCTGAATCAGCCGTGGGTTTGCTCATGGTGAGTCTCGGAGGGGTATAGTATTACAGACGCTGTCTACTGTCTGTCTTTGTTTCTGTTTTTCTCTGCTGTGGCTTTTTCTCATCACTCTCTCCTCATGACAAATGCTCATGAAGCCACTAACGCAAGAGGTGAGCTGTCATATCATTGAAAATTATGTTGATTGTTTGCTCCTGCCCTTTTATTATCTACAAACCCCAAATCCTCCTATAACATCCTAGTGAGGCTTTGAAGCCGGTTTACGTATTAAAGAAACGGCTGTCTTTTGCATCCAACTCAGAGAACTCTAGCTTTTGTCTAACTCCACCACGTGTTCAACTAATGCAGTGGTGAAGTGTGGGACATCCCTCAAAGACCACTGCAGTCTTTGGGATGTGGTGCTGAACATGGTGTCCGTGCCTGAGACAGATGTCCTTTAATGAAATGTTACTTTTTATATGGGTGTGAAAATGGCATGTATGTGAAGTGCATGTAAATAAGTTGCTGCAGGGGTGTGAGTGTGTGTGTGTGTGTGTGTGTGTGTGTGTGTGTGTGTGTGTGTGTGTGTGTGTGTGTGTGTGTGTGTGTGTGTGTGTGTGTGTGATATTAGCTTGCGATAATTTCCTATCTCCAAGAGAATCAATTCGAACACACACTACAGAGAAGACTGCAGAGGATTTGAAGGATCTTGTTAGTGCAGAATCCAGTCCCTCACTGACATGAAACAGATTGGCTTGACTTGGCCCGGTTCAGATAGCCATAGAGAGCGATGAAATAGAAACACACATCATGCGTAAATCCATAGAACTCCTCTCTGCCTCGTGTCCGGCCACACAGAGAGACAATGGCAGTGTGGCTTTGCTGCATGTGTAGAATACAGATAAGGCACGGACCCCTCTGATGATAAGCTTTAATGAATTGAAAGTACACTCAGTATGCAGGGTGACTTTGTGTAAGAGATCTTGTTCTGCTCATTCTCATTCTATAGTGCTGGCATGCTGCAGTCCCAGGGGGAGTCATGCATCGCCGCACTACCTGCTATCTCCACCTGTCATGGCTGTCTGTTACTATGGCGATAGGCCATGCACCCCACTCGAGGTAGAGGCAGCAGTACAATGAGCAGAGTGCATGAGATGATGGACAGGGCAGCGGAAGGGTGGAGAGAAAGGAAATGTGAGTGATGAGGGCAGGAATGAAAAGAGAATGAGTGAGTAAGAAAAGGAGTAGAAAGTGAAAGTGGGCTTTTTTTTCTCCACAGAAAGTGGCACACTACAACAAATATGATCACATTTACAATTGTCCACTCAATATTAGACTCATCCTTAAGGTTTCTTTTTTTTTTTTTTACCTTGTATGGCAGGGAGACAAAAATGGGTTCATCTGCTGGCAGACAGTTGGTGTCCCTTGATTCCATATTACAACATTATTATAGAGGGCTTTCCCTTACAAGCGCTCTATACAGGCCTCGTCATCCCAGTTCGCACATGAAAACTAGCTTTACTGTCATAACTTTTCACCGTCACTTTCTCCATTTCTGATAATAGCCACACGTCTAATAATAATAATAATAATAATAATAATTCAAACTTATATAACGCTTTTCAAGATACTCAAAGACGCTTTACCCTGGGGACAAGAGACAGAGAAAAACAGAACAAAACAAAAAATGGAAAGACAAAGCAAACAAAACAAACAAACAGAACATGTTTGCCTGTTGGCAATGAGCGAAACGTATCAATATGGACTTCACATGCTCTTTTGGTGTCTTCTTTGCCAGATATTTATCAATGGCTGTCAAGCTCACCAAGGCTAAAAAATAACATGACTTAAACCTGGCCTGTGTCGAATTTTCCTATAAATACAGGCTGAACAAGTATGACATTGGATAACTAATTTCAGAGCTCAGGGATCCATCCATCCATCCATTATCAGCCGCTTATCCGGGGTCGGGTCGCGGTGGCAGCAGGCCCGGCAGACTGACCCAGCCTTCCCTCTCACCCACAACATGTTCCAGCTCATTCTGGGGGATCCCGAGGCGTTCCCAGGCCAGCTCAGGGATTTATTCCCCAAATCCATGGTGGGTGTGTGTGTGTGTGTGTGTGTGTGTGTGTGTGTGTGTGTGTGTGTGTGTGTGTGTGTGTGTGTGTGTGTGTGTGAATAAAATTGCTTACTGTCTCTGTGTTAATATCTCAGGTAAATAAGTGATTATCTCCTGCAGTAATTACAGTAACCACATTAATAAGTGTAATTCGCACAGACAGCACAACAACTACCGGTAACCCACATCACCCACATAAAACATTCACACAAATTATTTTCATAGACAGACTCACTCACCAAGCTCAAGCTAGATCTTGCCGGAAGTGACCTCATTCAGTTACCACAAACAAGGCAAATATTTTCTTTTTTTCTGCCATGAATCCGTTATGGCTCATACAAATAAAATAAGGGCAGTAAATTGTGCTTTAGTTCTCCACTGGGCTTTATTGGTCTGAAACTAATGTGATTGGCCCAGACTTACTCTAGCTCAGCTATAAAACCAAATGGCCTCATGTCTGTTACAGACTGGACTAAGAGTTATGGCTAGTATCCAAGTATTGCCATTAATGGGTTGGATCAATAAAATACTATGGGAGGGGAAACGTACGAATGAGTCTTCGGGGAATTATAGTCTTCTTCTTTTTTAAATGCACTTTAACCATCACATATTAATTAGATATGGACAAGTTATATATATATATATATATATATATATATATATATATATATATATATACATATGTATACATATATATATATACATATATCCACATAGACATTGCATCTCTCTCTCCATCTGTCTGCTCTGACGGGTTTCTGTTTTAGCGAAAGGATAAAGGGATCAATAACAAGTCTGTCTCCAGCAAAGACACAGAGACATGATGTCATTTGATATTGAGAACAGATCACAAACTAGATGGTATCATTTGACCCCAATGGGTTATAGCTTTACTGCTAAGATCTTTATTTCTCAGCTCCTATAGCTTTATATATCCCCTAAACTGAAACATGACTACAAGAATATAGTGTTTTTTAATATTTTATTCTGAACTTGTGAAGTTACATACAATTATTTCCTGTTAGGGATCAAGCTAATTGTTGATTGCTCTTGATTGTAAGATTTCTTTTCGACTTTAAAATCGGAACTGGAGCAGCTGAGCACTGAGAAGATTAGCTCCGCTCTTAGGGCTCTGAGCAGAGCAGCTATCTCCAAGACGGATATGCCCTGTGGGGGTGCCTGATGTACAAAATGAAATGCCAACAAAGTCGACTGAAACTGGGTTTTTAATAAAGAAGTGCTTTAAACCTGCACCTTTTGATGAGCATATGGGGTAAATAACAGCAATGATTACAGACTAAATCCAACAACATCTCTCAGGCTTCAGTGGGTTTAGTTTTTTGATGCAGCTAATCCAGGGTTTATCATAAATTGAACACATGCTGATACAGTGTCACATGGAATCATAATTAGAGACAGAAATGAGGCTGCCAAAAATGGGAACACAGTTTATCTCAATGTTCTGCTCGGGCTCGTGTTGTTTTATTTTTGCGGATTGCTTGTTCTGTCGGAGAGGCTGTCTTTTTTTATCAATATGCATTTTGCTATCTGTTACACTGTATATCAATAATGCTGCTGAGAGAAAGCAGGGCAACTTGGTATCTTGACACACACACACACACACACACACACACACACACACACACACACACACACACACACACACACACACACACACACACACACACACACACACACACACACACACACACATTTACAGAAGCTAAGTGGATTATCTTCATATTGCTGCAGGGTTCTGCTCTGCATAGAGTGAGGGAAATAGCAGCTTCCTTAGTGATACAGCAGTGTATATGTTGGAGCTCTTCTGTCTGTATCCTGCAGGAAACGTGCACTGGTGTGGTCGATGACAACACCTGCCATGGCAATTATTACCGCATGTGTGTGGCTAGAACTCTGCCCGTTGTGAAATCATGTGGATAACCGTATAATGGAGGTGTTATTTATACTTGGGCAAGCATCCAGCTATAAGAACCACTCAGAAAGAGAGGCAACCCAAAAACAAAGACCCTATGCTGCCCTTCATGTTGGCGTCCATGTCTCTTCATTACTATCCCTCATTCAATTATCCTGTCAGAGAGGACGGCGGCCAGATGACTCAGTGTGATCAAGCCAGAGGATTCATTCAGCGGTAATCAAATCACTGCTTATGACGTGACGTACTGACTGTGTGTGTGTGTGTGTGTGTGTGTGTGTGTGTGTGTGTGTGTGTGTGTGTGTGTGTGTGTGTGTGTGTGTGTGTGTGTGTGTGTGTGTGTGTGTGTGTGTGTGTGTATATGTGACTTAATTGTGACACAATTAAACCTGAGTTATTATTAGTGTTGAGAGATTATTCACAATTGAGATTATCATTGTAGTTTCCCTTCCTGATGTGATGCTACGATAGATCGCCAGCATACACATAGAAGAGGGTTGAACAGCATGGGGGAGGGTTAGCAGAATGACATCATACTGAGATAATTGATTACTGCCCTGTAACAAGGGTAGTGAATGAGAGAAGCAGGTAACATTTTGTTGCAAGCGTGTCTGTGGAAATGAGTGTTTGGTACTTTTGGTGCATGTGGTTGGAGCGAGCGCATCCAGTGATAATTCACATCTCATAATCTTTTAATCACACAATCAAATGCTGTGAGTCAAAGTGTCACTTTTAAATTCACACACAACACACACCTTTATCACTGCCAGAACAGAATGGGACCTATTCTCGAGGTTCTCCTGCTGAATCAGTTTATACACTCTTCATATATGTCTACCTCTTATGGGTGATTAGTAGGCTATGAATCAGAAACACATGGCACAGATGTCATTTCATTTTTTTCTTTCTTTTACTGCTGTTGTCTCACTATATGCCACTTTATGTTTCTGTCCCACTACAGGAAAGTCTTGTGCTTTTTTTTCTTTCTGTCCACTACACTTTTTGCTTATTTATACAGTGCTAGTTGCTCTATAATAAATAAAAAAGAATAATTGTCCAGTTAATCATTTTCCAAAAGCTGCAGTCAGACTGCAGAACAGTCACGCTTGAGTGATGTAAGGAGCTGGTTCTGCTGATGTCAGCTAACTAAAGCTGCTGTAGTTGCTGCAGGGGGAAAGAGACACTTTTACTTTACAACAGAAAAAATACTTTTACACACCTCATCATGCTTGTGTTCAATCTGCTGTTTCTTTTAAGACAATGACATTAACAGTGTTATTTAATAGGCGTGGCTGTTTGTGATAAGTGTGAAAAATATGAATATAAATAGGGTGGTGTGATTTCAGAGGGGCTATGCCAACAATACACATCAAGTCTGTTGTGTGAAGTTAGATCATTTCAATTCTACACAGCTTCACTTCAAGCAAACGTGTGTTAAAGGCTGATACAAAAATTTGACGGAAGGAAACCTTGTATAAGGTCTGACATATTTCACATGTGAAATAGCAAAGATCATGATATAAGGAACTGCAACTACCTAGATTTAAAGTTTGTATGGCTCTATACTCGAAAATTCTCCACCTCTTTAGAACAAATTCATCTTAATGATGTTGGATGTTTGTGTTTTGCTAATTGCATTGTGTATGAGTGCATGTCGTTGACATGCAAAGGGCCTTTAAAGCTACTATGGGGTACAGTTTTAAACATGATGGCGCTATTACCTATTCTTATAAATGATTCTTACAACCGTCTTATTCTTACAACCGTCTTATTCTGAAAACTGAAATAATTTGTAGATCACAAAAGGCCAAACCATAGGCTGACTGATCGTCAGCCAAAAAATTACCTCCCAACGTCTAACCCAAACCAAATTTCCTTAACCTCTGTGGAAAACGTCACAGGGTCAAGGAAAGATGGGAAGGAGAATTCATGAGGAGTTAGGAAAAGATGACCGCGGTGTTTAGCGAATCCGACTCTTACTTTTAGTAAACTACTGTACGTTGTGACGTTGGTCTGCAGCGGTGAAACTACAATGTTCAGGAGATGGATTATAAAAAAGTGCATCTTAGATACTTCATCCTGTGTGTTCTTACAGTGTTGTGTCATACAGAAGATATGCACAAGCCGGTTAAAAGTATTACTTTATTAACAAGGTTGGAATAGAAATGAAAGAAGAATATAAAAGTGAAACCAAGGGATTGTCACATGGAGCACAAAGCTACTAAACGATCTCTTTGTTCAGTTTCAAACATGCTGAATTAATATTATGTTCTCCCACTAACAATGTCTCATGCCCCTTTTTGTTGTTATGGTTTATGTGCAGATTATAATCTGATCATAAGAATATTCAGACAATAGTTTATGAAACACCACACACCTCAGTGTGATCTATAGTGTTGACTTGATAGTGTTTTATTGTAATGTGACCAAATAGTTGATTCAAAAGATGATAATCAGACACATGACTCAGACAAAAGGGACCAGCATTGCTGCTCTCAATGCCGCATTCCTCTTTCCACTGAAGAGCTTGTCCAGTTTCACCCTTTTATCAAAGCTCGGATTTCGCTTCAGCATCCTGTGCTGTAGTGAAATCAAAGAATGAGGACTGAGGCTGCAGTACAACGGCCAAAGAGAGCATATCAAATAGCAGACGTCAGTTTGATCAGTTTTTCATTTGCTGCTGGACTGCTAACAGTATGGTGGATTTATGTTTGTCAACAACCGCTGCCTGCTGGATACTGGATTGATAAGCGAATTGACATTGAACCTTATCTAACTGTGTAGACCTTTATTCTAAGATAAAGAGGTACAAAAAAAAGAGGCAAAAAGAGCTTCATAGAGCTGCAGAGATAGTGATCATTATTTGTGAGTTTATGGATGACGGACACTTGCATTATATAGAGTAATTTAATTTAATGTTGGCATAAAGACTTTGATTCCTGTAGATTTATGCTTTTTTTTAATGTTATTTCATAATTAGTTGCATCAAGGTTGAATATAAAGCCATTTGCTGAGTCCACAAAGTCATGGTCACAGCTCAGGTTTGATATTGATTGGAGCTTTAAATCTCATTTGTCATCTTTGAAAGTTGTCCATGATCACAGTATTGATTAGCCTGTTTTAAGATCAAAGGAGTATCATGAAGTAATTCTGCTATAGGCTGTATTATGTGGTAAGATTTGTTCATTGCAGATGTTAAACATTATTTTTGTGATTTACCAAGTTGCAAAGAATTTATCTTTTTCCAGAGTGAGAGAGGGAGAAAACATGTAAATGAGACAAAAAGCGAGTAACGAAAAGTGCAAACGCAAGAAACGGTTCTAACCTCTCACCACATGCATAAATGTATAAGGATGGTGTGTGTGTGTGTGTGTGTGTGTGTGTGTGTGTGAGAGAGAGAGAGAGAGAGAGAGAGAGAGAGAGCCTACAGCATAGCATTACATCTTCTGAGCTGTTTACACTGCAGCATGTTTAAGGACTATTGATGAGCTGCAGAGGTGAAGGCGCCTCTATTCTAATTGACTTCACCAGAGTATCTGCTCGCTCAGCTGTGGTCATTTGTGGGTTTGTGTGTGTGTAGCTAGGGGAAGGTCTCAGGTGTGAATATGTGAAGTGTGTGTGTGTGTGTGTGTGTGTGTGTGTGTGTGTGGGTGGGTGGGTGTGTGTGCACATTGCATCCCTTCCTGCATGTTAATGTATGTGGCAGGCTCTCAGTAGGGTGTGACGGCGTTCCTTGTGCATCTAACTAAAGGCTGATCGGCTTTGAGCCATCAACTGACCTTATCTTGTGTAGGTAATGAGAGGAAGGGGTTAATGAAACAGCCATTAACGAGGAGGACGTGACTCAGCCAGCATGTGTAAACTGGCAGATGCTCATCAAAGTCTGCTTGTCTCTCTGGCTTCATCCTGATGTTTATTAGGGCTCTCCATCTCTGTTCTGGGTACCTCTGCAGGGGAACTGAGATGAAATGGCTCAGATGAAACAAGGCTCGCTAATTATGCAAATCTTGGGTGGATGCGGTCTATGAGTTTGTGCATAAATGTGGGCTGAGATGTGTAATTGCATTCACTGTACTCTACTGGCCATTTCATTGATTGAACAGCAGCATGAGAAAGAGCTGCATCTGTCTTTCCTTCTTGCCCACACACTTTTTTGCATTTACACACACACATGACCTACCATATGGTGCAGTCAATCAATGTTTCCAGAACAATCAGACAGAAATGTTTAGATGAGCTTCCTGCACTGACTTTTGGAGATTTCTATCTTATTTCAATTGGCTGGCAGGATATAGCCCATGGCAAAAGCTAATTTATCTGACGGCTGTCCCCTTTAAGGTCAAGTAAATAAACCTTTTAGGGTAGATACATGAGGGTTTTCTGCTCGGTGTTGCAGCATCAAAACACAAAATAAACTCAGTGTATTTCAGTTTAATCGATCATAGCCGAATCGAAGGCAAGGGTATGGTTTAGGTGCACTGCATTTACAAGCTGACGAGGTCAGTCTACAGCTTGTTGTGTCTGGTGTGGATCTCATCTCTGGCCTTTGATCAATGTAAACTGGCTGTGAACACAATTGTTGTAAATGTAGGTAGTACATGTCAAAAAGTTGTTTGAGTTGGATTCACATTTTTGGTTTTCTGCTGATCTGCTTCATGCTTGTTTTTAATGTAATGAATACATCAATTATTTGCCAGGGCAATGGCGGTATCACATTTGCAAAGTGCCACCTGTCATGTGTGCCAGGATGCAGATTTAGGGGAGGGGTGGCAGGGTGGCATGGGAGGCGGAGAGTTGCAGAGGCACCAGGCGGTCTGATTGGCTCACCATCTGTCTCTGGGTCTGAGCAGCTGTCTGCGTAGAAAGACCAATCTCTATTTGCTTCCAAGTTCACTTTCTCTCCTTTTGTGTGTATTACTTCTACTATAAATGTACATGCATGTGTGTATGGCTGTGTATAATTTTGTGTGTGTGCACTACAGTGTGCACACACAGGTCCCAGTGGGACTGATTGTCTTCCATATGAGTGCGAGAGAACAGGTCCTTGTCATAATGAAGAGCTGTCTTGTATAGACTGCCAGGGAAGCTAATATGACCCATGAAACAATTCACTTTTGCTTTACTAAAAAAATAAAACAAACATACATTTTGTATTCCTATATTAAAATCCAATCATATTTACTTCCACGTAAAATAAAATATGTTGTTTGCTTATATGTTCAACACCTCCCCTGGTTCACAGCTAAACTCAGACAGCTAAGGTTGATAAAGGAACAGACTGGGACTTAGTAGTCAAAATACAAAACGACAGGTTTAGCAAGATGGTGAGAGACGCCTAAACGAAAGTACTCTGAGAAACTGGAACAAACCTGCTGAAAGAGTACTGTCGCTTTGAACACAATACGACAACGAAAACAGTCCTGACCCCATTCCCCATGACCTCATCCACCAGCTTCAGACCACCAGCTCCCCCTCCCCCAGCTCACCATGCCTCAGCGATCCACTCCTGGACCCCCTGCAGGTCGCCTCCAGAGCAAACAGGTCTGTAGGCGACACAGTCAACATGGCCCTCCACTTCATCCTCCAGCATCTGGACTCATGCACATGCCCGACTCCACCTGCAAGTGGATCACAGACTTCCTGTCTGACAGGAAGCAGCATGTGACGCTGGGAAAACATGTCTCAGCCTCTCGGACCAGCAGTACCGTCTCCCCCAAAGGCTGCGTTCTTTCCCCTCTCTTCTTCTCCCTGTACACCAACAGCTGCACCTCCAGTCACCAGTCAGTCAAGCTCCTGAAGTTTGCGGATGATACCACCCTCATTGGACTCATCTCTGGTGGGGATAAGTCCGCCTACATGTGAGAGACTGATCATCTGGTGACTTGGTGCAGACAAAACAACTTGGAGCTCAACGCTCTGATGACAGAGATGGTTGTGGATGTCTGGAAGAACACAGTCCAACCTGCCTCTCACCCTTTGTGACTCCCTCGTCAAGGCTGTGGAGTCCTTCTGCTTCCTGGGCTCCACCATAACCCGTGACCTCAAATGGGAGCTGAACATCAGCTCCATCAACAAGAAGGCTCAGCAGAGGATGTTCTTCCTGAGGCAGCTGAAGAAGTTCAACCTGCCAAAGACCTTGATGGTGCACTTTTACACCGCCACTATTGAGTCCATCCTCTGCTCCTCCATCAGCGCCTGGTATGCCGCAGCCACTGCCGAGGACCTTCAAGGGCAGGCTGCAGCTAATGTCTATTTCACTGGGACTTTAAGCACATGTATGTAAACTAAACCATATTAAACACATACATTCTGGTTTTAGTATCTCTGACTTAAAATTAGCCATGCCATTGGCGGAAAATGGCTCAACACGCCATCCACTGTTTTGAATCAGTCCTGAACCTTGCAAGGCCAGTGAAATTAGGCAACTCATGCCTCACACATAGACCCCTCAAAGGGATGCAATGTAGGTACAAGTACACACAACCCTTTAAAGGAAAAATATCTATGAACTGCATATGTGTATTATATTGCGGGGAAACAATTGCAGTGTCTTTACTCTGTTATACGTTTTTTGGACAGTAGCTCACACATTTTTCACCATTGAAAATCAATTGTCGGAAACAATCACACAACCTTTGGCTCATATATTTAGTGAAAACGAAGAAAATGTTCTGAAAAGACTGTATATTGTATTTGTATGCCCCAATTGAAGACACCGAAGATGGGAAGGCATGGTCTGTTTGTGCAGCTGAGTCTTGGCTCATAATAGTAGTCGTGGAGATTGAACTACTGTTTCCATTTTGCTTTACTGAAATAAAACATGTGCTAACCGAAGGAGAGGGGCAAGCACCAACTTCCTGCAACAGGAAGCAACATGGTTTCTGAGAAATGTGACTTTAGCACTACAAGTTGAGAAACACTTACACTACCACTACTCTTTGTTTCTAATGGTGTCACAATGAACAGTTATGTGATTTAATAAACTAGGGGGTATTACCACCACATATTGTACAGATGATTCCCTGTGGAGCAATGGCAGAAGGAAGCTGATGAAAGAGCAGAACACATGCAGTTAACTGTTTATTGTAGCTTGTAGCTTCTGTTTTCTGCCTCAAGAGGGAGATAAAGACCTTTAAATCAGATCAAAATTAAATCTTTTATTTTCCAGTACAATGTGCTTATTTGAGCTTTTAGTGCTTTTATTTTTTTAGTGCGTCCCCAGAGGCTGGAGGGAGGTGTAGTGTGTCTTTGTGTTGTGTTTTGTTCTTTGAATGGCATTTCTTCAGGTGGTCTGAGCACAGTTGCAGTTAAAACATGCAACCCCTGCCGTTATGAGCATGTCAGGAAGCCGGAAGGTCAACAGTGAATGCTTATCCTCGGCAGGTTACTGTTAATGGCATCGCCCCATGAGTCCGTTCACATTTACACCTACACACACACACTCACACACACACACACACAGATTATAAGCAGTTCACAATTGTTACTATTAAATGAAGTCTGCTTTTTGTCCCAGTTAATGCAGCTGGGTGTTGCTAATAGGGTGATGAGCTGGTGTTATGACTGACTGATGACTGGTATCAGAGCTGCCGATTTCACCATTACATGACCTATAGCCACAATAATCCCCTCTGTAATGCATAATATATTACCCAGCAGACACACAGCAGCCAGCAGCCCATCTAAGTATTGCTTCAAAGCCACATCTCAACTATACACACCGATTTTTTACTAGATTATATTTCACAATTATTTAAATAAGAGTTAAATAAAGTTACTCTGGGCCATCTACATAACTGTAGAAGCCAAACCCCTACCAAAGAGCATTTTACCCTTCTGCTTTTCTCATCACTGTTGTGTCTATGGTCACCCAAAGTCTGCTTCCCCCGTCATAAGCTACTGTTGCTGGTGAAAGTTGCTCTCATAGTCTCTGTCTGGCCATGAAATAGTATTGTATAATGTAGTATGATAGCACAAGAGCAAAGGGCACACTCAAATGTGTGCCCTAATCCTGTATGTCATGTATGGTTTCATATTCCCCTCTAATGTGTGACTATGACTTCTAGATTCTTACCTACAAAGTGGTCTTCAATCCATTCCAAAGAGCATAATATTTGTATTAGGTGCAGACAGATACTGTACATTTCCGTAAAAGATCTCAGTGTTTCTGCTGTAGAATCATTAAGATCTATGTCTGTGTGAGACGTCTATGTCTATATTCAAACACATAACGTATATGACTTCCATGTCACATTTTATTTTCATACTTTCCCCACCATCTATTCTGCTGCTCTTCAATTTAAGTGTTGCAATGGAAATATTTAAAATCCCCCTTTGAACTGAAAAACAAAACAATCACATTCCCTCATAGCCATATCTTCAACCTCTTCTAGATTAAGTATATTGAGTAATTCAGAGTCAAATAAAGGTAATACTATTCTGATGTTAGACTACTGTACATCTGGACAGGCATACAGATATTCCTAGATATCATAGTGGTGGCTTTGCCTTCAACAATCATTTATTAAAGCAGAATGAGTTGTAAAGATAATTAACAATCCTTTCCCTGCTGTTTGAATATCAGTGAAAGCCAGGTAATATTCACCATCAATACAATTTTACTTTCATCTTTGACTTTTGTCAGCTTCTTTATCACATCCTGAAGCAGAGGAGTCATTTCCCTCCAAGAAGAATAAACATTATCTGAATGACATGTTAATCAATGCATATTAGTGCCGCGGACTCTTGGACAAGGATTAAATTATGGAGATGCATGTTACAAATAAAAAGTGTTTCTGAATTAATATTTCAGTAAGTAATGGGAATCCAGATCTTTTTATTATGCAGATAGCAGATTGAACTCTGATATTTCCATTATCCGTTATCTATTATTGCATTTTCGGTTCATGCATTTTTACATTATTCGTGACTACTGGAGATTTAGCAAAGATCACATTTTGGCAACCAATATGCTCATAGATTTGTTTATGGTTTGTAATAGAGGTTTAATGTATTTGTCTTGTACTTTGTCGTATTTGCTTTGGATTAAGGATATGCCTTCATGTTTAGTTCAAGGTTCAGCAGTAGAGGGCAGTGTGTGAATGTGGGTGGGTGTTACGTCAGGACCGGTACATGCAATAGTGTCTGGCCATGCTTTGGGTATGTGTGTGAGCATACAGTATGTGTCACAAATATAGAAATAGGTCAGCTTTCTGTGGGTGCCTGTGCCTGCGAACAAAACCAGTACGCTAAACATGCAAAGACGGGGCTCTGTGTGCACAAACTGTTCTATGAGTAATGATGCATGATGGTAGCTGATGAATCTGAATTAGGGTTGCAAAGACGCCATGAAGACACAGCAAACGGTAATCTCGCCGCGGTCAACTCTCAACCACGCTGTCACTCTCTATGTGTCTCTCTTTCTCTCTCTCTGCAGAGAATGCTGGTTGCCCCCGACAACAGTTGCTAGGAGACCATTCTGGAGTGACTTCATAGCATCGGACATGTTTATACCGTGGCTCGTGATGAATAAACCCAATTCACTATTCCTTTCCAACACAAATATGCATTTAAATTGGGAAAATACATCAATGTACACATATGAGGAGGGTAGAAAGAGTTTTCATGTTAGTTCTGTGCTGAAGCATCTAGAAGCTTCTTGGCTGCTATGAGATGTGTTCTTGTGGGGGAAATATAAATATAGTCAGTCGGGTGATTATGTTTTTAAAACGACATATTTTTAATCAGTGGGACCACAAAGACTGCTTCTTTGGTAGATGGAAGTTATGGAAATCAGACTGATTAAATATTCTCTCTCTCTCTCTCTCTCTCTCTCTCTATCTCTCTCTCTCTCTCTCTTTCTCTGTCACTGCTTTCTTTCTCTTGCCCACTCTCTCTCTCTCTCTCTCTCTCTCTCGCAATCCCTTATGTCCTTCTCCTGCAAAACCCTGCTCACATTACCCTCTACCATCCATCTTTCTCCCTCTCTAATTCTCTGTCTCTCTGCAGTAGTGAGATAAGATGTTCCTCCCTCTGAGCTGTGGTGAGGTGTGAGAGAAGAGGTGCTTTCCCTCTCTCCCTTTAACTACCTCCAGCACTGCCACACATAGCAAATGTATATCTCTGTGCATATTGGTGGAGGACGTTTTCTGTGTGTGTGTGTGTGTGTGTGTGTGTGTGTGTGTGTGTGTGTGTGTGTGTGTGTGTGTGTGTGTGTGTGTGTGTGTGTGTGTGTGTGTGTGTGTGTGTGTGTGTATCAATGTGCATGTGCAGCATGTTTCCTGGGATTGCTGTTTAATGAACTCTAGATTGGATGTCAGACAAATTCCCTCTGGCAACAATCAGCCCAGCTCTCTCAAACATGGCCAGGGCCCTTGGCTCTGGGAATGGGCTAAAGTAGTTTCTCACCCCAATATATCATACTAAATCTCAGCCTTGGCCATGAGTCTGACACCAAACAGCAGTAACCAATACCGTTAAAATCTTGTGTAAAGCTCCTGATGGTACAAACTCTCTCAGGTCTCAGCTTTTTAAAATATCTCGACCTATCACTGCTGGCGTAATTCCTGGATTACCCCATCTACTGTACAGCAGCTTACATCAAGTCTCCACCAGGAAGGAAGGATTTAAAATATGTAATGATGATAATGTGGTTAATTGATTTAGACGGTAATTAACACTCTTCTTGGTTTACTACTTTAATCCCATAGATACCACATAGCTCTGCCAATATCAATTTAGCAGATTGCTCTTTTGCCTCTATAAGTGACTTAATTTGGATGCTAAAAAAAATGTAAGATGGCAGTTGAAGACTGTTGATGCTGCCTAAAATAAAGTTGCATTGCAAAACAAAATCAACCTTAAATTGTTTTCCTATTCCAGGACAATGAAACATGGATGCCGGCAACTGATTTTTTCTTTTTCTTTGCCCAAACGTGTTAGGATCCAGTCTATCTTTTTTTCCAACAGACCACCCACAGTATTGACAGTGATTGTAAACAGGCACACATCTTGTCTCTCCAACTCCCTCCCGGGTCGATGCTATTGGTCTGCTTAGAAAAGAAGTCCTAGTGCCGTGTATGAGAGTCAGCAGCAGTTCTCTCTCTGGTGACATTGATTTAGCTGTAATGCTGTGACAGGGTTGCACATCGACTTATGGGTCCCTCTGTTCCAAGCCAGACACCTGAATATATATAACGATGAATATGACTTCTCTCTTATTCTTTGTCTTCCTCTCCACCTTCTCTTTCTCTCTATCCTGCTCTGCCACGGGGCTGCCAACCCTGCTTTTGTTCAATTTGGTCACCTGGGTCGCTGGACCAGGTAAGTTTTAATATAGCCTTGTTTTAAAACAAACACACAAGCAGACATTCCCTCGATGAAAATCCACTATTGAAATGTCTATTTAATACCAGATATCAAAACTTAATCAACTCAATAAAGAAATGGTCTGTGGCGTTTGGAACGGCCCCGATGGCAGATGGGACAACAGATTAAAAGACAAAAAGACATCGGGTAGAAGCGTGGAGTTGGAGCGGCTCTAAAAGAAAGAAAAGAACCTCTAATGCTCATTTTCCTGCCTTGATGTAGTTTAATTGATAATCATTGCAATTAATTCCTTTGTTTCCCCGTGAAATTTCAGTCTGTTTGGCACCGGCTAATTACCTCAGCTCATTGGACATCTGCTTTTTGCAGTGTAATTGCAGCTCTTAGTAGAAACACAAACAGCAAGAGAAAATTACACAGCATTTTCACATTTGTCTGCGATGTGTCTATACAGTATATATTTGCTCACAAAGAAGGTTGTTGTTTATTAAACTGCAAAATAATTATGCAAACGGCTGCACTTATCTAAAAGTATTGTAGCAATAATTTAATACTGCAGAATATAGAGCAAACTAGAACCGCAAGGCATTGGAGCAAAAACTAAACTCACTCTGACCAAGGTGTGTCAGTTCACATGTGTGTTATAGAAAAACTCACCAGGGATTAATTTTGGGGTCCAGCTGGGGCGACAGGGACAGAAGTGAGGATGAGGAGAGGGGAATGGGAGAAGGGGGATGGGGAGACAGAGCGGGTGGAGATGGGTTTAAGGGCAATGTGCAGTATATTGCAGTGTGCACTGCACTGTGCAGTATTGTCCTGTGATTGTAATAGTTATCACCCCCTATATCCCATCCAGACATTCTCTCCTTTATGCATTACTATGTGGTTTAATAGTGGCTGGGAAGGGTTGGGGGCAGGGATGAGGTGGTTTTTGGTGTGTGTGTGTGTGTGTGTATGTGTGTGTGTGTGTGTGTGTGTGTGTGTGCGTGCGTGCGTGCGTGCGTGCGTGTGGGATTCGCTGACAGGTTAGCGTTCACTGTCAGCACTAATGCGTGATGTTGATATACGGGGCTGTATGTCTCCGTGGCTTGCCAGACACATGCTCATCCAGCCTGTTGGGGGGAAAAACACATTTTCAATGTTGTTTCATCCTAAAATGTTATTACTACACTGGTAAAATACAGTTGAGAGCCAAGTTAAAGTAGCACAATATATTTAGCCAACATTACAAATAGAGACTGTAAAAATAGAGAACGAAACCAATTAAGCATTGTTTGGCAAAAAAAGAAAAAGAGACATTCTGGGAATTGTGAGGGTTAAAGGTTCTTGAGGTTTATTTATAAGGCTACATTTAGGAGTCTACCTTGGGTCTACCACTTCTCTGAGGTCAAAGGTTAGCTGAATAATGAGATTTGAGCTCTTCCCACTGCCTCCTTATAGAGACCTCTGCAGCACTTATCCAATTTTGACATCATCAATAAGTGTGTGGGAGAGAGTAGGAGTTGATATAGTGTGTGTTTATTCATCTGTGTCTGCTTTCTGTCCTTGATATGTATGTGTGTGTGTGTGTGTGTGTGTGTGTGTGTGTGTGTGTGTGTGTGTGTGTGTGTGTGTGCGTGCGTGCGTGCGTGCATGCGTGCGCGTGCGTGCGTGTGTGTGTGTGAGCATGTGCTGTGATACAATCATATGGTCTGATGACGATGTTCCGTGTGAAGTGGTAAATTGTCTGATGTGAAGTGGACCAAGGAATGTTCTCCTATGGGAAATCTCCTGTTTAAATATGCCTTATAAACGACATACATGCCTGTGAATCCTGTGCACGAGGGTTCATTTTTTATTAGATGTTAATTAGCTCAATGGTTGTGAATATTGCATCACATTTCACCGTTTAGGTCCTTAAACAGTGTTTAGCAAGTACCCATGCTTCAAAATCAGGTTTAGAAAATAGTATTATGTTTATTTTTAGGACACCGACATTCTGATTCAGCATCGATCAATGTGACAGTACCATTGCTGCATTAGCGCACACACGTATGTTCTACAGGGCCATAGTTGCCGTGGCACCTGCAGGTCGACTGTTATTGATCTCATCCACACATGGTCGTGCTGAGATGTCTACGTCGTCCAGGCCAGCCTGCAATCAATGCTGTTATGCGACAGCAGGTTCCAGTCTATCTGCTTTTTCATCGCTGCAATGGTCATGTGACGATGTAACAGTCGCCATGCGCTTTCAGGTTGTCGGCGCCAATCAATCAGCAGACTATTGACCACCGGCTGTGGGGGCTCAAATGTGTTGTAACACACACACTTCATCATCATCAGACCCATTTATGTTTCCTATGGAAAGGAGAAACTCATTATTTTCCAAGGCAGACTGTAAATTGGTTGATTTGTGAATTTAAATATGAAGGTCGTCACTACAACAGTGTCAGTAGTAGTTCGTCGTTTGTAAAGTTCTACGGTACATGACATGATATGTCATACGGTGCACAACAGCTAATTAGGGATCCTCAGCGGCAATGTCTGTTGTGGTTAATTTGGTTAATTTAATGCTTTTTTTGTCTTATCTGGGTCAAAACCGAGAAGCCAGGCTAAAAATAATTGAAAGAGAAAGGAAGCGAGAGGCAGAGAAAGCTCTTCACTTGTGACTGACTGTCAGTGAGGCTGGTTGCAGTCACCTGACCCACTGGCGTCTTCTCACTATAGTTACATCTGCTGCCACTAAGAAAGGAAACAGTCACAGGAATGCACCCATTTTATTTATTTAGTTCACTTTTTAATGGTCTCACTGCTTCTCCGTGCTCCTATACCCTGATAGATAGTGTTGCTATGGCAACGGCAAGATGCAGCTCCGAGTAGAGGTGATGATTTGTCCGCGTTTTTGTCCATTTTAAAAGGAGGAACATTAACTCACACTTTACATAACACATGCGCAACACAAAGATGCACTCAGCCGTTACCCTTCATTCTGCAGTGTGTCTCTCATGGCAGCTCCATTACACGACGTGCGACAAGCCGGAGGAGACCCGGCGAAGAACGTGGCATCGAACCACGAGCACAAAACCATTCAATACGCCAGAAGACCTGTTACATGTTATGGATATAGGTTATGGGGAAGCTGCAGCCGTCAAAATGTGGGTATATGTGGAAAGCAGGGAAAAGGTGTGTGTGTGTGTGAGTGTGTGTTTTAGGGCATCTGTGTGTTTGAGAGGGTGACTCATGCCTTGTCTATTAAGAGAATAGAGAGTGATCAGGTTGCTAGGCGATTAAGAGCCACTATTGTCCGCAGGGACAATAGTGGCCCAGAGAGCGCCCTCTCTTCTCTTTCTCTCTGTCTCTTTCGGTTTCTTTCTCACACACACATGTACACACACACACACATTGTAAATGTACATTTTGTTTGGCCCCCCCACCCGGCTTGGGGATTGGGCGGGAACAAGGAGTTGTTGGTGATCAGGAGGACAGAAAAAGGGTGAGAAGGGACACACGGAGAGAGAGAGGAAAGAGAGAGAGAGAGGAGAGAGAGAGAGCACTAACAGGAGAGCTGTACCATGAAAAAAAAAAGACCTGCAATCATTTGCCACATTGAAGGGAACAAATGTAGCTGGAGGCAGTGAGGGAGAGTGCGAGAGAAGGGGACAAGCAGAGAGAGAGAGAGAGGGAGGAAGTAACAAGAAGCCAAGCAGAGAGCGAGACCTTCCATGGACATTGCACATTCAACATTCAGCTTCATAGGGAAAGATCACACACCAACCGACAGGTCGGCAGAAGGAGGAGAAGCACCAGGACTTTGACGCGGCCGTCTCTCCTCCTGCTCCTCACTGTATGTGTGTGTCTGTCCGTGACACACACACAGGCTCTCTGTGTGTGTGTGTGTGTGTGTGTGTGTGTGTGTGTGTGTGTGTGTGTGTGTGTGTGTGTGTGTGTGTGTGTGTGTGTGTGTGTGTGTCTGTCCGTGACACACACACACACAGGCTCTGTGGGCTCTCTGGGTGGGTAGGGAGCCGCGCTGTGGAGGAGATGTTCACTCTGAGGATGAGACAGCGTTTCTAACAGGATCTATTTGCGGACCGGGATAATACACTGACACAGCTGAGGGGACCCGAGCCCACCGGAACCGACCGAATCCGCCATGGAGGGACTGCTGTCTCCAATGAGGACACGGGTAGGTTACCATGGGGACTGCAGAGCATCCCAACTACAGTTTCCTCCACAGGAATCCATCACGGGAATGGCATATACAGGGAGATAGCGTGCCCTGCGAGGTACTGGGCTGCTGCAATGAATCAGTCCGTGCTGCTGTCGCCGTGGTGATGCTAAAACTCAAGCCGAGAAGTTTCCGAGCTACCGACGTTGCTAGGGGCGATAGGCAGAATGCTGGGAGAGTGTGGGAGACACGAGAGGTCTCCGAGGATAGATAAACGTATGTAAGCTTTGCAGAAAACTGAAATACAGTTTCAGTTTGGATGCAAAATGTGTGCGTCCACGTGTGTGCGTGCGTGCGTGCGTGCAGATTAACAAAGGTTGCATTGAAAGAATGACTGTGTTTCAGTGAGTGGTGCCTATCTCCCTTCAGTACAAATCATTCTCCTCCTTTTGATTTAGGATAGAGGAGGAAGGAGCGGAGAAAGATGTGCAAGGGAGGAACTGGGTTCAATTTGTACAGCGAATTGAGGGAATGTCTGAAAGTGGCAATTCACTATTGTTCTTGTTATACATGAGCTTCTGTGTTGGATAGCCGGGTGTCTGTATGACATGGGACCTTTTAGGTTGGTGTCTCACTGTGCTCAAAGCATCTATCTGACAGTGAATGTCTGTGTCTGTGTCATACAGAAAAGGCTAATGAAATAGGAAAATGGTGTGTGTGTGTGTGTGTGTGTGTGTGTGTGTGTGTGTGTGTGTGTGTGTGTGTGTGTGTGTGTGTGTGTGTGTGTGTGTGTCTGTGTGTGTCTGTGTGTGCCTGTGTGTGCCTGTGTGTGCCTGTGTTACTGATAGAGCACCCTTGGGGATGTGTCTATTCATGTGCCTGCATGTGACATCCAGCACAGTTGTGTGGACAGTAATGGACCCGAAGAGGTGTCGCTCTCCCGGTTGAGATTTGAGCTGAAACCCTGTTCGTTCTGGCTGGGGCTTTATGTTTCGAGATATATTATCGTGAGAGTTAGTGTGTGTAATGTGTGAGAGAGGGAGACTTGGCTGGACAAAGCGCTGCAATATTGAAGCTGTGATAATGTTATTAATATTTATAAAGGTATGATTGCATTTTTGGAAGAAGAAGAGAGTGATTTTGTTACTGTTTCTTACAGTTACAACCGTATCCAGACCATTCTCTAACATTAAATTCACTCTGAAATGAAGCCCCAATTTAAATCAGCTTTGCACTTAAATAATATTCTATTATAAAATGAGTCTCGACTTCTAATCCCTTCGTCCCCTTCAGCCTGCTTCTCCCCAAGAGGACAGAGGTGATTTAACAACCTGGCTCTCTCACACAGTCCACCCTCCCTTCCCCCTCCTTATGTTATCACCATGGGTACAACCCCAAATGAATCCTTAAAGCATCCTCCACCAACTATAGATGTGAAAATGTGCATATATGTTTATAGTCGGTTTGAATATATTCTACACATATAGCTCAATAGTGACTCCCACACAAGCCTCGAGGAGATGTGTGGGTGCTGAAAGGGTTAAGCCACTGGGATGACCTGATGGTGTTGTCACACACGAGTACACCCGTCTGCTCACCTCTCCTCCCTCACCTTTACAACTCATCCTGTTTCTTCTCTTCATTTCATTGCAGCTTTGGCCGACTTCTTTTCTTTTCCCTTGTGCAGGATGAGCCACGCACTCCCTTTTACATTGAAGCCAAGAGCGCGTCTGTCTCTTTCTCGCTTCTCCGTCCTGTTTGTCTGCCCACCTGTCTGTCTGTCTGCCTGTCTGTCTGTCTGTCTGTCGGCCCCTTGCCGTGTCTTTGGCAATTAACCCGAGCTCAGTAATTGGTATTTGCAGATCTGCCCATGATCTAATCCAAAGAGGAGTGTTAGCGGGCTGTTTGGAGATAGACTTGGCTTCATAGTTATGGCGTGGAATCAAGCCTGCTATATCTGTGTTGTCTGCCACCCTGGCCAGATTTGCCCAGGAGCTGTGGGAATCACTTCCAATGACTAAATGACTTTTTATAATTTATCTTCCTCAGCCACATTGAGCTTCACATGCCTCACAGTAGATCTGTGTATCTCAGTTTTGGCATCAAAGTCAGTTTAGTATATTTATGTGAATGAATCACAGCATAATGAGCAAGTGCAGGAGTCTCTCAAAGTGTACGCTACATAATCTCAATTATATGTGCCTTTTCTCACCCTCATAGAGAAAAGGAGGAGTCTAGTGAAAACAGTGACCTTGATTTGTGAAATGTGTTCAATCTATCTTTCAGTTGGCTTGTAAACAGCAGCAGATTTGTGAAAAGTAAAGAGGGGAACAAAGTAGGAGCGCAACAATGTCAGGGTGTTTCTCAGTGGCAGTGGAGCAGTGTATACTCGCAGCCAAAGAGCACAACAACGTCTTCAATTCAATTAAATTCAGTTTATTTTATATAGCCCAACATCACAAATACAAGTTTGCCTCGGAGGGCTTTACAGTCTGTACACATAACATCCCTGTCCCGGGACCTCACATCGGATCAGGAAAAACTCCCCCAATAAAGATAGTAAAAATCCTTTCACAGGGAAAAAAAGGGGAAGAAACCTGAGGGAGAGCAACAGAGGAGGATCCCTCTCCCCGGATGGACAAAAGCAATAGATGCCATGTGGCCAAAATGAATAACGTAACGGAGTTACAGCACATTCAATGAATATGACAGAAATTATTCATATAAAGAGTAGTAGGCATGGTTCATGATCCAGATAACCACGATCCATGAAGCAGAAGGAGGTAGAGAGGAGGGAGGGAGGGGGCATCAGCAGGGCCAAGGCAGCAGGCAGGACCGGTTCCAGGCAGCCATGAATCCATGGAAAAAGAAAGTAGAGTTAGTAATGTGCATTGAAGAGACAATTTATCCAGAAGGAGAGAAAGAAGAGGAGAAGAGGAGAGGAGGAGTGAAAGAGGAAGAGAGGAAGAGAAGAAGAGAAGAAGAGAAGAGGAGCTCAGTGTATCCTAAGATGTCCCCCAGCAGTCTAGGCCTATAGCAGCATATTTAGGGGCTGGACCAGGGCAAACCTGAGCCAGCCCTAACTATAAGCCTGAAACAGCCCTAATTATAAGCGCTATCAAAGAGGAAAGTCTTAAGTCTACTCTTAAATGAGGTGACCGTGCCTGCCCCTCGGACTGAAAGTGGAAGCTGATTGTAGTAAATCGGACAAAAAACACTTCAAAGTTGATCCTCTGCCTTAATACGAAAGTGGTGGCACTACCCCAATTCAAAGCTGTTATGGTTGTACATTTTTCACGTCAAAAGACAAAAAAAGAAGATAAAAAAAAAAATATTTATTCTTGTCTTTGTAGGGTAGTATGTCTTTAGGTCTTGCTTCAGGAATATACAAAAGGTGACCTCAACCCCAAGATAACAGGCAGGGAACAGCAATAGCCTGTAAAACCTGCACTACTCCTAATCTCCAGCTCACTAAAATGGGAAAACTGTGCTGAGATGTCTGTGTCGGCTATAGAATAGTTGTATTCTCCTCTGAGCTCCCGATCCCCTACCTCACTCCAGCACGTGTTCTGCTTTTTCCCTTGCTTTCTGTATCTCTCTTCCTCTCTGTCTCTTTATTTAGGATGACAATAATAGGCAGTGAAGCAGAAAAATGAAACAAAATAAGCATCAGTGAGCTGTGTGTCTGTGTTATATACAGCGGAAAAGCAGGTCAACGCGACACACACAGAGCATGTAGAGCATGTAGTGAATAAAGTAATCCTGAGGGAATCTGAAAGAAGTTGCCAATTTGTTATCATCAGCATCCAAAAACTTTTTTAACGCGTCTTTCTCATGATTGTATTGTACCTTTTTAATGTCTTTTCAATGGGACGTTATAGTTTGGTATTGCAGTCAGGACATTACTGATTCACGTTGACATTAGTGCTCACGACTTCCACATTCTCTGCTTAACTGTGCACACCATCTACTTCTTATCTTTCTGAGACAAAGCTGAGAGAAAGTGCATATTCAGATAGGCATATATGAACACAAAAACACACTCAAACTAATAGATCTAAGAGTGAAAGATCAAGTTCCCAGTCGGTATCCCCAGTTGAATGTAATACATGCATATAGGTCAGTAGAACAAGGAGTTCTAGCTTCATAGAAATCTTCCTCTGGAGAACGTGTGCTGGTGTTTGGCACATCTTCTCCAAAAATCTGTGTGTGTGTGTGTGTGTGTGTGTGTGTGTGTGTGTGTGTGTGTGTGTGTGTGTGTGTGTGTGTGTGTGTGTGTGTGTGTGTGTCAGCTCTCCAGTCAACTCACTGTGTTAGTGAATCAATACGGAGTAGTTATCAAGAGATTAACCCCGTCAAGGCTCCATCAGTCTAATCAGAAAGACTCTTCCTCCCTCGTTAACTCCATCACTCTTACCTTCATCTGCTAGCTTGCTCTTTTTTTCGGCACAGTGTCCCTGACTCGTGTCCTCTTATCCTCTTCAGGTCGTGTGTGTGTGTGTGTGTGTGTGTGTGTGTGTGTGTGTGTGTGTGTGTGTGTGTGTGTGTGTGTGTGTGTGTGTGTGTGTGTGTGTGTGTCCAGCTGCCCATGACAGATGGGGCCATTACAGAAATGGCCAAGGGCTTAGACATACATGCACACTCACCCACAAACACATTTATTCCATTAAGCAATATCCATTTCACACACACACACACACCTTTATACTTCTCACCTTCTTCTGTGTTGATGCTTTAGCTCTGCTGCATCACATGCTAACCACTGCAAACACACTAGCTCATTGTTCCCCTCCACCCCCATCGCTCCTTTCTTTCCCCCTTCATCTATCCATCCACCTGGTTCATTAGCGTGCATTCTGCTGTCAGAATGGTTAAGGTCGATGTGGCACGGAAGAGAAGACGAAGCAGCCAAAAGGGAAGTGACCAGACCCCGATCCCTGAAGCCGACCACCTCCCTGCTTGTATGAAAATAATTAATAGAGAAAGGCAGACCTGATGGGGTTTGGATTTGCAGCACAAGGTGGGGCCGCCTTTGGCAACCCCAACTACCCCCCCCCCCCGCCACACACACGCACGCACGCACGCACGCACGCACACACGCACACACATACATTTAATACACAGCAGGTTGGCTGACAGCAATTGAAGGCCAAAGTAAGCAGCAAAGGGGGAGGTGTCTGGTGCCTGGAACCGCTTGAGACACATGCAAACAAAAACACAGTCACACACATCTCCCAGCTGTCATCTTAGCCTTCCAAGTGCACTGCCAGGGTAGTCTGTTAGGGACAGTGCAACACAAGTTAGTCACTATACTATGATTAAATTTAAATTTAAAATAAATGTAACCCACCCATCCCATTCTGGAAGAAAACATACTGTTTTACGGAAACTATAATAGGGATACATGCATCATTGGTTTTGATAATTGAAAGAGGCGAAATTGATAAAACCTTTTTTTAATGTGCCTGGGCTCTCGTGACTAAGTGACGACAATAGTATAAAGCTATAGCTAGTTATCTATAATAACTTTATTAGCTTCTAACCTTGACATACAGTGTTCCGAGGGAAAAGACTTGCACATCATTCATGACGCACAAGGAGGCAGATGAAGATAAAGAGAAGCAGAACTGTTGGTTTACTGTGTAAGATGAGATCAGTGGGATGCCATGTGGTGAGAGAGATCCTTATAGAGTTCCCTGTTTGAAGCTTTTCCTCTCTTTCCCCATTTGAAGATGTGGCACTGCATGTCGGCCATAGGCCATCTCTGATGTGTGTGCATGTGTGTGTGTGTGTGTGTGTGTGTGTGTGTGTGTGTGTGTGTGTGTGTGTGTGTGTGTGTGTGTGTGTGTGTGTGTGTGTGTGTGTGTGTGTGTGTGTGCGTGCGTGCGTGCGCATGTGAGCGTGCCCTGCTGTGTCAAGCATGTCAAATGTACTCTTGTCCCCTTGAAGAGGCCCGAAAGATGAGATCAATCAGAGCGCAATTGAGCAACCAGAGAAGCAAACCAGTGATGCACTTAATGTTAGGTGTTGTCATGGAAACACGAGGTGCAGATTTTCCACTTCATTGGCTGCCATCAGTCTACAGGCATTTAAAAAAATGATTTCCAAGAAAGGCAATTGAAAGATGAGAGGGAAAATGAGTCAAGTGTCCACAAAGATAGACGACGCAGCAAGACACAGGAGTATCGTAATGAGAAATTTACTGTAACACCATGCTTCAATTAAATGCATTTATGTTTGTGTGTCAGTGTTAAAACCATGCACTTTAGATTAAAGAGCTTCAAGCAGTCCTATTATGTTTATTGACTCTATCTGTGTAATTGCATAGAATGGATAGTCCCAAGAGGAGCTTTCCCTGTACTGCTTTTAGCCTTCGGAGAATCAGAATGGCAATTACACTTTCCTATATTGGAATGTAATCACAAGCGTGCACACACACACACACACACACACACACACACACACACACACACACACACACACACACACACACACACACACACACACACAGCGAGACACCTTTGATGAACGAGCACAGGATTGGTAGTGTCACCCCTGCAACAAAGGGTGACCCTGCATTGAACAGGTATCATACATCACCCTATCAGTAGATCTACATTGCACAGACAATTTGAGGCATACACAAATACACGTGCATACACTCACACAGGAAATAGGAGTTTCTTTCTTCCCCTTCACCCTGTTAATCTCTTATCTCCAGTTACACGCACTTAGGCATTTCCTCCGCTCTTTATTGTGCTATTTCCCCCTCAACCGCACCAGAGACCCACCATTTCTAGCCCATTTATTCCTTCTTTCAAGCCACACCACCTCCATCTCTATACATCCTCCCCTGGGCTCTGAACTATGACCTCTTTACATGAGCAGAGAGGAAGCTGGCAGCAGTTACTGAAATATGATTGGCTGACTGGAGTGGTGTCAACACTGACCTGAAGGGAGAGAGAGAGGTGTGTTGCTGTAGAAAGTAGAGAGGAAAGAGAGGATGGAGGCAAAAGAACAGCATGTATTGAGGGACCTAATTCCTGAAGTACAGCCGTATCACCAGAAAGAACACACCATAAAACAACTCAACATGTAATACACAAATGTTCTCTCTAACAGCAACTGCAATGGGCAAGCGCTGACCTATTCACATGCACTGAGGAATATGGCTCTATTACAAATACAAATGTAGCTGGAAGCGCCGGGTAGTGTAGAGGAAAATCACTCCCCCACAACCGCAGGGACTCAGGTTCAAACTCTGGCTGCTGTGTTTCTGGCGAGTGGCCCTTTGAGCTTAATTGGCAAAGTAGCAGATAGGAAGCCACAAAGGATCATGCCTTTGTAACTGCACTGATAACCACTACTGGTTGGCAGGGGCACACTTTTAGAGGTGACCACATGGACCTCCATGTGTTACTGCCTCCTAAGTGGCAGATTGCTGTGTTTTGGAGGTCCTAAGCCTCCCCAGGCCAACAGAGGGAGTTATTAGCAGCACAATCTGCAGTGCAAAGGGACAAAAGAAGAACAAACACGAAAGAAAAGAAAAAATACAAATGCTGCTATTTTTTCTTTGAAAAAGGTTCTCTTCCAGTGACCATTAAAAACGAGTATATAGGCTTTGTTCTTGTTGAATAGTTGTTCAGTTCTTGAGGACAGCACAAGACAAAGCAATAACAATGCAACATTTTGTGATCAACCATAGTGTTACAGATTATACAGCTCTTATTCTGCATACTTAATTTGTGTCTTGTTCAGTAGACTAGCGTTCTTCCCTTTTTTCATATTTTAGTCATTTCAGTTTAAAGTGCGCACTGCATGAACAAAATTAACATTTGCACTTTTTATGCTCTAGCGCGCTAATGCATGATTCATGATTTACCTACACAGCTGCTCAAGGAGACAAAGACATTGAACACTTCACCCTGTACATGCATGTATTGTATGCACACTCTAACAGTGCATACCCTCAAACACATGCATACACACCGGTCAATTTGCATGCTCCATAACATCTACATGCACAGCCTCATACAAATGGACCCATATGCTGTCATCAGACAGCCTTATTGATGTAGACATGTCAGCCTCTCAGCAGCAAGGCTGGGATGAGCATCTTCAGCTGCTGGCAGGATGAATGGATGGATATAGGTCAGTGATAGAATGAGAGACTGTGATGGTTGAAGGTGCCAGAATGATTGAACATGGAGGAGTGAGGTAATTCTTTCGAGCCGTTTTTGATTTTCACCAGCAATCGTCCATGTCACCAAAGTAGCAGTTTACCAATCCCATCTGGCTTTAGTCTTCTTACTTGTGCGTTTCAGAAGGAAAACAGCAGCAATAAGAAAAGTTTTTTAATAAATATGTCTTGGGGGTCATTTAAATAATTTAACTTTAATTTAACTGGTCTGGGGACAACACTGCTTTTCTGTAATGTCAAGCTAATCCTGTATAGCAGTGGTTCTCAACCTTTTTCCAGTGATTTCCCCCCTGTGGAAATAATTTTTCAGCCAAGTACCAAAAAGGATTTGTGCTGGTTAGGGGGAACCAGCACAAATCCTTTTTGGTTGAAAAAAAATGTAATACAGATTTAATATAGAATATTTAAATGTTTATAATATTTCAGTTTATGATCTTACACTTAAATTTGATTGAACATTTATTAAATAAAACATTTTTTAAAGGATTTTTGAATCAATGCTAATTTGATATATATATATATTTAATCTCACGTGGGCCTTCACGTAGGTACGTACGTATAGTACTGTGTGTTTTATTGGGCACTTCCTATCAGAATTTCCTTTTTAATTTAAAACACTGAGCAGCGGTTGCCAGGTATCCTATTACCTCCCCTTTCCCAAGTGTAGACAGCTGCCATTACGCAGAATTAAACCCAAATATGAAATCAAGGTTGCCAGATTGATGCACATCCATCCTCCAAGGAATACTTACATCATCCTAAGTGTCTCGCTGACCCTCCATGCTCTCATTACTGCTTGTTAGAACAATTAAGTGTGACGTGTGTCAGATTTATATCTCACCCCTGTGTGTGTGTTTGTGTGTGTGCATGTACATGTGTTTGTTTTATTCTGAACAGATGTGAGCATCTGCCATTGCAGATAAGGCCATTAATACATGTCTAGAGGTGTTTGTATGTGGATGTGTCTGGTTTTCGGCAACAGCTGTTGTTGTTTTCTGTGTACTCTGTTTGTACATTTACTTTTGCAAGTTGTCTGACATACCTAACTTTAAAAATGCATTTGTATGAGACACAGATAGTCAATGTGGGTGTCTCTTTTCACTTGGGGACTGGATCCAGAAATAATTGGATCCTTCACTCCCTGCTTTGGTTTGCTGGAGTTGCAGATATGAACAGTAACACATTTAACCAATACACTCACCAACAGAAGCTCCAACAATTGCATTTGGTGATACAAATTTCTTCCACGCATTGCATCAATCTTCATTCTCACTGTACAGCTTTCACATATACAAACTTTGAAGCAGTTTTAAACATCAGCCACAAACTACCTTTCCCACAACCAGGACATATTGTAAGCTACATGTCGCCACTTGTGCATGCATGGTTTTAACAAAGGTAAGGAAGTGCACAGTAATCCTTCATAATATAAAGTAGATAGAGATAGATAAAGAGGAGGCCGACCCCTTTTTTTTCAATACATCATGGAATGCAGACCTGCCAGTCCTGAAGTGGGTGTAGTTTGATGTTGGGTAATTATTATTTTTACTGGCCTTGAATACAAGCAGTTTCATAATAATAATAGTGTTTCAGAAAAACACCTTTGTAAATCTGAACATTTCCCATGGGCACCGATCCAGTTCTGTGGTTACCAGTGTGTTGCACTATCCTGTTGTGAGCTTGGACCCACTGTTCCTGTTTGTCTGTGTAATTATAATGGTCTTGTTTAGTTTTTTTTACAAGACAGTTACTGTATCACTGCACATGAACTGCACAGATTTAATTTGGCTTCCTTGGAAGTCTTGGCCTTTTTAAAAGTCTTATGGATATGTTTTTATTCCTTTAAAAACTCTTGTCATGTGCTGTTTCAGTTATTTGATCCACCTCTAACCCTTTCCCAGAGCGGCTCACCAGCATACGGCATGTCATACTCTGACCACCAGAGTGTGCTGTGTGATGGGATTCCCCTTGCCTAGCTCAAGGCTTCCTGAAATCATGAGCCGAAGGACTTGGAAGTCCAGTTGAGTTGCATTCGCTGAAGAAGAGCAGGCCCTCTTGGCCCTAAGTTTGAAGTTTTCTTCCTGCAGCTCCTTCAGTAAAGTGTAGGCTAGAAGAATCTCTCCACAGCAGTAAGTGGGTATTGAGAAGGTCAGCACTGGTGAAGAAAAACTCCCGACATTGCTTTAGATTCGTGGCTGTAAGAAGCAACTGGCCTCCTCCTCGCTGTGTCCTGTCTGATGTATGGAGCCAATAAGCAGAGACCTTCAGCTATAATGAGCAGTGGTCTGCTGTGTGTGTGTGTGTGTGTGTGTGTGTGTGTGTGTGTGTGTGTGTGTGTGTGTGTGTGTGTGTGTGTGTGTGTGTGTGTGTGTGTGTGTGTGTCAGCTGGCCGTTTGGCCCCAGTAAACACAGAGCTTCATTGGACATCTCCACAGTTCCTCTCATCCGTCATCACAGCTTTCTCAGAGACATGAGGGCTTGTGGAGGGGACCAGGTGGGGAAGGAGGAGTGTGTGTGTGTGTGTGTGTGTGTGTGTGTGTGTGTGTGTGTGTGTGTGTGTGTGTGTGTGTGTGTGTGTGTGTGTGTGTGTGCGTGTGCGTGTGTGTGTGTGTGTGAGGTGACCAGGGAATGGTTATGTGTATAATTAATGACCTCATCCTGCTCCTCCTGCTGTCCAAGAGGGGGACAATGAGCGGGTAAAAGACAAAGAGCAGGGTATGCATGTGAAATCAAGAGAGAGAAAATGACAAGAAGGAGTAAGGAGAGGACAGCGAGGGATAAAGAGATTGAAGGAGGGAAGCATATGTTAAAGGCTGCACTTGATTAATAATGAGTTCTGTCAGTGACTGAGTGGCCGTCCCATTACCCCTGCTGTCTACTGGATGGACTATTACATAGGATTCACCCCAATAAATTCTCCCTCTCTTCCTCCAGTCCTTAATTTTCCATGTGCCCAATATTCAGCTCTTCCCATGGCGATGACGCAAGTTGAATGGAAATAAGTCGTAAATACCAAGGGACAGGACCTTGGCTGAGAGAGAGTAACCTGGGACTGATCACAGCCTGCCTGTCACAGCACATCTCTTTTTGTGACTGCTGTGAAGGTGTAGCAAGGACAAAGGCAAGAGAGGAGTGGGAGGTGACTGGTCTGTCTAGCAGGGGCCTCCAGAGGAGGCTGTAGCCCCAGGGGGTCAGCCTGGCCCCTCCTGTGTCAGCCCACTCTCTCTCTGATTTCTTGTTTGATCCATTGTAGATATTAGGACTAAATGTTGTACTAGCTGACCGTCAATACCTTAAACCGATCGCTGCAAAACCAGACAGACATAAACTGCACTGCTGTGATTGGACATTTTACCATCACAAGGATGAGAGGGATGACCTGGAGTAATACCGGGAGGTGGAGATGATCTCCTCAAATTACGCCTGTCTCTCCCTGAACCCCAAGGGCTCTCCTCCTCCTCCTCCTCCTCCTCCTCCTCCTCCTCCTCCTCCTCCTCTTCGTCTGCTCGTTAACAAAGGCAATCTGCCTGAGCCATTTGACCAGCGTTCGGCATTGGTTTGTGTAGCAGCGCTGCACCTGTCAGAGGTGTGTAGCCCATCTGTACAGTAACAAGCAGCTTAGTTCCATGCCTGCAGCAGGAGGTGGAACTGGCGCAGTCTGGCTTGTGTTACTGCACTCCTGGGAGAAGCCATGCATGTGTGTTGTGGGTTATAGAAGGGGTAGGTCACTTTGGCTCATTAGAAGAACAAGGAAATGCATGTATGAGTGTGTGTGTGTACACGTGTGTGTGTGTGTGTGTGTGTGTGTGTGTGTGTGTGTGTGTGTGTGTGTGTGTGTGTGTGTGTGTGTGTGTGTGTGTGTGTGTGTGTGTGTGTGTGTTTGTAAAACGGTGGGGACAGGTGCGTCCTCTTTGTACATTGCATTTGTTTGTGTGCATGCTTTGTTAGTTTGTGGTTTGCATTCCTGAGGGATCATAATGATTCATTGTCCATAAAGAAGGAGAGTTGTATAGTTACGAGGGGCTGAGAGGTTTACGAGGGTTATAAGCACAGCTGCATCCTGCGTGTAGACAAATCAGTCTTAAACAAAAGTCTGAGGAATGAAAACTATTTGGCTAGAGAGTGAGTGCAGGAAACTTTAAAACATGAGTTTATGGGTTTTCAGTAGTTAGCCTCAATGCCGAAATGTTTGAAGTTTTATGAAGTTTTATGTCATTGTAATCCTGAAATGTAAATTAATATCTTTGAGTTTTGGATTGTCAATAAAACAATCAAGCAATTTGATGACGTCCCCTTGATCAGTGTGCAAGTGTAATATGCGTTTTAACAATATTCCGATATGTTATAGCCTAAATTATTCATTGGAAACATAATTAACTGATTAATTGATTATGGAAAAGAATCCTAATTTACATAGGACATACTTGGTGTTGTCGATGCACCCCTAAATTAGTGCAAACAACCATTATATAGTTAATAATCATTATATAGGACAGGGATCCATCACAAAGTATCTGTCCTCATAATAAAAGCACCCAGACACACACACACACAAACACACACATACACATACACATACAAATGGTGTTAACCCATGTTTCCTCCTTTTCCCCAGTATCCCAGTATTCTCCCGCGGGAGTATGATCATGTATAACCCATTTCCCCCCATGATCTGGCCTGTAAAGATTAAATATGTAGCCATATCATCAAACATTTAACAGTCACGCTGCTACAAATCAGATTCCTAATCGTGTGTGGACTTTGGGGATGGGAACTCACGCGCATGTCTTGATCCTAAATTGATGTGAGTGTGCTGTTTGCATGCTAGAGTAATTCATAAAAGTTGTGGAGACTTGCTGGCAGACGGGCATGCCTGCTTACTGGAGGGTTAATTGTTAAATCAGTGTCAGGGAAACAATGTTTTCACAGCCACTTAGCGGTGTTGGTGGGCACGCGCGTCTATCTGTGTCTATTTCTGTGCATGGCATAGGCTGGGAAACCTCTTCGGCACTAGGTAGAGTGGGTTAAGTTTACTGGGGCAGAAAATGCAGGAGTGTGACTCAATACAGCGCCTTCGTACAACCAGTCTCTAAAATATGCCTCTGTCGCACTCGGTCTGCTCAGGCACGCACTCACTCTGTGGTGAGCGGCTTGTATGTACAAGAAGGACAGATGCAAAGGCTGCGACCAAGTCCGAAAAGGTGGAAGGTGTGTCCGTTTGTTTTATGAACGCCTTTTGATCCCCCTTTGTAACAGATATTCTATTAATTTCTATACTCAGATATTTCAAAGAACGTTTACTCTGGCGAGTACGAATGAGAATCCAAGGTGACTTTCACTGCGGCAAGAATGATATAAGATAGTAGACGGTGCACCTTCCTCTCCCTAGATCTCACCGACACACATTTCCATTCAGACACACACACACACACACACACACACACACACACACACACACACACACACACACACACACACACACCTGCACCAAGAGAGCTGCACAACTAGAGAGCCATTCAATGTAATATGAAATGACAGATTCAGGGTGCTGAGTGACATAGCAAAAATCCAGATTACTAACAGTGCAGCAGAGAATGACTGAGCAGAATCCCTTTCATTGCACTTGCTGTCCATCGTCATTCGAGACTGAATGAATGGAGACGAAAAAACAGGAAAAGACAGAACAAACAAGAGCAAAAGATAAAAAATACTGAGTTACCCAAACAGACCTATTTATTGAAGATATTGTGATACTAATAACGCATACAGGCTGAATGGTAGGCACAGAAAAAAATCAACAGAAGGATAATAAACTCACAGTTTGACATGTAGTCAATAAAACCATTTAGGGTAACATGAGGTGCAGTGGTGTTGCATTCTCTGCAGACTCTCTGCAGACTTTAACACCTACTTGTGCAGTGTATAAGACTTGCAGTAAGCCATTTAGACAGTTAGCTGCAAACAGGTGCTTAAGAGGCTTTATCAACATGTCTGGAATAGATACTATTTTTGAGTGTGTGTGTGTGTGTGTGTGTGTGTGTGTGTGTGTGTGTGTGTGTGTGTGTGTGTGTGTGTGTGTGTGTGTGTGTGTGTGTGTGTGTGTGTGTGTGTGTGTGTGTGAGAGAGAGTGTGTGTGCGCAAACCTCAAACCACTTGGAAGATTGCCCAGAGTTTGATTAGCACACATCCCTATTTTCCAGGCCAGGTAGCCATCACAGCCAATGAGGCACACTCAGACACACACTCTGCACTCTTGCTCTAAATAAGAAGTTTTTACGATCAATAAGAATCAGAGAGGCTCGTTCAGGCCAGTTTTGTGATGCACAGTCTGAGTTGCTGCTGTAGCCACCACTCGGGTGTTCCTGCTGCTCACTGGATTACTAGGAAAAACAACTTCCACGAGGACACTGGTGGTGAAGACGGATGGAAAAACTCCTCAGAGTTAAACTGTCTCAGCGCGATGCATCTTATGGTACTGTAAAATATGATTTTGACACTAGTTTGTGTAGTGGGTAATTGTTTGTTGAGTTTGTTGCCATTTCATTATGCTTTTATTATGTATCTATAAATACATGATAATGTTCATGAGGCAGTGTTCATAGTGGATTCTTGTAAATTCCAACCTTGGTATTCAGATAAATCTATACAGACACAGTAGCTTGTGCCTCTTTTGTGTAAATCACACAGTAAGGTGTTTGTGCGTTTGTAAGCACATGTGTGTGTTGGAACACAATGTGTTGTTTGCTCCTGCGTATTACGACAAAGAGGTGAGGTGATATTCAGCTCTCTCTCTCTGTGATAATGACTGTTGTAAACATTGCAGCGATTCAACGATTCATTCCACCACCTTCATTGGATTCTACACAGAAATCTGGGTTTTAACCCTGTGCGTGCCAGGGAGTCACTCTGGGACATGCTGTCCTGTGTCGTCTCTCTGTTGGGGGCTAAGCTCCTCACTAATGACAAATGCTGATCTAGAGAGGCTACCTGCCTCTCTCGACACTCTTCACTGCATTCAGACTCCATGTGCCACCTGCTTCAAAGTCTTAGTGGCAATATACTGTCCATCTTCACCATGCTGGAGGGTATTTATAATGCATGAGCGGCATGCAGATGAGAATTAGAGGGATATTTCGGAGTTATTAATGGTGGGGTGTTACATATTCACAGCAGGCAGCATTAGGACCAACTTCTGGAAGACAGAGAGGCCTGATGGATGTGCACTATCTTTAACACCCAGCAATGTGTGTTATGGTGAATGTGAATGTGTGTGTGTGTGTGTGTGTGTGTGTGTGTGTGTGTGTGTGTGTGTGTGTGTGTGTGTGTGCATGTGTGCATGCGTGTGCGTGAGTGCGTGCGTACAGAATCACGGCTGTGCAAAAGACTCGGTCACACCCCAGTGCTCCTGACCACAGACTTGATGTGAGCACTGATGAGGCTGATCCAGCCGACCTCACACCCAAGAGAGGTCAGAGAGGGCAAAGGTCATTGACACTCTGGGTCTGTCTGGTTTAGGAAGAGGGCAGGAGTGGGACAGGAGGGAGAGATAAGATTGCGAGGGATGTGTCTGAGATGCAGTGTGGCTGAGAGAGAGAGAGAGAGAGAGAGAGAGAGAGAGATGAAGAGAGAAGTAGCAGGTGGAAAAGGTTTAATGTGAGACATGGAATCAAAGGAAAGAAGGAGTTGGATCTGGACAGAAAGATGTGACCATCAGAATCACAAAGCTCTGGCAAAAAATGTCAGCGTCTTATATCACTAATTCAGTAGAAATCTGACCCCTAACCAGTTACATGGTCTGGTTTCCTGCAGTAACCTGATTTCCTCCAGTAACTTGGGATCTTTGGTGCATGCAAATGTAATTTGCCTCTTTCTTACAGCTCGTTATTGTCTTCAGTCATATCCTGTCTGTTGGTACAGCCCAGCTAACTCACTTTCCCCCTTACGCCACGTTTCGGACTCAGTCCCTCGGTTTCTTCCTTTTTGCAGAGAGAATGGAGGGGTACATTCCTCTGAAAACAAAAACAACCCCTCTCCTTGGAGTGTCCCACTAACATCCTTCGTCCCCCTGCTTCCCTTTTTTTCTTCTACTTCCCTTCCTCCCATCAGTGAATCATTGCCCCTCTGCTATGCACCCTTATCTCCCCGCCCACCCCTCTCCTTCCCAATCAGCCCTCCACCCCACATGCCCTGTCCACTGCAACCCCCACCCGCCCCTCCCTGTCACTGTTACATAAGCTTCCAGTCATAGATCCAGGCCATATCGCTGTTGTTTTCGTCTTGTGTGTCTATTGGAGCCTCAGCATCCAAGGCCAGTGCTTAATGAGGCCCCTACAAAGGCCCATTGATGAGAGGCCCAGTGTGAGAGAGGATGACCCCAGCCAAGAGCACCCAGAATTGGGCATCAGCCGCCCCAGGCCCTCCCTCCACACAAAGACGTCCACTGTGGACGGAGACCTGAAAGGGCGCAGAGGGAAACAGGGAGAGAGAGAGAGAGAGAGAGAGAGAGAGAGAGAGAGAGAGAGTGGAAAAAAAGAGGGAGATGTCCTGGTCAAACAACTTAGAGAATGTGAGACAAAAAGATATTTAAAAAATTGAAAGAGATGTATGACTTCATCACTTCACTGACCATTAGCTTCAGCTTCCTCTTCCTCTTCCTCCTCCTCAGTGCATCCGAAGACAGTGAGACCCACCCTCTGCCCTCCCTCTGCCACGGAGTTGTCAGAGTCTGTATCTCACTCGTGGATCATAACTGAGATCTGAACAGGGGAACGACAAGGCTCTATCTGTCACACATCCTCATCAATTGCCATTGGTTGCTCAAAGGAGTGCTCAACGCACTTTGAGGGGACCCTCTGCTCTTTTTGGGAACATTTGGAGCACTAACGGGAATCCAGGCGGTTTTAGGAGCCAAGTCTGGTGGAGATAGTCCTGCTTGGGAAGCTTTCTTGGAGAAGAATGTGGATAAATTAGGCTGGACTGTTAGAAGCTGTCGTGGTATGATCATTTGGAAAATTGGGATGTCACATGACTGACATGACTTAATTACCTAATTTAAGAAATCGTTCAGTATCCCATGATTACACCTAATAACAGAGAGAAAGAGAAAAGGCTGTGCAGCCAGTGTGAGAGTCTTCCTTTTGTTGAAATATCTCTTCATTATTTTGGGTGGTGTTTTTTGGGATCGGCTGAAGGATGACTCTGGCAGCACGACTCGAGGACTTAGAGGAGACCCTGGAGCACATGCTTATGGATGTCTTTGTAAGTTTTCTTTTTCCACTTTTTTTGTGTTGAATTAAGTTTAATAACAGTAGTTGTTTTACCCGTCATGAAGTGCATTTAACTGAATGTATTTGTTTTAGTCTTTCATCACCATTCTTCTCTCTGTGTTTCATATCGGTCACATCTCCTGTGCATAATTGCAGTTTGAGACCAGAGGCCAACATATGTTCACATCTCTTTCCAGATGCTCTTTCATTAATTGGCACAAAAAAGGGTGCTGATTAAATGTTAAACTCTGTGCATGGACATTTAGTTAAATAACTGGCTGACCAGGAATATAACCTGGACTGCATGGCCAATACATGACTCAACACTGGGATAGCCCACTGAGTTAAGACTTTGAGAACGTTAACTCAGCATGTGAGGAGCTTTCAGCCAACCAACTCGAAAGTATTACATTTAGGTACTTGGCTTGTGCTTTCTGTGGTCTGCAGCCTTCATATGTATCTGCATGTAGCCATAAATCTTTTGATTAGGAATAAATGAAATCTCCAAGTGAAGGAAGTGAGGATTGAGAATGAGGAAATAAAGGGATGAAAAAGGAATGAGAGTGCCTGATGGATGTGATTGTCAGGTTTCTATTGCCCGTGACGCTTGGTTAGAGGTAGATTACTCAGTCCCCTGTGGTTTACAAAACATTTGGCTGTGGGAATGAAAAACTGCTCTATACTGCATCCCTCACGCACACAGATACACACTCAAACCCGGTTAGATACAATAACATGCAGTCACACATGCAGTCTTCTTCTGCAGACACAAACACACACACACACACACACACACACACACACACACACACACACACACACACACACACACACACACACACACACACACACACACACACACACACATTGTAAACACGAGACGTCAGAATCCCTGGTTGCTTTGATCTTCAGGCTGCAGTAATGAGTTTGGTCGTTAAGCTGCTGTTTCTCTTTAACATTGTTTACAGGCATAGGCATCTGTTGGAGGAAACAGTAATCTGTCCTTTCCCGATATATACTATGCTTCCAGTGAACTCTATCAGCACTCTCTCCGCTGCTGCTGGGTGTCGATGTCAATGACATGTGGATATATGCTTCCTGAATCCATCAACCTATTTTGGAGATTTCATATATCCAATAGATGATGTATGACTGGAGCAATAAAGATTAGTGTTTATGGGCAGAACAGGATTTGGATTATAAATTCATGCATGTCATGTGGAAGAACAGGAGTCAGGAAAATGCTTCCTTCCTCAACATTTCCCTCTCAGCATTCTAATTAGACTGCTTATTTATTTATTTATTTCTCTAATTGCTGGAAGGGGCTGGAAAACAGAGGTTTATCTGGCCGCTTTGCATACTTAAATGAGAAATATTCAAATCGCCTGCACTCTTTCCAGGCTGCTTGCTTACTGAGCGTGCATCTGCCACGCAAAGCCAAATGCAAATGTGTACAAACACACGAGTGTTAAGACATGCAGACATGAGCTGAGAAGAGGCCTATTTCAACGAACCATCAGATGAAGGCTGGGTTAGTTAAATACTTTTATGGGAAGGCATACCAGCAGCAGACGTGTGATATGGATCAGGCATCTTATATGACTGAGTGAAAATATTTTGTCAGTGTTGCAAAACAGGGTACCAAAAACAATATACTCTATATATTGACCTTCTGATGAAAGTGGGCATATACTCTGTATATATGTGAATTAACCCAGCAGTGAGCAGAGACATGGGTTGTTAGGGGAATATTAAGGGTCATTAGAATAATGACAGTGCTTCTCGATCCTCCAGTAGAGAAGGCCCTCCAGAGCCCTCAGTAGGATGCTCATTGGCTTGAAGCAGCCTCTGAGGGCACAGCTATTTTTATTAACACAGCAGCGCATATGCATGATTCAGGAAAGCCGAGAGGATCAGAGGCAACGAACTTCCTTCACAACCTCTTTTACTAGAAAAAGAGGTCACTATTTTGTTGCCTTGATTGCTCGCAGGAAACTGGAGTCGAAGGGAGAGATTTGAAGCATGAATGCACACGACATGATTACGAAGTCAAGCCTATCAGCTTAGAATTCAGAAATATAGTGAGAAAATCTATCAGCGCTCTACAATCTGCTCATAATTTCAAGAAAGAGTGCACTGCCATTGTTACATAGGCGAGGACATTTGAAAAAAAGCAGACCTCCCCAAAAGGAAAAATAACAATCATCTGTGTAGCTTGATTTTCATTACATTTGTGGTGTCATTCACGAAGCAAAGGACATCGCATCACTGCCACATACACAGTGTGAGAAGAGCCTTTGACTTGAATAAAATAGTGGCATTATCTCTATGTGGTGATTGAATTTTGTTCTAGCTGCTGTAAAATGTCAATTTGTGGCGTCAAATCAGCTTGTGCCAAAGCTGTTGTGTATTGTGTTGCTGGTCCACTGATCTGTGTGAGCTGCGAAGGGAGGAAAGTGCGCGAGAGAGAGAGAGAGAGAGAGAGAGAGAGAGAGAGAGAGAGAGATGGCAGAGGCTGCCTCACAGTCTCGCACAAAGGCTGACAGTCACGTCAGGCAGTGAAGCGGCGTGATTAAAAATGCATTCGATCCTTGTGTAGTCTAATTGAATCTCCTCCTCATGCACCCCACAAACGCATCCACCCCCCCTGTCCTCTCCCCCAACATCCTCATCCCTTCTATGATGCAGGCCTGCAGCCAGAAACAAACTCTTCTTCCTCCTAGATCCCTGGTTTTCTCCTCCATCCCCCTCTCCTCCTCTGACAGACGAAGATCTCAGCTGCATGGGATTGTTTCCAGCTCTTCTTTCCAGCAGCCATAAAACACTAGTTCATGTCTGTGGGAGAGCTGGTCTGCCACAAAGGCCTTGCGGTCTGTGAGCGTCAGTCTGTCAAGAGCACAAACCCTGTGACGTACTGATACCAAGAGCTTGCACGCTCCACAATGAGAATTGTATCCCGGTATTGTACGTTATGTGTTTCTATGTGCATGTGCATAACCTATTCTCCAGTGTACTCTTCTCCTATGACTGTGCTACTGTAGATAGGTTCTTTCATATAGAGGCTATTGACGGGTGTATTATGTGTGACCTTTCTGTTACGCAATGGGTGTGTCCTCTGCCCAGAGACAAAATTGTTTCTTTCTCCATCCCTCTCTCTCTAGCTATGTCTCTCTCTCTCTCTCTCTCTCTCTCTCTCTCTCTCTCTCTCTCTCTCTCTCTTCTCTCCCCTTCCACATCTGCCTCTCTCTCCAACAGTTGTCACCCTTTCTACATTAATCTGACAGCAGCATTGATCGGTATGAGGCTTGGGTCACAGTGTCAAGTACTCTCAGAGACAAGTCATAACTTTGCAGAAATGTCAAGTATTTTCTCTGTTTTCCTTTTTTAACAGTTTTTTTTCTGGCATGTTTGCCTTTATTTGATAGCAAACAGTATCGAGGCAGACAGAAAGCAATGGTAGAGAGATAGAAGGGAGTGGCATGCAACAAAGATCTCTCACCAGAATATAGCTGGGGCCGTTGGGTCTGTCTTTTAATACTTTGATTGCTACCCTATCCTGTCTGTGGCATTAAGGGTCATACCACTTTCATTCATACTTAAGACTCAAATCTTTACAAACAGGTCACAAATATAAGTTTCAACTGATTATTTTCTAAAACAGCTGAGTACTGTGATTGTTGACAAATATTTATTAATCAGGAGAGGATAGTGGATTTATTGGGGACTAGTTTCAGTCACAGCTCAATGCACACGTGGTGTGCTAGTGTGTATCTACAGCACCAGCACGATGTTTGTGCTGGTGCGATCGACTAAAAATAAACTGCAGTGCCCATGTTCATTGTCATGAAAGAAAATGGCACTGAAGAATAAGCTACAGAGGTTTAGCTATACATATATGTGAACATCCATAAACTAATCAGCTATTATCATTCAGCATTCAATTTTAGGCCATGCATGGTCCAGATTCAGACCAGCTGCAGAGGCTTTCCAGTAGACTTGGGTGAATAATTCAGGAGCCTCGTATGCTATTCACTGGGGCAAATTGCACTTCCAGTGCCCCATTCTGTTCTGCGGCTGGCCTCATAATAGACTACTGATTGGCCCATTGGAATGATATATTCTAATTCTATTGAGGCATGAATGACTGTATAATGGCAGTGTACGGACTGCACCCAGACAAAGATATAGTTACTTTTCCCAAGGCAATGTCTTTGCACCTTGTCAAGGTTATAAACAAAGTACATTCGACCACGGACTTGTTTTTCAGTCTGTCGACATTCCTTTGCTGCCACTGGCTGAAATTTTAATTGTATTGAAAGACACACAAGCAGATATGCAGTATGTGCACACACACACACACACACACACACACACACACACACACACACACACACACACACACACACACACACACACACACACACACACACACACACACACACACACACACACAGTCACAGTGGGTTGAGCAGATGTGCTGTTTGTCCAGGACCTGTCCCGGTATTCTGCCAAATTTCTCGGAAATACTGTATAAATACGTCCCAGTTTTCACAATGAGTAACACAAATGTCCCTGCGTCCTAAAAAATACAAAATCTCTCAGCCGCTCTGTTACCTCTCTGAGCATGTAAAAGGGTTTCCCAGGCCTTCTTACACAGACACTGCTGAGGGGATGATAATTGAAGTGGATGCTCCCCTGTGGAGAAGTCATTATGATTGGTTCTGGCCTGTGAAGGGTGGGAGACCCCGCTTTCTGCTCATTTCCCTCTCATGAGATAGAGAAAGACAACACTGGCATACACTTAAAAGCACAGGCAGAAGCACACAGGGAGAAATGAATTAAATTACTCGATGAGGGTGGTATTGTTTAGCTACATAACCATTTATCTCTGTTTTTTGTGCAATGGCGCTGTAACTCAACCCTTTGTAATTTGTGGAGTCTTGGAACATAAACATTCAACCCCCTCCCTCCCTGCCTGGGACGGGGAGAGAGTCCAGCTAGAGGGCATTTCCATAAACACAACCACCCACACACACACACACACACACACACACACACACACACACACACAGACTCACAAACACAGTGAGGAGCAGGACCATAGGGATGAGTCAGACAGCCGTGGGCAGAGACTGGCTGGGTTATCAGGGTAAATTAATGCGTAACAATGCCAGGAGACTAGAATAGAGAACCATCGCTTCTTGTTATTACAACTAGGAACAAAGAATTAGCAGACATACACAAACACACAGCAGAAATAAAACCCAGACAGTCCAGGCGTTTCCTTTGCACCTCCCTCATTAGCATCTCTCATAACCAGGTAGTGGTCTTCTCTCTTTCTCCTCTTTGTCTCTCTCTGTTTTTAATTAAGATTAAATGGAAATGTATTATTAGCCGTTAGTTGATTTAGAGGACAGCTTGTGTGACCTGATCCAGCACAGTGAAGCATATAAGAATGTCCCAGCTTTTTGCCACAGTTTTGTATTTCTGTGGCATATTTTGTATGCAGTTTCGTATTTCACATATTTTTTATAACCAAGTGCAAATCCCATTTGCCTTTATTGTTGCATGCTTGTTGACTTAAATGGGTCATTGTGCATCTAGCCTGAGGCATCAAGAATAGTGTTGTTGCTTTATTTTTGTTTATTTTCCTCCTGTCAAGACGAGGGGCTTTATCACCTCACCGGATTTGAAGCAGTGGAATTTAAGTCAAGAGAAACGAGAGCTGTGGAGGAGAACAAACGAACACAAAACCATACTTAAACTGTTCAATTAGGAGAGTGTATTGTCATCTCCCTGTCAAGGTGTCATACGAGCTCCCTATTAAAGCAGCAAGGTGTTGTCTCCTGAATCAGCAGTGGCTGTTAATCTCTGTCATTGCGATCTGAATTAACATCAAATGCACACATCACACAGAGTAGCAGGAACAGTGCAAACATAAATGATTGGTGGTTTTTGGTTCCCTTTTCAATTCCTCCAGTATGTCATCTTCAAGACCTGGATGTCTGCAAACTAAGTTTATAAATAGCCCTTTGATATTTCTCATGTAGGCCACAGTCACTCACACACTGATGTGGGCCAGGGTATTGAATAAATAATGCTTTCTGGGGATTACCACTGCAGATGATTTTCCCCTGTATGCTTGTTGTGCGGCTTTAGCACAATGTGTGTTTTGTGTGTGTGTGTGTGTGTGTGTGTGTGTGTGTGTGTGTGTGTGTGTGTGTGTGTGTGTGTGTGTGTGTGTGTGTGTGTGTGTGTGTGTGTGTGTGTGTGTCTATGTACAGTAAGTGTGACTTATACAGTATCATGTCACAAAAGCCGTCGGGGGTCCTCACTTAAAGAAATGACATACGGGATGGAAAAGGCTTATTTGGTTGCTCACTTGGACAGGTGGCTTTAATCTGATTGACCCAGCATCAAATCATCTCATAACTGTGATAACAAAGCTAGATCACACTGGTTATACTACAGCGCTGTTGGCTTAATATAGCTAGGTAGCCCATGCAGGATGTTAACTGTTAAATGCATTAACCTACTGTACGTGTGTGTGTGCATATGTGCATCTGTGCACACCTACATGTACAGTATGTGTGTGTGTGCATGTGTGTGTTGATCCACTTAAGTTGATCAGCTGACTGTTCAGTATTGATGTGCAGAGGCAAACAGAGCTCAGCGGTGAGTGATGATCAGAATATGACAGCAAGTCACTCGGTGCCGCTGTAACTCATGAGTCCAATAGCTTTAATGGACATGTAAAGACCACCGTGGTGGAAGCAGATGACTGACTCAGCTCTCTGTTGCTGCAGCCATCATGATAAAAGATCTCTGCTGGAGCTTCGACTCTCAGCTTCGAAAGGGGAAAGAATCAGGCCAATTTCCACACTTCTCTGCATGCAGATGATGCACCAAGTGGTAGGATGATCAATATGTGCATGCATGAGCATTGTGCGTGCTTGACTGCAAAGATGTATACGTGTGTGTGTGTGTTCCCCCTTTGTGTCCTCCAGACAGTGCAGGGAGAGAAAGCTGGATGTGGGATTTCAAAGATAATCTCCCTACCAGATGGCAAAACATCCCATATTCCTTTTGAGGTTCCCCACGTGATCCCCTGTAAGGGCTGAGCATGTGTGTCGATGGTGGTGGGGGTATATGCTCACACACAATTATTACTGGATCACGTGACAAGAGCGCGTATGCTAATAACAGCCGTAACGTCACATTAATCCAGTGACCTGGTTAAGCCCCCAACTGAAGGAAGTGAGTGTGGGAGGCAGGGAGGGGGAGCTGCCAGAGCTGGAGAAGAGAGGAGAAGCGAGAGGAGAGACAAAGCGCGCTCCCTCTCCCTCTCACACACTCTTTCACCTCCTGAGCAGCAGAGTGGAGCGTAGCTGAGCAGAGCAGAATGGGAAGTGTTTTTAGACTAATAGTAGCAGAGAAAGGCACATAGAACCAGTGTGGGGTTGCTATACTCCCCCTCACACACACACACACACACACACACTAACATCACACACATCTTTCTTCAGACACACACACACGCGCGCGCCGAGCTCGTGTGAACCCCGGCTGCCAGGCTGGACGGGACGGCGAGGACACCCACTTCACAATCTCGCACACATGCTCGCACACCCACGGACACACACACTCTGGAGCGTACTATGGTGGTCCAGGGGGCAATGACGCCCGGGAGAACCCGCCGGCTGATGCTTAAGCTGCCGGTGGGGACTCTACGGAGGAACAGTGGAGAGAGGGTAAGACACTCCTTCACACTTTCTCCCTCCTTCTCTGACTTTGTCTGTCCCTCCTGTTTTGAGACCTTGTCTTGCCGCGCCGTTGTGTGTGTAAGTGGGATTTCTTGGCTAATCCTGGAGAGGGTATTAGATTTGAATTGGAAGGCAAGTCAAGAGCAAAGCTTTTAATCTCCACAGTGGACAATACTTCTCTGTGTTTCTCTTCCTGTCAGTCTGAGTCTGTCAATCTCTCCGGAGCTCAGGCTGTCTCTGTCACTGCTAATGTATTCTACTGCAGTCCTTGGTGTTCAAGGTTACAGGGAAGTCCCACTGTGGGAGAGCTGTCTTTGAGTGCAGCTTGTTTGCCCGTCACTGTCAATGCAATTGAACTGACTTGAGCCATGAGTTAGCTTCCTTTCATCAAGCAAAGCCACACGAAGTCTTGCCTTCAGCGTGATTTAAAGTGCTGGATCCTGTCCCGTCTGGGCTTTTCACACACACACTGGGTATCAGGCTGTCTGCCTGGGATCAGAGGCTTCAGTGTTTATGTGTTTGTGTAAATCTGGTGGGTGTGTACTGAAGGTAGAAGATAATAGTTTTCCAGCTAAGCTTAAGATGTGGAATGTGTGTTGCAAAGTTAACCTTTAGGTTAGTAGTAAGGACAGGCTGAAACCTGTCAGGTGATTCACCTTTTGTGTTGTTTACATCAGGAGAAGCTTGCATGTGAATAAAGAAAGCAGCGCTCGAGTCTGCAGCTGTGAGCGTTTGTGTGCGTGATTCCCCATTGTATTCATTCTGTGAAGCATGTCAGCACTCTTTCATGTTGTAACCTGGTATTAAGTGAATCAGATTCCAGCAGTGTGCGTGTGTACAGGTGATGAGCGAGATGGGCTTACAACTCATCCAATCTGCTTTCCCAAAATCATGAGGTGCTTATAGGATCATATCAAATTTAATTTCTTCTCTCTTTTAAAAAATCGTAGTCTTCCCACTTGATGTAATGTGACTTCAGTTTCATTAGCACGCCTCTCAGAGTGCATGTGACTTCTGGGAAACGCTGGTCTCTTTGTAGTTCTCTCTTTGATTTAGCGCAGAGAGGATACAGTTATACACACAAGCACACACATACTGTGCCCATGCTATCATAAATTACACAGTATGGCTTCTATGCATTGGATGTAAACAGCTTTCACGTTAATAAGGCCATTCATATTCCCACCCTGCTCCAACACAAAAACAACTGTTATAACCTTCACATCACCTCTCACATGAAACCCAACCTGGTGCATTTGCTTCTGTAGCCAAGTTGCACTGAAGTAAGCAACTTGAGAGGTCTCAAACAATAACAGTTAGAATCTGTTGTTTTTAGGTCTCGTTATTCAAAGAGTTCAGATTGTGTGTCATTACTGCTGCGGTGGCTGGAAAACTGATTGACTGTGATCTAAACTGGCTGGCTGTCGCAATTCTGCTTGATTGGAAGAACCTGAATTGTCGCTGTCCTTTTTCAGGGAAGTAATTTCTAATGGTTGATTGGCTGGTGCCTGTGCACACACACACACACACACACAGTCATTCAAATCACCTTAATTAATGGCGAAAAGCAGATTTTCTCACACAGGAACGGAGGGGGGTCTCCCTCTCTCTCTCTCTCTGTCCTGATTGCACTCCATTTATCTTCCTTCCATTATTTTTGCAGCCAGCTGTGTGCAGACGGACCAAAGGGGGATCTCTTGTTGTGATGTACATACGCTCTCTCGCATTATTGTGCTGTTGTGCGAGAAAAATGCAGAATGTGCTTCAGCTTGCTCTGCAAAGGCAGTAAATGTGTCAGATTTTCAAAATCCAACAAACCGCACGAGCATAAAGGTGTTCAATAAATCGTCAAACGAAGAGAATTGAAATCATCAGACCGTCTGACTGATATACCTCTCCTCGGTGATGGCAGGTGAACAAAGCTTAGTAATCTACCCATTCTACCCTTGAGCCTCTATAAAGGTTGACTGTCTCTTGTGTTGTGACTTTACCTGTCTATGTCCTCACTGAGCCTCTGAAATACTTTCACTATACACAGCTGCAGCTTTGTCCTGCTCTGACTTGTCATGTTAGATAACTCATTGCGTTGTCGTCAAATCTCCGCCTTATGCAACTGTGTGAGCTGCATAGAGGCAGACAGACAAAATATTGACAACATCTGTATCTATAGGCAGCAGACTGAGCAGAGTGGGATGTTGTAGTGGAAATGTGTATTGCTGCAACCTCAGTTCCAGCTAAAAGCGTTTTGCACACTTGGTAGCTACATTTTTCATATCCCTCAGTATTCCCAGTGAACATGCAGAGGTTTGCGGGTCCACATCGCCACTGGCTGAACACTTCCTCTCCTCTCCACAACCATTAGCATTAGTTAACTTGTTTAAAAGATATTTTCAAAATGGATCCTCCAGATTGATTTACACCTTCCAGATTGCAGAGGGCCACTTTCTCATCTGTGCCCTGTCAGTCATCTAATGCTGATGAATCGCTTCACGTCCGTGTCAGTTGTTTCTGATGGATGTGGGTTTCTATCAGTTAATTGAGTAATATTTACAAGGAGAACAAAGACCATATTTGTTCACAGACAGCAGCTATGACGCATCTGAACAAAATAAGACCCGTTAACCCCAGAACAGTAGGAGAGGAGGCAGACTTGATTACTCCCTTTCTTTTCTATGAATCACTTTCTTTTCTACACTTCATTCTCTCCTTCTACTCAGGAGAAGTCATTGTGGCTCAGAATCCTGTCTTCATATATCGACTTGTCATGCTTCTTTCCCCCTTGTTCTTGCACTTGCATGGCTTTCATTACAACAGTTTTAAGATTAGTAAGAGTAAAAGTGGCAACACATGAAGAAATGTAACAGCATGAGCAAAATGAGATAGAGGACTTGTGGATTATCCCAGCAAAACACTAGGTGTTTACAGCATAATATGAGGAAGATAAATGGATAGTTGGTGTTGACAGTTGAAAACAGCTCTTCGTTTTGGGGATGTTTACTGTTTAGATTACCTTGGTGAGCAGCCTGAATTAGGATTAGCCTCCGCCTTTGTTGTCCTGATGTCATGTCAGCTCTTTTCTGTGAAATTAAGAACGAAAACAAAAAACGAACAAAGAAGATAGGGCACGAGAAAGAGCGAGACATGCATGTGTGTTTGTGTGTGTATGTGTGTGTATGGTTGTGTGTGTGGGGGGGCTGTTCCTAACAGCCAAAAAAACATTTCAGATTGGAAGAGGCTGAATCGCTCTCCAAGGAAACATGTTGTTGTCAGGGGCACCACAGGGGAGCGAGGGTTGTAAGGTGGGAGGGGTGGATCACTGTCTGAGAAGACACACACATATATAAAGACTGAAACACATGCACATGTTCAAAACACACACATTCATGAGTGGAACACATACACATAGCAAGACTGTATTTTACCACTATGGGTTTGAAAGCATGTGGTGAGCCAGGAATACTGATCGATCCTCATTACATCTTGTCTGCACCAATCACAGAGAAGGTCATCTCTGGACTCTGGCATTCTGTGGGTCAGGTTGACACTCTGTTTGTTTCTCATCAGAATGATCTAATTGTCTGGACATTAGAGTCGGGATTCATTTCAGCAGCTGCAAAGTTGATGTGGACACCAAAGGGAACAACATTCAAAATGAGTTCCTGTTTAGTTTCCTTTTCATCATCCCTCTGTTAGCGCATATCCGTTTGGGTTTTGGCCCCCACAGCTCTGCTCTGCCTCGCTACAGTATTGATTCCCGGGTTATCAATCTGCCCCCAGGACTGTAGGTGAGAGAGCTGTGGTCAGTCAGTCCAATTAAAGAGACAAAGAAAAGGGAAAAGAGGGGAAGAAAGAACGATGTGGGAATAGTAGCTGGAGCTAAAGACTCCTGAAGGCCCCTCTTGCACCACACCCTGTTCGGCATGAAAGGGGACCCCCCTTTTCTCCCCAAGGCTGCTCAGAAGGAAGAATGTTTTTGAGCAAAAGAGGAAAGGGGGGAGCACAAGGGAGACTCCCACCCTCCTCTCCACCCGGCCTCTTTCATCACTCTTTGCTATGATTTTTTTTCCCTGTCTTTTCTTCCCCATCCAAAATCAACCTATAGACATATACAGCACAGCTGCATACAAGTTCAAAGTAAATCTGAACAGAGCACGATCAAACAATGAAGAGATGATCGCCTATTGACTGTGAGTGAAGGCTGAAGTTAGTGAGCTGTTTCTCTATGGAGACAGTTTGCTAGCAGCGTAGCTATGGTGAGAGTGGACGCCTCTGTCCTCTGCCAAAACATCCCCAGTGGATGTTTTCATCCTCTGCCACCTTCATGCAGAGCTCAGAATGACTTCTTCATCGTCTCTCTTTGGTATTCTCAGAAATTAATGTCTGGAATCCTTTAAAGAGAGAGAAAGAGAGAGAGAGACAGCAGAGAAAAAGAAGAAAAAAAAGATGAATGTGGGTTGATGGGAAGAAGTCTGTTGGATTCCATCTTCCCCAAAACAGGATGTGGAGACCCCGAAATGTTCCTTAAATATCCCAGCACAATCTGTTCCCTTTGTTAGACAGAGATAACACGACTCGATGAGAACGGGGGCACTGTCTGTGACCCACTCACATGAAGGGGTTTATTCATAGTTTGTGTGTGTGTGTGTGTGTGTGTGTGTGTGTGTGTGTGTGTGTGTGTGTGTGTGTGTGTGTGTGTGTGTGTGTGTGTGTGTGTGTGTGTGTGTGTACTGTATACGTTTGTGTGTGAATCCTGCTGGGGCTAAGGAGAGTTGGGGGAGAAAAAGAAGAATATTGTAAAATACAAAAAAACAATTGTAAGGACTTTCTTAAAGATGTGTGACTGTGTGCGTCTGTGCGTCTGTGTGTGTGTGTGTGTGTGTGTGTGTGTGTGTGTGTGTGTGTGTGTGTGTGTGTGCGTGTATGAGTGACAAAGAAACAGAGCGGGAAAGGGTTAGAAAGAGTTGTCTCTTGTTTTCCCATGGGTGTACTGCAGTAACGCAGTAATCCTCATTAATATTTATCTGCCAGGCAAAGTGGAGGGAATGATTAACTTGAGAGTGTGTGCATGTTTTCTTGAGTCCTTTGTGCGTGTGTGTATAACATATTACAGCATATAACACATGAACTAGGTCAACTTCTATACTTAAGAGACTAACAAGTCCTGATACTTCAAAGGTTTTGTGTCATCGTGGGGGTTTCTCATTGCATTCATGCACAATAAACTGTATTTTTAATTATTCCAAGCACACATATGAAAACCGAAGCTCATGCACCTTCTCACACACATAGACATAAAGAAGCTCCCTGCTTTCATCCCCCTCTCGAGCCACGTTACGTTTTGTTATTGATTTTCTTGCTTGCACCTCTAATGCAATCACATTAAACTAGACTGATCTGAATTGAATTTCAGACTGGGTCTATACATGTATGCCACTTATAATCTCCGTCACGGTGATGGTGTGTGTGTGTGTGTGTGTGTGTGTGTGTGTGTGTGTGTGGTTGTGTTGCAAATGAGCCAATAAGAAAATGTTAAGCCTGCTGCAGCCAGATGCCAGGTATATTGTCAGAAGAAGTGCATGAGTAGTACCTGTACAACTTTTCCTGTGTGTCATATGCACTTTCTCCTGTCTTGTACACAATGTTTTTTGTAAATGTGAGTGCCATAGTGCCTCAGTTGAGATTGTTCTCGTGAATTTATAGTGCATGTGACCTATTTCCCTCCACTGCTCTCTCTCTCTCTCTCTCTCTCTCTCTTTCTCTCTCTCTCTCTCTGACTTGCCTGCACTGTAATATAACATGCCTGAGTGGAGATCAGAGAGCAGGAGAAAGATTGAGAGATAGAGATAGATATGAGGGAAAGATGAAAGAGAGAGAGAGAGAGAGAGAGAGAGAGAGAGAGAGAGAGAGAGAGAGAGAGAGAGAGAGAGGCAGGAGAAAGTTAGAGAATACAGAGCGTAGCAGATGGAGCAAAGTTGTCCTCCTTTTCCTGACTGGGTGCAGGTTTGAAGTTTATTTATCATCATTTAAATGTGGATGAATGTATGTGAGAAAGAATGAAATAGCATATACATTATCCTGCTGTTTGACTGTCAATTCCTGTCCATCACTCGGCAGATGTGTCTTCTTCTCTTGTCTTAGTACTATGGTAACAGCCGGCCAGCTGACACTCTGGTGCCGACTGTTTACATCACAGGGCCTGTGTGACCTTTCCCAGGATTCAGGACATTGTGCACACACAGAATCATGGGAACAGTGCAGTCATACCTAACCTCCCGCCTCTCTCCCTTCCACAACAAATATTTACACCCCTCATAAATTTCAGTGGCAGAGAGGTGAACGTGTATAGCTCCGGCCAAACCCTGATTCATTTTGGAAAATTCACACTATAGGAATGCCACACATTCCTCATGGGTTTCTCAAGACACCACTGAGAAAGCAATGTGGGGCCCTGAGATGGAGAGAAGGGAACGAGGGATCTCAGAGCAAGTGGTTGGTACATTTTAAAAGATGCACGCTTATTGCATTATCAGGGTATGGGTTAGGATTAGGATTTTTGTGGAATGAGCCTTCTGCAATCCATTTAATTAGCCATCTTTGTATATAGAGTAGAGTAAAACAGAAAGTGACACATACAGCCAGAGAGAAAGAGAAAGAGAAAGGAAAATATTCATATTTCCTTTGTGCACTATATTTGATTAATGCCACGGCAGTAATTTACTCATGTTCATGTGTAATTTAGTAACAAACAAATGGTATGAGCATCATGCAATAATTTGTACACACAATAAGAAAAACACACACACACACCAGCTCAGCAGTAGAGCAGTGACCTCTTGTATCAATAAACCCCTCCATGAATCAGAGTGGGCTACGAAAGAACATTTAATCCACCAACAGTCAGATTGGGTTTGGTCGGAAGGGAGAGAATTACTGTACAGCCCAGAGCTATTGAATTTTATATTGATCAAGGCTTTCTGAGGAAAGTGGGGGAAAAGGGGATCAGTTTGGTTGTATAAAAAACATCGGATATTTGAGCTTTTTTTCTTTATAAATGTCTAGACTGACATATAAAAAATCCTTAGTGACCCAGAAGATCAAGCAATGGCTGCTGGAACGAGAAAAAGTAGGCGTTTCTGTTCGATATCACATACAACACAGAGAACATTGATCATGGAAGATGTATTGTTTTAGCAGTGCTGTTAAGCCAAGAGTTTATCACAGATTGGCAAGGATAAACACACAGATTGTTGGCTTGGCACAGGTCGTATGTGGGGGTTGTATTGCCTCCATGTGGCCATTGTTGCAAATGTAAGATATGCTTCTTCATGGATTTCTATCTCAAATAAACAAGTTGGATGTAATCAATAATATTTGCATGCTTTGCACATACCGTGCATGGATAATGTTTGGAGTTCGTAGAGAGTAGCAAATAAGTTGTGTTTTCTTGGATTCTTTGGAGGACAGGTCAGGTCAGGATGCTCCAGCCTGGAAAAACTGTCTCAGAGGAAAAAATGTCCACTTTCTAAAAAAAACATTCTGGCTACAATCCCAGTGCGGTTATAGAGTAGCATACTTGTGAGTTTGGAGACCGAATATCAGGATTTTCTGCGAGTATGACCATGATTGGCGGTGTGTTTTCTTTGAGCCTGAAAGTGTCCAGTCTGACCAGGTGTGTGAGGAGGTGTGCCGCCTCCTTGAAAAGTGAGACAGTGAGAGAGCAGCGTGAGACGCGTGTGAGCTGCAGTATGAGAGTGCGTATCACTTTAAAAAACACCCACCATGCAGGGAGACTAAGAGACCAGCTGCATTTCCTTAGTGGGAATGTTTGTGTTTGTGGCGGACAGACCAACGGACGGAGGGTGCTTTGCTTCAGTGACAAGAAAAGAGAGAGGAAAGAGAGAAAGAGTCAGCGGGGACCACTGGCTGTGTGGGACTGGGACAGCAGGACCAGCAGGGTTTGACCTTGAGGAGACATCGGACCGCTGAATCCCAGAGAGACTGAGAGGACAGAGAGGGACAGAGGCAGGAGAGGAGACTATCCTGCCAGGGTTACTTCTGGAGATGACCCACGTATTATCTGCTGGAGCTTAGTGGTATCAGGAGGACAATAAAGGTTAATTCCTTATAAATTCCATGGGCCTTTGTGGATTTTACCTGTGGATATCTCACCTGTGCAAATAAAGTGTAATGTGATACCTGTGGATATCTCATTGATATCAAATCATACTGTGCATACCTCTGGATTTGTGGCTCTCATCAGAGAGAGCTTGTGTCAGGGACATAATGGAGGCAGTCTTGATGGGTCTAGACGAGGCGGTCTGTACTCGGCAGGGTCTGCTGTGGACTCTCACCTCGACAGCCCTCCGGCGCCTTTGTGTGCATGCCAGGAACTTTCCTGCACCCATGCATCTCTTACACACACACAGGTGTGTTTCAAGGCCACTCTACCAGGTAGGCTGCTCCTCACATACACAAACAGAAAAGAAAATCGAGTGCATAGCATTTAAACAGGCACTAGGAATTGATTTGCTCATTTAATTTAGAAGTATGATTACATTTGTGACCACCTATTGTCTTCTAGATTTGCCACCTGTGGAGAAGCATATTCAGTATCGGAAACGGTTATGAATGAATGATTCCACACTTGTGACAAGGCTTGGGACCAAAGGAGAGAGGCATGGAGGGAACAGATGATGTTCTGTAGGCCAGGTATGTCCTTCAGACGATAGACCGGGGCCAGAGGTTGGGCGACAGAACTGGGTTAGATGTAGTGGCAGTGTTCCTGCCAGTGAAATGGGACGCATATGCTGACATAGTTTTATAACACAGGTGCATGTGGAGAGTTGTCCTGCCAAGTTCAGAAAACACGGTTGTGTTTGACGTTGTTGTCCTTGTGTAGAGTGTTCCTTTGAAGTAGTTGTTGTTCTCAGGATGCAGACCCTAACAGGAAGTTGTGTTTCCACGGTCACTATAAAGGAGCCGGGTAACTAAGCTGCTAAGCTGGTAAGTGTTTCTAAGGATATGTGAAAGGAGGATGCTTGCACACACAACACACACACAGACAAGCTTTTATCGGCTGTCTAGTCGGTCCCCATGCCTCCATCGCCTGAAACGTTTAATCTAACTCTAGTGACGCACTAAATGTGTCTGTGTGCTTCGAAAGAACAGTTTCACAGTAGTTTATTGTTTTATCAAAATTGACTGTGTCTTTTGGGCCCTGTGTTTGTCTAGATGTGATTCAGCAAAACGGTTGATCAGTATTCTCTTCAACGTGTCTAAATCGGTACTCAGGCCTTTCATGGAGCCATTAGTATTCCCCAGGCGTCTCACCTGCCCTGTATGCAGCTGGCACTAACGGGACAAACCCAACCGGCTCACAGAGAGAGACTCATCGGGCCTCTTGCTACATACATACCAAAAGCACACACTGTACTGCATAGCACAACATCACCCTACAGCATCAGTGGAGTAACTTAAATACCACACACACACACACACACGTCATGTGCCTTTTCCTGTCATTTTGCTATTCTCAAGAGGGGAATAAACTGGATTGTTATTCTAACTTTTGTCTTCACATGTGATTTTATTTGGCTTCCAAGTTTACGCATCCTCAGGGAGGGCAACACAATCAGAGGAAACTGAAATAACATACCAGACCTCCCTAAGACAAACCCATCCTTAACACACAAACTTCTGAAAGAGGCCACACTAAAGCCCATTTCAAACAGAGGTGTTTTAACACTTTCTCAAACATCCTCTGGATGAGTGCTTTCATTTGTTAGAAACAGCATCTTCCTCTTGCCTGATGAAGTGGTACGGTCCAAGATGGAGCTGTTAACAGTGGAGGGAGTTGCAAAAGCAGGGAAGGAGGGGTCAGTGTGTCAAGCTGCAGGATGGGGATATCCCTGGCTCACTGCACTGCCTCTCTGCCCGGCTTCCTCTATTATTGTTAATGAGAAACCCAGCCTCACACAACTGGCAGACACACAAAGGAGAGAGACAGAGAGAGGATTACCAGTGTCTTTTTAATTTTATAAACCTGTTCTCACTTACTTCTTTTCCACCTTCTTCTCTCATCCTGAAAAGAAAACACATTTATATTATTCACTAGTTTCCTTATCTCTCTTTTTCCTCTCTGACACTATTTTTGCTTTTTTTCTTCCACTTAAATTACTTCTTCATTTCTTATTTAAATCTCTCTACTCTCGTTTCAACCCTTACTGGAGAAGACATCCATCACCAGCAGTCATAAATACTCAATCAGGACGCCAGCCCAGATATTTTCCTGCGCTCCGGTGTTTGACACATGCGTCGAGGTGATCATTTAGGTGCTCTGCATGTCACGTGGAGCAGCAGCCTGTGTGATTGAGCTTTGGCGTTACAGCAGCAGACTGCAACATTTCTGAAGTGTTGTTTGCTCTACACAGATACGTATTCCTCTCATGAGAGAACACAGTGGCGTGTTCACACTTTCATACATCAGACTGAGTAATATTGACTCAACAGCCTCCAGTCACACATTTTCCTCTGGTGGTATGACCCTTTAAATAGGGTTAGTACTGCCAGGCGTGTGAGGGCAGTGCTCTGCTGTGCTGTGTTGGACAGTGTCTCTGGGTAATTGTGTCATTTTCTTAACTTGCTTTCCAGTCGCATTGATCTCATTTCTTTCCTGCCAGCCCCCCTTCTTATCACCCGACCCCATCCCAAAGGAAGGATATCCTGCATGGGGAAGAAGCAGGGGTAAATACTATAGTAAACACAGGTGGTTGGACTTCCTCTGAGTTGCAATAATGCCTTATTTACCTGTATTCATCACAGTCCTGCAACTCACAAGACTTACTGCGCGCCATCATTTTGTTCTTAAGAATGTGAAGTGACATCTTGTCAAGCAAAACTCATCCTGAGTGTGTTCAACATCCTTGTATCCTAGATAGACCACGTTTATTTCCTGTTTCCGTGCTTGCTAATATCAGTCGCTGGCAGGAAGCTGGTTCTCCTCTGTGTCAAATTTACTTAGATCCAAGCTGTTTCCTAGCAACGCAATTGCACTGAAAAGTTTTATACATATTTAAAATCTTGCATTATGTCACATCTGTCATACATATTAATTAGACCCCACTGCTCTGTTAGCTTGTAGGCTCGACTGCATCATATTTAGGAATGAAACCAGGGCCGGTTTACTCCCACTGAGCTCATCTGGTCCTGTTTCCTGTGAGAAGCTCTGTCACTGATCATACTCCTTTCCCACCGACGAGTCCCAGTCCATTATGAGACGAAGCAGAGACACTGCAGCACAAGTAAAAATAACCAAGATACACAATCACCCCCTCCTCTGTTGTGGAGCTGGATCATTTGTGTCTATTCTGTTCCATCTTTTGTTTGTGGTCTGATAAGCGACGGGCGCTTAGTCAAACCGTGGTGTTTTCAAGCAAGTGGTTTCCTTGGAAGAGCAGTCCACAATGAGTGCCAGCAGCTCCCCTGAATCAGGACATGATTGTACTCAGTTCAGGTTGATAAGTCTCTCTGCTCTCATGTTCAATATATCATCCATTTGTTCTCATATTTCACTGAAGCAGACGTCAATAACAAGACTCGTGACAGACATGAGTGGCATATCCTCGCTAATTCCGAGCCTTTTTCCTTTGTTCCTTGTTTTCCAGCCAAGAGATTATTGGATGGAGATTGACGTTGAACTTGTGACTTCCTACTGAAGAATGTTGATCACTATTCCTGTCTGGCAGCCATCTTTGTACTCATTGCCAAAGTCAGGATCTGTATGTGAGAAAATATTTTCCCAGAACCGACAGAGAGACGTTTGGTGATGGGAGGGTTTGAGGGCCAGAACGGACCTTGTTTCAAACTTTTCCAAAGCTTTGTTTATTTTTTTAATTTTCTAATTAGTTTGCAACTAGCCGGAGGCATGTTTGTGTTTGATATCTCTGCATAGACACACACTCACAAACACACACACATACCCCTCTGTAGATTCTGATGGTGGTTGAAGCCGTTTACAGTATCTCCCCGGGGATACGGTCTTATTTGCATAGTTGGTCTGGAAAACATTTCCACTGCTCCATTCCCAGGTTCATCAAATACCAAGTGTATGAGTGTAAATGTGTGTGAAAGAGAAAAAGGAAAAGGGGGCCAGACTTGTTGATGTCTGAATTTAAGAAAAAGGTTCCTGTGGAGATTCATCAACAGTTCAATAATGGGAAACAATTTTCTCACCACTCTCTAAATCATAAATCACGATAAAAATTGTATCTGTCATTCATATTTAGTTTGATAAAGATGTGTATGACGAGTCTCTTGGTGATTTGCAGGCTTGTATACATGTTAAACATTTAAAGCACGACACGCCTCCTCCCTCATGTGCCGTGTTATTTAGTTACTGTGCACCATAAGCTTCTTAGCCAAGCTGGAATCTAATTTCTCTGGTAATGTGTGAATATGGCACGCTGCTTGATAGGACGGACACTCGCTTGATTAATTAAAGGCGTTCGCATGTTCACACGCGTACCACACGGTCTTCCCAAAGGACTGATTCTCTGATTTAAGGCATATAATTGAATACAATCAGGATGGTATTCCTGCTTTGGCATTTAGCAAAGCTACAAGGGAAATCACATGACTCACAAAAATATTCACGATACAAGACTTTCTGACAGTGTTTTTGATTCCATTTAAAAGGATTGCCAGATATGAACACTTTCCCAGATATCGGTTGCCACGTTGGAGACTATTCAGATGTTAAACATGATGAAACACACAGATTGCGATATCTTGCTGGTGATTTATTGGGCAATGGTTGAGCGGCCTACTTGAGACATCTGGCTGGTATCCCTCTAAATCCTCTAAGTGTGTCTGATTCGTGGCCAGAGAGTCACAAGTGAGTGGCCAGAGCGGACACGATGTTAGGTTTTTGGAGGTGGTCCTCCTGTATTGGGTGAAGTGATAGGTTTAACTGTGGCATTAGGGATGGGGATATAAGGTCTTATGATGTTTTAAGTTCAGAGGTTAGGGCCTGCGTATAGAATAGTAATCCCGAAGGATTACTAGGAGAATCTGGTGAATATCTGAGGAAATCCCTTTGAGGGACTCCCAGATCCCTGTTTGCACAGATGTGATATCCTCGAGCAGTGTGTCCACATGTTTACACACACATGTTTGAACTTGTGTGTGTGTTAACATTCATATGTGAGGCGGGAAATATAATTGACTTGAATCACAACTTCACAGTTGACAACAAGAGCCTCCTCTCGGCTATAATAATCTGACCACAGTATGTTTCCCTATAGAAACACTTAGGTGCAGGACAATGTACACCATCAGTCACATGCTGAATAAGAGTGAGAAATATGATGCATGCCTGTTTGTACTCGGTGGAGCTTAGACATTGATTTCCCATGCTTCTTTGGGGAGGCATGGTCAGTCATCATTTTGAGATTTAAAACTGGAGAACTCCATTTTGGTTCTCGTAATTGTTTACGTCCTTTGATACTGCAAATGCCTTCAAACTCTGTCTGTCTCTCTCGAGTATGGACACCTGCAGGCTTAATTATGCATGCGTAAATTGGACACACAGGTAATGTGCGCATGCTCACATAGGCCCTGCAACTCTATGTTGTCTGGATTTGTGTGTGTGTGTGTGTGTGTGTGTGTGTGTGTGTGTGTGTGTGTGTGTGTGTGTGTGTGTGTGTGTGTGTGTGTGTGTGTGTGTGTGTGTGAGTACAGTTCAAGGTGTCCAAGGACCGTAACACACAGAACAAGCTTTCGACAAATTCGACCACTAAAGCTAAAAAATGTGTTCTCGTCTGTAACCGTGCTACATGTTTGATCAGGTGTTTTTATTTATTGAGCAAAAGCTTTCCACCGCCTACCTTCAGATTCTGGCTCCCACCGAGGCGAAATGGCCAAATGGAAGAGATTCAACCTTTACAATGACGGGATTCCCTTTGGACAAGAGGAATTGCACACACACACACACACACGCACACACACACACACACACACACACACACACACACACACACACACACACACACACACACACACACACACACACACACACACACAGACCACACACTTGCCAAAGGGCTCTCCCTGCAGATGAGCTGGGTCATTTTTCATTACCCTGGCTCAGAGGAATCAAATGTGTAGTAATGGAGCACAGTCACATTGAGCCAAAGCAATGGAGGGATAAATCCCAACTGCAGAGCACAGTGGAGGCTGGCCAGACAGACTGCAGGACAGAGCCTGTGGAGGGACACACAGCTCCTTTCCTTCCTCTATCTGTCAGTAGAATACGTCAGACTTTATCCTAGGGGACGATGAGAGAAAGGTCTGAGGCTGCAGCGTGTTCACACCATCTGCTCTTATCTCTCCATAGCTTCTGTTTCCTTTATTATGTTGCATCTATTTGTCTGCCTGCCTCATCTCCACTTTATTCCCATCTTCTGTCCCACCTGTCTGCTTTACCCTTTTCAGACTCTCCCTCTGTGAATCCCTAGCCTCGTTGTCTTCACTGCTGAAGTGTGTGCTTGTGTCTCTCTTCTATAGACCTGTTTCTATCCTGTTCTTGCACAAAAACCCTCTTATGTCACCTGAAAACTATAGCAAAGGATTCCCTTGTCTTTGCCATCCAGGGATCACAACACTGTCGTCAACCGGATTGAATCTCTTTGTGAGGGAGACATTCATTGCATGCCTTTTTACTTCAGGTTTACACCCCTGGGTCATACATTTGCCTGTTACAGTCTCTCAGCATTGTCTTCCAGTGCCTCCTCCTCTTCGTGCCCTACATTTCTGGCAGAGTGTCTGTGGCAGAGACGGCTAGATCTCCGGGAGAGTTGCCATGACAACTTTTGTTTGCATCTTAGGTTGGAGAGCAAGGGGGAGTGAAGCCGGTCAAACATGTGCTTGTGCTTGTGTGTGTGTGTGTGTGTGTGTGTGTGTGTGTGTGTGTGTGTGTGTGTGTGTGTGTGTGTGTGTGTGTGTGTGTGTGTGTGTCTGACAGTGCAGGTTGTGTCCATGCCTCTTAGCTTAAGAAGTAAGTGCTTTTAAAACCTGAGTTATTATGTGGATGGAAGCTCACCGAGCTACCGTAAAGCCGGTTCCTTGAATTATGTTGTTCTGTGGCTGTCTCCGTAATTAGCCTGGAGGGTCTTTATAGCCCCTGAAGGACACCCACCCACATCAACCCACCCACACACACACACACACACACAGGGCAAAATTAGCAAAGCAGAGAGAGGATTTGTGCGCGTTTACCTAAAACCCCCTTTTCTCCTCTCCCCTGCTGTTCTGGTCTCAGGGTACATGTTTAATAGGATGCCGGAATACATTAGGACTGTGACACACACACACACACACACACACACACACACACACACACACACACACACACACACACACACACACACACACAGGAGTTTGCAGATAGGACTGTTTAATATTCAGCCTGCTAAATGATTAGAGTGTTTGGTATTCTATCCAGTCACAGGACTGGGGATAGAGGCCGCTGAAGTTCAACCGCTCTGCAGTACACAGTGCCCTTGAGTTTAGGCCACAAGCAGTGCTTGTGCGTGTGTGTGCGTGTTTATTTGTTAATGAGAGACAGAAAGAGAGACAGAAGAAGCAGTAGGGAGATAAAGAGAGGTCAAGGATGAAGATTCATCAATCAACAAGGTTCAATTGGTTTACAAGAACTAAAAGAGAGTAGACACATGTGCGCACGCACACACGTACTGTACACTTGGATACTACTAGCTATGCAAAATTAAATACCTCGTTCTACGTCACTTTGTCTCTCTGCATGCATCAAGTATCAGTGAACACAGGGTCACTCAGGTCTACAGTGATTTCTCACTGTGTAAATTATAGATGAATAGAGGAGGTGTACGGGTAAAAGATCCTTCCCTTGTGAATGGCTCACATGGACACACACACACACACACACACACACACACACACACACACACACACACACACACACACACACACACACACACACACACACACACACACACAAAATGACAACCTCAATCCTTGCAGATCAACCCCCATGATCACTAAGACTGTGTTTCCTTGAGGTAAAAGACATGACATCACTCGTATTTGTCCTGAACCACTCGGCTCTTCTTGTTCAGCTTTCGGCGCTCTAGCTCCCCCTCTCGCTCCGTACGCTTTGTCCTCTGTCCTTCCTCAGAGGCTACTTCAGTTACCGAATCACCTCATATCCATTTCATCCAAAACACAGAGTAATAGAGTAGTAAAGCCACTTTTTCAGAGGCACAGATATACACACGCACCTGCAACCGGAGTGCTTATAATGGCTTTATCAACCAAGTGCTCCGTTTGGACTGGAATTTAAGGAATGTCCAACCCGTGTCTGTAAAGGACAAAGCCGATAAGAAAAAGCAGAAAGAGGGAATCATGAACCGTGGAAGAAAGGCAGCTTGTCCGTCCTTTGGAAAATAGGCAAAGTGGAATAATCCCTTTTGACTATTTTGAATTCAGCTCATTTCCCTAAAAAAAGCAAAACATGTAAAGAAGACATGAGTGAGCTCCAAGTGCACACACATTCAAATTGTTTGTAGCATGCAAAAAGTGGACAGTGGTGACTTGCTCTCGAACCGACACACTGGGGCGCAGCATCATCACACTGTGCCCATGAATGGCTGTTATTTGCTTGGATGTCGTCAAGGGAGACATTTGCTGTGGTTCTGTTTTAGAGCTTTTTGTGTTATATATAACTTCTGGCTATGTGTGAGTGCCTGTGTGCACACATGTACATTTATTTGAACCAGTTTTGTTTTGGCATCAGTGAAACAGAAACAAGCATGATGGATGGAGAGAAGAAGAGAAAAGAAACAGCATTAAACCAGTGGCTGTCTATTGAATGGATAGGTTATAGTTGGCCGCTAAAAAAAGAGATTAAATGTACAGCACATGATGATACTACATTACTCGCTGTTAAAGTAATGATATGAGTTTGGCTGGCTATTCCCAAAAAAACATTATTTTAAGATCAGACAGTGTGATCAGTGGGAACTCTGAATATATGAAAACAAAGCATTTCAGACCTTCAGGAGTTTATCAAGAACAATCAGAGGTTGTTAATGTTATGACTACAAGACATATTCAAATGTACAGTACCAATATAAAATAGTAGCTCTCTGCCTTCCTGTGTTATATTCACCCTTTTGTTCTGTCTCTGTGGCAAAGTGCAAGCCATTGGCTCACAATTTGCATATTATTTTGCATATTATTTTGAGAACCTGCAGTTAATATATGACTGCTGCTACTCCGTACCCATGTATATGTATATCTGCAGCAAACTATTGATGTGTAATGCATATGTAAGAAGTCTATTGTAAATCTGGGACTTTTCAGCTTGAGCCAAGAGACAGTGCTATGCAATTCATTGGGGATTGAGGCTCCTCTGGATGCAGAGAACAGCGACGTTGAACTGAGGCAGAGATGGAATTTGTGGATTCAGCACAAGAGAAGTTTGGATCACACAGAAACTACTTTATAGCATGATTTCTGATGTCTTCATTGTGCCTGATGAAACACCTTTAAGCGTTGTTCCCATAAAAAACGCCTATGGGATGTTTGAAATGCATAAGCATTTCCATCTGACAGCTTTAGAGAAAGTTGTGCTTCTTTGTAAAAAATGTGGGGAAACATCTCCTGAATTTTTTTGGGGGATGAAGTCTGGGAATGGTGCTTTGTAGTAAAACAGGAACGAAGCAGAGTTGACTACAGAAATATCTTCAGTTTGTTTGAAGTGCCAGTGTGTTTCTGATTTAAAAAAACGCCCTAACTGGAACCACATTTCAGTCCCAAAGTCACTCACGGGCAGGGAGGGTGGAGCTCACAGACACACACATATACACACTTGAACAAACAAAACAGATCTCTCTCGGTCAGTCGTTTCTCTAGACATTCCTGGCTGCCTTTCCATGACCCTCCCTGCTCCGTCTCACTTTGCTACATGAAGCACGGGACGGAGAAGATGGATTTGGCCCCGCTATTATTTTTCCATCAGGTTTTCAATAGCCCATTCAACTGAAACTGTAGAATACAGTGTTTTGCTGAATCTTGTGTTGTAATCTAATCTTCACCACATGCAGATACTGTTACATTAAAACTGACGACGAGTCATAAAGCTTATTCAGCTACAATGATCTCAGCGTCATAAATCACTGTAGGACTGCTTGTGTCAGACCACGTTTGCTCTCAAAGTGACGTGTTTAAGAGTGTGTGTGTTTGTTTAGTCTCCATACATATGAGAGAGATGCGGACGAAGACAGACAGCGCAAGACAGAGGGAAAGCATGGAGAGTGTGTGTGTGTGTGTGTGTGTGTGTGTGTGTGTGTCAGACTCAACTGCCTACCGCAGCGTCCCACAGTCAGGGTTAAAGAGATTCTCCATCTTGCTTCAATTAACCGCTCAGCACTGTTTATATCACATTCCACCAATATAGGTTACCTTTTTTCAGCACAGACCATCAACCCTGTTCCCCTGCTCGACCCTAAAACCTGACTCTAATACCTGCCGCCCGTTAAACCCACCTCACCCATCCAGATCTTTTCCCTTTGGAGCCCTATACTCCACACAAATACACCAGATCAGCACCTCATTACGACCACACCTCTGCCCAGAATAGAAGCCCACTGGCTCCATAACAAGGCTCTGTCAGGGCCCAGATATGTCACACCTATAAGTGGTTCTCACCTTGTGCCTCTTGGAAACACGCTCTGTAGGTCATTGAAAGGTGACCATGTATAAGGAAGTTAAGGGGCAAGAGCATCGGACAGAGAGGCTCACTAAATCACAGCTGTTTGTTATTGTTCCTTCCTGCCTTGCTTCCTTGCTTCTACTCTCTGACGTTTTCTGTGAATCTGTCCTCCCTCGTCTTCAGCTCGTTTCTAACTTCCATTACAAACAGGAGCAATCTTTCATAAGCTTGTGTCGTTTAAGTTTAAGGGTCCTCCTACTGCAATTTTTTTTCACCCTTCTCTTCTGTCTTTTGTCAGTTTTACCCCACTGTCCCCTTCTCTCGCCCTCCCTTGCATTGGTCAAACAACAGGGCACTTGTGATAGCCAACTGAGGAAGTTACCAATAAAGGGAGATATGTATTTAACGAAAGAGGGACGGGAGCGTGTATTGCAAGGAAAGAATCATCTGGAGATATTTAAGTTGGACAGGCCAGTTTCCGGTGACTGGAGCAGGCCAAAAATATCCAGAAACAGAAAAATCCAGCAGGGAGGGGAAAGGATACACCTCCTTGTTTCTCATGTGACCTTCTATTCGGCAAACTAAGCTGAATTTTGGGCCTGCAGCATGAACTATGGTAGCAACAAAACTGTTCAAACCAAGCACATTCAATTACGTTTCATCTTTGTGTAGCTTATTGTCTGGGAAGAGATTTCTGATGACACATGCACATTTAAAATGATGTCGCATTTCAATTATGGTGTAACGACATTTGGCTCAGACAAACTGTATTTACAACACAGATCTAAACAGTTAAGCTAAAGTTGTCTTTTGGCAACAAAAGGCCAATTATCCCTGATGCTGACATCTAAGTGGAAGATGTGTGCATGCTGTATATGTGCTACATGTGTCCTCACACTGTTTTTATATTGTGGGGATTACTGTTGTTTAATGTTGTAACACAATAATAGAAAACAGACTAGCCTATGCTTGCCAAGTCATTCAAAGACTGATTGATAGTATCGCCTTAGCCCTGCCTTCACCACAGCACACATTAGTATCTATTTATGGTATCGAAAATTGGAGTGATGTTAACAACTTGGTGGTTTCAAGGCTGCTGCTCCAGCTGTGTAAGGTGAACACAGGTGCCCAATGTAGGTCACACACACACACACACACACACACACACACACACACACACACACACACACACACACACACCACACACACACACACACACAAGTCAGTCTAACGGCTGCAGTGGACTGAATGCCAGGAGTCATTCAAGCAATACAAACCAGAGAGCAAGTAGTTGTGTTTTAAAAGTGCAGACAGGAAGTGACATGCTAGAGAGAGAGAGAGAGACAGAGAGAGAGAAGCAGAACCATTTAACCATTTCAGGCCTATGGAAATCAAAATACGCATGGCTTGGCATATAACTGTGTAGCTAAAGAAACAAGACATATGAGGAGAGGGTATTTCAAGGGGCACGCTCTCTCTCTCCCTCTCCCTCTCTCTCTCACAAAGCCTCCATTTCTGAAGGTGCAGCTGGTTTAATGAAGTAGGTAGACTGTGATCACTGCTCATTGTTATGTATCAGCAGTGCATCGCTTGTTTTAAAGGCAGACTATTGGCGTGCTCTGCAGACCCAGATGTCTGTTTGGGTTTGTAGTCGTGCGCGCACACTCACACACACTGACACACGCGCGTGCGTGAGAGAGAGTGAGAGGTCTGCAGTTTCTCATGGCTGTGAGCTGCTGCAGAAAATGTCCCCTCCTCTCCCCGCCCTCACATCTTGCCTCCATTATTCCCGTGTTTTCGAAGCAACTCCGATGACAGCGAGAAACATAGCTCGCAAACGTGAAGGCGGGCTGCTGCAAAACCCTTTTAGCCATTTCTTCCGGTCGTCCCCCTCGGTTGCTGACCGATGGTACGGTCTCGTGCTATCCGCACGTTCACACACACACACACGCACCGTTTTGTGCACGGCGCCGGTAGCGAAACGGGGGTCGGAGTCGGACGAGCCCCGTGAGAAGCTCCCTGCTTTCGGAAGGAGTAGCGAGAGAAGCCAGCCTCGGGGAAAACGCTCCGCGGTCGCCGTTAATTAGCGCCGAGTTATCTCCAGCGTTAAATGGCGAAGACTTGAGATGTAACGTCTCCGTGGCGTTTTGGAGGATACCAGACACAGTGAGCCGCGTCGGTTGTAACTAACGTTAACTAATGGTCACTAACATGGATGCTGATGTGCCTCCTCCCCTAGGCCGGCCGGGGGAAAGCGTGTTTTTTGACGATTTTCTGGCAGTAACAAGACTCGTTTCTTTTTGGGATTAATCATTTGTATTTTTTTTTTTTTATTACATTGTTTTTTGTCCTCTTGGAGCCGGTTTTGTGTGGAGCCTCGCAGGGAGCGTTTGTTTGCAAGGTAACTAACTAATGATAAGCTTACTGCCATCGCCAGCACCGACCAAAGCATCACTGACAACTGTGTGTGTGTGTGTGTGTGTGTGTGTGTGTGTGTGTGTGTGTGTGTGTGTGTGTGTGTCTGTCTGTCATGTTGGTGTAAGCTCCAGCGAACGTTTTTTTTTTTTTTTAAATGGCTGCTTTGTACATTGTTCATTTTCATGTCTTGACTTTTAATTCCACCGGTTTCTTGCCAGTGAGTCAGTACAAACCCGACTAGTAATGGGTCAGCAATGCTGGTGGATTACGCACAGCATGCATCACACCAGGACAAGGGGATGCTGCTGCCAGTACCACATGTGTTTCGAGCCCATGTTTCGCTCATTGCAGCTACATTGCAATGTTTACAGCATGCATTAGAGGTCGGTGTCAAGAGGTTGTAAATATTTTAAGGGGTTTTGTCATGGTACAAAAGGCTCTTTGCAAATAACATCAACTATCTTGCTCATTGTGTAGCATTTCTTTTTTTTCCAACACATTGTAATGACAAGAAGCTATTCATAGAAACTTTATTACATCTGGCTTCATGGTGGATAGAAACTCAGTAGCATGTGTCCAATACCACAAAGTGAATTGTATGACTAAAACCAATACGCGTCTGTGTCTCTGCCAGATTGGGCTGCCTAATTTTAGCCTCAAGGCAGTGATTTGTTACCTTGACGTTAGGGTTTGTACTATTCCCAGGTGTCTCAAGCAGAGTGCCAGTGTGTGGCTGTGTGTGTGTGTGTGTGTGTGTGTGTGTGTGTGTGTGTGTGTGTGTGTGTGTGTGTGTGTGTGTGTGTGTATGTACACTATCTGCATTGCAGTTTAAATTATTCTGGAGAGTATTGTAAGATGTTTAGTCGTCTGTATACTGTAGTCTTCTAATAAAAACAAATAAATAAATAACCAAGATTTGTTGAGCCAGGAAAAGGTTTTTCAGAAATGAGATATTTGCACACAGTCTAATAACTCTGCACCAACATTTGATACACTTGGTATCTTTGGGTTGTTATGTTATATGCTGATATTTGGCTCGAATGAATCATGTCTACATCACTGACCTTCTACTCAGTTGTCATGGCAGTAATTAAAATCACTGTGTACAGTACAAACATGGAACGTTTTGGAAAGGTAATGTAACTCCATGACAGGAGGGTGGGAGCTGAAAACAAAATACAATATTGTGTGTGTGTGTGTGTGTGTGTGTGTGTGTGTGTGTGTGTGTGTGTGTGTGTCAGTGTCAGTCAGTCACTGTGTGCACAGGTGCACCCCATCTAAACCCTCAAACCACAAGAGATCAATGGTGGAGTAGGCGGGTAAACCAAACCTTTCAAAGCAGCTAGAGGCCACACACACACACACACACACACACACACACACACACACACACACACACACACACACACACACACACACACACACACACACACACACACACACACATGTGCACAGCAGTTATCATTCAGCAGAGTTCACACAGGGATGAGTGTTGAGACACAACTCTGTCACTCCTCGCCCTCTCGTTCTCTGGTATCTTCAGCTCTCTGCTAAACTCTCACCTCCAACCTGCCACCTGGATGCAAGCTGGCATGGGTGGTGAGAAAGTAGGAGTCTGTTGTGGACACACCCTTACTAAATTGTAAGAGCCTCGGGTGCTCAATATGATCGTCGTGGAGAGTTACAAACCGGTTACGCTTGTGCTCGTGTTTATGGCATCTATGTTTTCGAGAGTTCTCATCAAATGTTTGACAATGAGAATGTCTCTCCCCCTTTCTTTCCTTCCTTCCCCTCCACACACACAGTGTGGGAGGAGCCAGGGAGTGTTTGTGTTCCTCAGGGTCCCCTCTTCCTGCTAAATTGAAGAGAATCTCCACATGTGCTGAAAATACCACCAACACACACACACACACACACACACACACACACACAAACAGACACTAACATGCTGAATAATCTGGCATAGTTGGTACATCTTCTCTGGAAATGTTTGGCTTTATTTTTTCAACTGTAGTCCCGTACCTATTTGGATTGTATCACCCAGTAGCAAACTTTCCGGCAGGTTTGGAGAATTGGCTTGGCTTTGTAGCTCGTGTGAAATGTTTGGTCGAACTCGCGTGTATTTGGTGCTTATTTCCCACAGTTCACTGCTTCATCATTGCACCTGCTTAGTGTGTACGCCTGAACTTGGCAGACGGATATAAAAACAATTTCACAGCTCTATTCAGCAAACCTTCTATCAACAACGCAGACAAACAGTCGAGTGAACATTGTCAGCAGGCAGCTTTGCTCTTTGTGGCCCTTTAGTCCATAATGGATTTCCTGTTGGATTTCCGGTCAAGGAGGAATGTTAGAAATGTCAGTGAGGAAGAGACGTTGACTCTATTGGCCCATTGTGTAGTTAGGTCAGCTAACCTTGTTAAGACTTCACTGAGATAACACATATGCGCTCCTAGCTTGCCATAAAGCACATGTCATGTTAAATAGAAATGTAAGTACATTTATTTGTATTATTGGCATCAGTGGAGACCCTGCTTTTGAACGGTATCGGGATAACATGTAATACATAATAGATTTATAAACAAGCATCCCTTTGTCTTTTTTCTCTCAGATGACAGAGGGGAGGCGATGTCAGGTCCATCTCCTGGACGACAGGAAGCTGGAGCTCCTTGTACAGGTGAGTCTCTCTTCCTCCTGCCCTCTTCCTTCTCTTCCTTACGTCTCTCTTTGCAGACTCACATTTCCTCAGAGCGATGGAGAAGTGATGTCTGGTGTCCCGAGGGAAGTCATTACTGCTGACCAAGGGAAATTTGGTCAGCAGTAGGTGACTTTGCGCTTTCTTGATGCTCACCTGATCTCTCCACACACACACACACACACACACACACACACACACACACACACACACACACACACACACACACACACACACACACAAGCGTGCGTGTGTGCAGACCCTTGCCCTGATTTACTCTCTCTGTAGAAGCTTTGCATCCCAATGCAGAGTTCAGTCCTAATAATGTCCAAAAAAGAAACTCGTACTTCCTCAAAGCTCGTGCTTCACTGCTCATTTTTCATCACCCATCCCTACTGTCTTCCCAGAATGCCTCGGAAATGCCCCAAATCATCTGACAAAAAAAAATTGACCGTTTGTGTAATTGGTTCCCTCTTATCCTTCAAATGTCTCTGTGTAATTGACAATGCTCCATCCTATTCTCCAAACGTCCAGGAAAAACAAAGCAGCATCATGCTTCCCCCCTCCCCCCACTTTCAGCCTTCAATCCTCCCAGCAGTCCATTTTTGCAGTAATGTCCAAAAGCAGCAGCACCCACAGCACACCCGTCACTCCCTTGTTAGCCATCCAAAGCCCCTACCCTTTTAGATAGCTATTTACTACTGTAGATCCTGCTTTGGTCTGCTTTCTGTTCTATAACCAGGGTTAAACCCTACTTTGGAGGCTTTTTAATATCACGCATTAACACACATTTCATTAGGCTGGGATTTTTTTACTGTTCATAAATTGTGTGGCCCTCACTTCAATGTTTCTTCATTGATTGTTGTTGACATCCACTACATCATGTATAAGACCTCTCTCATGGTTGGTCTGAAACATTTTCGTGGGAAGCTCCTTCCAGTCTTCTTAACCTCCCTTAGCCCTGTTTGACCATTACACGATTCCACTGGAAAAAGAGAGCAAGACAAAAGACGGTAATTGCCCTGGAACAGGAGAAGAAGAGCAAGTGGAGAATAGAAAGATTGACACAGAAGGTTTGAAAAGAGAAAAGTGAGATGTGAGCTCAGGAATAGAGAGACGGGAGATGACACTAAAGGGATGGGAATAAAGAGAAGAAAATGGGGGGAGAGCTGAGGATAGCTCTGCTGACTTTCTGATTTGATTACTCTGCCAGAACTGATCCTCTCTTTCAAATTGTTACTTCTTTCTGCTCCTCTTCCAATCTCTCTCCATCTCTCTTGACTTTCGACTCTTCCCTCTCCATATCTTCTTTTCTCAGCTCCTTGCTTGCCTTCACGTGCCTCGACTCTGTCTCCTTCTAAATCTCCAAATACAGCTGCAGCAGCTCTGTATCTCATCCATCCATCCTCTCTTCTGCTCATTCTTCATCCTCTTGGCTATTGAGACAGGAAACAATAAGAAAATATACAAAAGAGACTTGTAGAGTCTAATAAAAACAGGAGTAAATATTTGTTATATGGAATTTTACAGAAAACTGAAGACATAGTGGGGGACAAAATCTGTTCTGTTTACTACATAATATACACAAGGTAACAAATGGTATTTTTACAGTTTGGCAATGGTATTAGCAAGAGAGAAATCCAGCAGAGGGGATGTTATTAACAAACCATTGTCATATAAATCAGCAAACTGCTTGCTGTCTTTTCTCTCTCTCTCTCTCTCTCTCTCTCTCTCTCTCTCTCTCTCTCTCACTGTCTGTCCCTGCTTCTCTGCGTCGGGCAGATGTACAAGAGGCCAGTAAGATGTGTGTAGGACCACAGGGAATTAGGATGTTATTTTTAGTTTTCCGGTGAACTAAGAAGCAATCAGTCAGGACAAAAAAATATTTCTTGAAAGAATGATCATAATTCATAAGCAGTGTAAATATTGGGATATGTCTTGTCTTCACTGATCATTAAACAGCAGTGTGGTCAAGTCAGTCCTGTTGCAGTTTTCAGTTGAGTTCTTGTAGCACGCCATCCAGCAAGCCTCTGAAGGGGCTGGATCGCGGTTCTGCCACTGACTTGTAACATTGACCAGCTGTTTAATCCCACAAGTGTCATTCACCTATTTTTCCTCTTCCTCATCCCCTTAATCCTACTTTTGGTAGTGTGTCCTCTGTGGTTTGTTTATGGAGCAACAGCAGGGAACTATGTGCCAGTAGGCCAGCACACCTATTGACCGGGCCGTAAAGATTGAAGCCAACCACCAAATACACCACTGGGTGAAAATATATGTCAGTCATATGGCTATCACTCCCTCAGGCTAGAGCTGGGTAGGTTGAAGAGTGACTGGGCTATAACAGTCAGCTGTGCAAGAGTTTTGCCCTCCCATTGTTTATGTGAAGAACTGTACATTAATAACACTCACTTCAGGGTTATACTGTAACATGGTAAGATGATAGTGCACAAGGCTAGAAAAAAAATATTAGTTAAAATATTAAAACATGTCAGGGTAAAACCCCTTTCCTTACCCACCCTCTGACTCTTAAGGACTGGCACTGATAAATCAGATAGCTTCCCATAGTTCTGAGCAACCATGAAGGCGCCATGGCCATGGGCCTGACTAGCTGTTTGCAGAGATTGGGCCGTGACATGCTGCCAGCAAGGCAAGTGAGCTACTGTTGCTCTGGGAGTTTGCGTTAGCATGTCTCCTCCTCACTTGCACTTCCCTGTATTTCTTATGCTGTTAATTAGCTGTGCTGCTGAGGAGGCACGGGCGGAATATTTATTAGCAGTAATGCTGTCTGAGCTAGCAGAGTTCGACTGTCTGATGGATGGCTCCATAGTGTGTTTGTGTGTGTATGTGTGTATTTATATGTCTGCATTTGCCTCTATGTCTGGTGTGTGTGTCAGTTATTGTTTGTGTTCAGTGTGCCATATCACTTTCTATATTACCTGTCGTTCACTGTCTGTATCACTGTTGGTATCTTCCACAACATTATTACACATCCGTTAGGTATCTACCATCTCACAGATAAGCTGTAGCGCCAGGAGGTGTGTGTGTGTGTGTGTGTGTGTGTGTGTGTGTGTGTGTGTGTGTGTGTGTGTGTGTGTGTGTGTGTGTGTGTAAGCGGTGAGTCGTCACTTGAAGTGGGAGCCAAACTCAATTATAGTGTCCACTGCAGCCCATGTGATTTGTACAGTCTGCTTGGTATTCATAACAATGGTGAGGCAAGAAGCTCAGCTTAACCTTAGCGGGGTCCTTCTGTTCTTTCCCATCCGTAGTCGTGCAATTCGGATGTTCAACTCTGTATCTGGGGCTCATTTCATCTCCATATCCTCTTTCTAACAGTTTACTCCATGTGTCCCTGTCCCCGGCTCATTGTTTGTTCTGCTGTGGTGGCACTGGTTGTTGTTTAATTGATATTGTTGCCAAGGCTGCTGACTGCTGTGGGATAATGAGAGACCACGGCTGTATGTGTCTCAGACTGAACCAAAACATGTATTACTGCTAATACTATAAAGATAGCCTGTTCCAGACCTAAAATCTTCACATCTAAAACATTCTGTTCCTAGATTTGGAGAAACAAAAGAGTAGTTTTCTCAGAGTCAGACCGGTCAGGACTTAAACATAGTTAAGGTCAGAACTTTAATTACGTAAACTATACACAAACATAGTATAACATAAAATCTTGCATTTTGAGAAGTAAGTGTATCATTCTTAATGTGAATATGCATTTAAAAGGTTTCTGTTAATGATAACCTCAATATTCCTTCATATAGCAGTGTGGGTGTCTCCTCGGTAATGTACCAATGCTGTAGGGTTCTGTTGTAAGGTACGATCAAGAGACCGAGACAGAATCAGCTAGTACGGTAGCCATGTTGTTTTCTATTTCATACTTTTATCTGACACAGAAATGTGATACACAGGGCTATAAGGCAGAATCAGCCTATATGCTAGTTTCTCTCACTTCTATTCTCTCCAGAGCCTTTTTGTCTTGCAGGATCACTGTAGGCATCGTGCTTATATGAGATCTAGGTCATTGGAGTTGTATGTGTGCGTGTAATGTGCATGTGTGTGTGTTTGTGTGTATGCCTGCTGTGTGCATGACATCACCTTCTTGTCTTTAAATAGCTCTCAGTAGCTTCTGTCACTGAAGTTGTAGTTGTGCACTGGGTAGATAGTGCAGGACCTCAGGGGAAGATTATTAAGAATGAGCACACTATGGCACATGTAGCTGTGTGTGTGTGTGTGTGTGTGTGTGTGTGTGTGTGTGTGTGTGTGTGTGTGTGTGTGTGTGTGTGTGTGTGTGTGTGTGTGTGTGTGTGTGTAATGAAAACGTAGGCAGCGAGGCACACCCATGGTTAACCTCAGGGTGGGGCGTGCTGTTACTCAGGATGTCACAAACCAGCAGCATATGGCAGCAGTCCCCGGCCTCTGCTTGGCTTTAAGATGCTCTGCATGCTCTGAGCTTTGTGATGAATGGAGGTTGTCATCATATACTGTATAGCTTGGACAGTATTCCACAGTATTAGCTAGTTTGAAAGCTAGCTGCAGCTAGCTGCAGCCCCCTCCCGACAATACAGTGGTTGAGCCCAGAGCCATGACTCTGCAGTAGAGGTTTGGGTCAGATGGGCGGAAAAGAGGGAGGGGAAGGGCAGGGTACCTGCACTGTCAGCAACATCCACACACTCCATCCATCTTTCTCACTCTCTCTCTCTCTCTCTCTCTCTCTCTCTCTCTCTCTCTCTCTCTCTCTCTCTCTCATTTATCTCCTCCTCTCTTGCCCTCTTTTCCCCAGTGTTTGTCAGAATGCTTAGTCATTGCAGTAGATCAATACTGATAGAATACATTAACATAAGGCTGCACTTGTTCCAATTAAACTTCAGTGTAATAAACCATTACACACAAGTTATAACTAAAACAAAAAAACACAAGCAGAGCAATACTTATGTTTCTGTCCCCCTGCAGCCCAAGCTGATGGCTAAGGACTTGCTGGACCTTGTGGCCTCGCACTTCAACCTCAAGGAGAAGGAGTACTTTGGAATTGCATACACAGACGAAACGTAAGTCACATTGAAATAGTAATGCCATTACTGCACATTGTGTATCGGTAGCCCAGGACTATCTCTTCACTTTATCTTGTTTGTTGGATTGGGTTTGTCAGTGCTTCCCCATCACATAATAACTAACTCCAGACTATCAGCAGGTACACTCCTGTGTGGACACACACAGCTCCTGTGTGGAGCAACACTAATTTTATACTAGAAGCAGACAACAGGCAAAGCTAGTATCAATGTTCAGGTGCAACCAGTTGTGCTGGTAAACACAGCAAAAAGGCACCTAGAGTAAAGCACAGTTGTAGTCGGAGATGACAGCGATGGAAAGACTGAAATTGAGAATTCTCTGTCAAGTTTTAAGCATAATGTGTCACAATTTTGGTTCTCAAATACGACAAAAAAGCCAAACCTCATTTAATTGACTTCTGCTTTGGGTTTATTCATTTAAAATAGTTGTGCTTTCAATGTGTTTCCACATGTCCAATAAAACAGGATTATTTTCAACATTAGTCAAATGTTTACTTAAATTGTATTTGCTCAATTAAAAAGACAAATATCAATGTCAATGTCAAAAGACAAAATGTAAAATACATATAGTTAACATTAGCAAGCTGCTACATCATCAACAAAATCATCACTATGAAAACTCCAGTTTCAAGTACATTGTTTAACTTTTAAATGTGGGCTCAGAAATCGAAAGTCTTAGATTAGGCTCCAGATGAATTTCCAGTTTGCTTTCATATAAGTAAGTGTGTTTTTATTTTGTTTGTGAAGGTTTATTTAGGAATGAAATTGCTCATAGATTTTTAAATGTTCATATTTAACAAACAAAAACAAAAAGATATCCAGTTTATGGATTTCACTCCTCGGTCACTTTCAAGTAAAAGAGGATTTCAACCTTCCTTCAGTGAAAATATGAATCATATGGTGAATCATAAACGTATGTTGTTCTTATGTATGATCAAATCCCGAGGTATAAAGGGTTTTGATGTTAGGATGAGGCTACGAGCGTCGTGCCCTGGGCTAGCAACAGATCACAAGTCTTTGTATGTGAGAGGGATTGCTACAAGAACTGTGCTTGAAATGCAAAAATGACATTCAAATTAGTTGTATTGTGTTCAGTGACCTATGAAGACAGAAGCACCACAGCATGGTCCAGAACTAGTCATGCAAAGATACACATGATTTACATACAGGCAAACATTGCCATGACCTTTGTTTCCTCTCTTTTTTGTTTTATCTCCTGCACCCACTGATGCCAAGCAAGTCTGGCCTCTGCTCTATGGCATTTACATGGCTGTGACACATGCTGTTGCCAATGTCAGTCCAGTAAAGCAATATCAGTTTTGCAGTCTTAGTCCCCCAGGGTTTATTCTATGATGTGTAGATTTGTTGCGTGTGCCCGGGGACACGACTCAGCTCTGACCGCTCAGTGGTCAAAGAGGCCGTTTGGGAGGGAAGGAGCCAGAGATTCAGAGACAGACACAGAAGGAGGGAGAGTTTGAGAGAGATGTTGCTCAGTTGCTCAGGAGACCATGCCGGGTTACCAGGGTGACAAGCTGTCGCTGCAGTTTTTCTCTCTGTTGGAGGGAGACAGAGAAAAGAGAGGAGAGGAGAGGGGGAGAGAGAGAAGGGGGGCAGATGGGAAGACATGGTAACAGGAAAAGAAAAGTGGTGAGGCTTCGGCAAAAAATGTTCGGTGTTATTAGATTAAGTTTTTGTGTGTCCTAGTTCAGACATGCCAAAAGCATTTATTTGTTGTTATGTGGTTTTGTCTCATCAGGGGCCATTTCAGTTGGCTTCAGCTGGACCGCAGGGTATTAGAACACGAGTTCCCCAAGAAGTCTGGTCCCATTGTCCTCTACTTCTGTGTCAGGTGAGTCTTTCTTCATTAAATGAATCACCTAACTTACATATACAGTGTACAATGGTTTCTGATTGCAGACAGTAATTGAATGTGTGTGGAAGAGCGAAAGAAAGATGGGGGGGAGTGCATCTGTATATGTGTTTGTGTATGCACATGGCTTCATGCGGTAATAAGAACAGATTAACAAGGTTAGTTATGACAGGCCGCTGTGAAATTGCTCTGACCCTGGTGTTTAACTCCCGCCACAGGGCCTCAGCCAATCATGAGCCTCTTAGACCTCATCAGTATGTGCTGCATGCAAGGCCTGTCAAATAGCTTTGCGGTGACTACAAAGTGCCACACTCCAACAAAGATGTCATTTATTCTATCTCGTTTGTACTATACATTTTCATATAGAAGCACTTAGACAAGGTGTGTTGGCTGCTCGTTTGTCAATGTAATGCTAAACGGGTAGAACATATTCTGGTACTTGACTCATCCAATGATGAGGCAGGTGCCCTCGCAGTGTGTTGCTGTAGTGGAGTCCTCTCCTCAGTTAGAGCCAACTCTTCTATGACCTGTGTTATGCCAGGGTTATGAAACAACCCTTCAATCCTACACTCCTCTCAGCCCTTTGCACTGTTCATACAATGGCCGCACTGATATAGGAAACACTCCTGACTCGCACACAGGCACTGGATCATGTGTGTATTTGTGAGAGAAATACAAAGTGTTTGTGTGTATGATTCTTTGTTGGTGTGTATGTGGGTGTTGCCTTCTCAGTAGGAGATTGAAAAAGGCACCTGACCTGAGAAGAAATGGTCCAATCTTTCTTCGTCTCAAATGAAAACCCAACCCACTCTCCTAAAACACACTCAGAGCCTGGAAGGGAAAGCCAAGGCTTTGTTTTGGTCCACTGGTGTGCTCCGTCCCCAACATATCTCTATGATGTCATATACACCCCAGGGACTGAGCCTTGGCTAGCAACAAACATAGCAACGTGACGCACAATAACTCTGCTAAACAATGTCATTGAGTAGTCATTTCCAGGGCGACATTTACGACACAGCTCGTCATGACACAAAGAGGTGACTGTAAAGCAAAATCGTATTCTTAGCACATAGACTTATTGTTCACCCTATTTCGTGAACAATGGTGTCATTGTGCAGTGTGGTATAATCAAAAGATGTGCTGATAAGTAGGGCTGGGCGGTATGGCCAAAAATCCATATCACGGTATTTTGTAAGATTCTGGCGGTTTCACGGTATATCACAGTATTTTTTTTCCGAATAAACACATTAATTTATTGTAGCCGAAAAGGACCAATGCCGCCATCGCCGTCGTTATTCACCACTCGCTCGCAACTGGCCAGCAGCTGTTTGTACGTTGGTACATAAGTTGTGTTAGGAAGCTAAACATGTAGTTATTTCATATCCCTTCATACTAGTGGCGCATGCGCAGCCGTAACGTCTATTGTCATTCTTCGGCAGGCAGCAACATTTAATGTTTACAGTCACAGCTGCGTGTACAGCGGTCTGAGCTACTTACCTCTCACGGATAGTTGACTCATGGTTTGAAAGAAATGACAGCGACAAAGTGCATTCTGGGTAAAGCTCACTCAGCCGCACTGGAAGAGACTTCTTCCTGCACATGAAGAGTCTTCCTGTGTGAGCGGGCATTTTGGCGAAGTAATTTACCCAGCATGCATTTTGGCGATGTCATTTCTTTCAAACCATGAGTCAAGTGAGTCACCATGAGAGCTAAGTAGCTCCGTCCGCCACTCCTTCAGCTTCAAGTTGTGAACATTAAATGTTGTTGCCTGCGAAAGAACGGCGACCAGTATGACGGTATATGAAAAATTCATACTGCATGGAAATCCGAAACCGGTATACCGCACAGCTCTACTGATGAGTATATTTTGCCGCTCTTACTGCTGTATTAGCCATCCCCGCTATTTTAGTTAATAACATTAATGGTGAGCATCTCTCTTCATCTTGGTTCAGATATAGAACCATAAAAACCAACAGTGTATGTGTTTGTCTGTGATGGTCCGGTTGGGGGGTCACTCTGTGTGTATTTAAATAGACTAATAGGTGTTTGAGGATGTGGTGGTGGTGGTAGTGGTGCTGTGACATTGTGAACTTTGACACAATTTTCAGGCTTCATCCCCCTTTTTTTGCACGTCATGTATTTGCATGCCTATGTGATATTTGTGTGATGCAAATGTTATATAAATAAATAATAACAATAACAATAAATGCTAGGCAGATGCCCACTTCCTGCTGATCCAGTGGGTGCCTTTCTGCATGCTTGCTGCTGTGTGTGTATGTCTCATCAACACTGGCTTTAATTAAATGTTCACACTGAATATTGACAAGGCTACTCTCATTCTCTCTTGCAGCTCAATTGGTAACGCGATTTAAGCCCTTCCAATATTGATCCTCCTACAATCCCTCTCACTCAATACCTATACACTCATAAGCACACAAATCAACACATTCACTCGTGTGTGTTCATAGGAACGTGTGCTTAGGTCACATTATACACACTTGTAGAGATGCATCAAGTCCTTTAATTACAGTGTTAAATGTGGAATATTTTTATGTGCGTTTGCACCAGAAAAGAGCTAACAATGAGTAGCTTCCTAGCGTACCATGGTAGCTCTCCTCTGGCTCTGCATGCATTCATGAGCTAAATTTAGAAGGCCTTATTATGTTAGCTTCCTCCTCACCACTCTGCTAGAAGTGGGTTACTGTGCTTCTCTCTCCAGTATGTGTGTGTGTGCATGTGGAATCACTACAGTGCTGATGATGCAGAGAGGCAGACAATGTGTGAAGTGCCTCATGTGCACATTCAATCCGCGTGTGTGCGTGTTTATGTGTGTGCATTCAGATTGTGGAATGTGCTCACTCTAACAAACCAATAATGGATGATTGCCAGCCACCATGGTGAGAGAGGGAATTGGTTTAGTGGGAAGTGAGAGGATGTGTGTGTACAGGGTCAGCTTTTGGTATGGTGTGCCCCCCTCTGGTCACTTTGGTCATTGCATTATTTCTGTCACATGCACATGACACTACCATAGCCTGCATGTTGAACACATTCTCCTTTATTATGGACGTGTTCTTTTCGTTTATGATTCAAATACATGATGAACCTCACTGGTGCTTTTTTTGTTATAGAACTGAAAGTCAACATGTACTTGTTCCCTTTGCTGTTTCAAATGTATTGAAGGTTTTTCTTCTATGTTTTCAGGTTCTACATAGAGAGTATATCTTACCTGAAGGACAATGCCACAATTGAGCTGTTTTTCCTTAATGCCAAAGCCATCATCTACAAGGTAAACTAACTATTTTGTCGCCATTATGTAGAGTCCTTTTACTGTTGACTTGTTATAATGAAGGGTTGTGCTTATCCTGAAGGGTTCACAACAATGGGTGGTAGGAATACTCTGTCATATTGTATATGAAAAGTTTTCTTCTGGACTTGAACATTTGTTCACGAGAAAAACGTTGAGCTGTTTTGTGAGTATATTTCAAGTTCGAGTTATGTGGAGTAATTACATTGTTGGAAGCGTGCCACTTCATTAGCCCATTTATTTTTTTCTAAATGAAGAGGCCTGCTTGGACGGTGCTCAACACTGACTTGGTGAAGCAGAAAATGTGAACCATTGGCATCAGCTGTTATCCCTCATGTTAGGTGCTGCACCACATTCCAGCATCTAGCGAATAATTTGACACATTCGCTGCCATCTGTCAGTGTTGACACACATTTATTTTGTAATTGCTAAAACACAAGTTCTGAAACTAGGTCCCTCTTCGTCAAAACTCTACACACAAAACAAAAACATTTACTAAAAATGTCTTCACATCTTTCCAAACACTTGATTCTAAACTACAATACTAACAAAACTACTACACACAAACACTAAAAAGGACAACTGCACACTCATGCTCAGTATAAAATACTAGTATCTAGAGGCATTTGTATTTGTAGCATGCTGTATATAGAGTCTATGGACACAAATGCAATGGGAAAACATTGATTGTGTTTATTTGTAATACTCATAAATAGTATCAGACACAATTACTTTAACTGAAGATGACATGAACATAGTTACTGTAAACCAAATACAGTATATTGTAACTCTCTCCAAAATTTGCCTCCATTGTTGCGCACACCAAAAAGCAAACCTGGATCCTAGTTATAGATAGTTTTCTAAGTGAACTAATCGGTGACGTGACAGGTATTTTCACACCATTCTGTGTGAAGGTGATTGATAATATTTTGTGATATTTCTAAAGCAGTGTTTAGCAAACAACACACACAGGCGTTTAGTTTTGATTGATGCGTCTAATGGTGATAACCGTGCAAAAAGTGTGTTTTAGAATTTCAAACTTAGTGTAAAGCATGCATTACCAGACCTAGTTAATTGATAAGCTACATGAGTTAGCGGTTTCAATAATTGTGCCACAAGTAGCACTTTTTGTGTATTCGCAATGGCAAAAAAAAAAATCAACAAGTCAGTCCAAAAGAAAGGCAAATATATATATATATATATATATATATATATATATATATATATATATATATATATATATATATATATATATCGTAGTTTGTATATTTGGTGATTCCACTCAAAAAAGGCCATTTGTGTTTTTCCCTGGAGTGTGGGGAGACAGTTAGCTGGTTTACTTTCTCTTATCATGCTACCCTGTGCATGCACAGTATATATATGCATAGATATACAGTAGCT